>BOPP01000056.1:1385792-1419960 GCA_017312745.1 Gryllus bimaculatus
TGCTGCTGGGTCGATCCCCACTTGATCGACTTGCTGGGTCGATCCCCCACTCGATCGAATTACAGGGTCGATCTTTCACTTGATCGAATTGCTGGGTCGATCCCTCACTTTATCGATTTGCTGGGTCGATCCTCACTTTATCGACTTGCTGGGTCGATCCCCTCTTGATTGACTTGCTGGGTCGATCCTCCACTTGATCGACTTGCAGGGTCGACCCTTCACTTCATCGAGTTGCTGGGTCGATCCCCCACTTGATCGACTTGCTGGGTCGATCCCCCACTTGATCGACTTGCTGGGTCGATCCCCCACTTGATCGACTTGCTGGGTCGATCCCCCACTTGATCGACTTGCAGGGTCGATCCCCCACTTAATCGAGTTGCTGGGTCGATCCCCACATTGATCGACTTGCTGGGTCGATCCCCACTTGATCGACTTGGTGGGTCGATCCCCCACTTGATCGACTTGTTGGGTCGATTCCCACTTGATCGACTTGTTGGGTCGATTCCCACTTGATCGGACTTGGTGGGTCGATTCCCACTTGATCGACTTGCTGGGGACGACCCCCACTTGATCGACTTGCTGGGTCGATCCTCCACTTGATCGACTTGCTGGGTCGATCCCCACTTGATCGACTTGCAGGGTCGATCCCCCACTTAATCGAGTTGCTGGGTCGATCCCCCACATGATCGACTTGCTGGGTCGATCCCCCACTTGATCGACTTGCTGGGTCGATCCCCCCACTTGATCGACTTGTTGGGTCGATTCCCCACTTGATCGACTTGTTGGTCGATCCCCACTTGATCGACTTGGTGGTCGATCCCCCACTTGATCGACTTGCTGGGGACGATCCCCCACTTGATCGACTTGCTGGGTCGATCCTCCACTTGATCGACTTGCTGGGTCGATCCCCACTTGATCGACTTGCAGGGTCGATCCCACACTTAATCGAGTTGCTGGGTCGATCCCCCACATGATCGACTTGCTGGGTCGATCCCCCACTTGATCGACTTGCTGGGTCGATCCCCCACTTGATCGACTTGCTGGGTCGATCCCCACTTGATCGACTTGCTGGTCGATCCCCCACTTGATCGACTTGCTGGGTCGATCCCCACTTGATCGAATTGGAGGGTCGATCTTTCACTTGATCCACTTGCTGGGTCGATACCTCACTTTATCGACTTGCGTGGGTCGATCCCCCCTTGATCGATATGCTGGGTCGATCCCCCACTTAATCGAGTTGCTGGGTCGATCCCCCACATGATCGACTTGCTGGGTCGATCCTCCACTTGATCGACTAGCTGGGTCGATCCCCACTGATTGACTTGCTGGGTCGTTCCCCCACTTAAACGACTTGCTGGGTCGATCCCCACTTGATCGACTTGCAGAGTCGATCCCGCACCTGATCGACTTGCTAGGTCTATCCTCACTTGATCGACGTGATGGGTCAATCTCTCACTTGATCGATTGCTGGGTTGATCTTCCACTTATGGAGTATGGTTGGCTTAACAAGTATCATAGTTTGCTTACTAGGATCACGGTAGGCTTAACAAGGATCATTGTTGGTTCAAGAAGGATATTGGTTGGCTCGACAAGAATTTGGTTGGCTCAACAAGTATATGGGTGTGCTCAACAAGGATATTGGTTGGCTCAACAAGGATATTGGTTGGTTCAACAAGGATTTAGGTTGGCTCAACAAGGATATTGGTTGGCTAAACTAGGATCATGGTTGGCCAACATGGGTATTGGTTGGTTTAAAAAGGATTATTGTTGCTCAAGGAGGATCATGGTTGGCTTAACAAGAATATTGGATTGCTTAACAAGGATTAATTGGTTGTCTCAACGAGGCTCATTGTTGGCTCAACATGGATCATGTTAGCTTAAAACGATTATAGGTGGCTCAACAAGGATTATGCTTGGCTCAACAGGAAATGTGGTTGGCTCAAAATGGTTATCGGTTGGTTCAACAAGGATATTATTGGCTCACCTAATATATTGGTTGGCTCAAGAAGGATCATGGTTGGCTGAACACTGATTTTGGTTGGCTCAACAAGATCATGATTTGCTTAACAAGAATCCTGGTTGGCAAGAAGACTTCCATTTCCTGCAATTTAACATGCACTGCATTCACGAGACTAATCACCATTCATCAAAGCCCTCTAATAAAAGAACCTTTTAGATTAGTGTGAGTGGAAATGCCTTTAAGAAACATTGTTTGTGATTTAAATCGTAACTCTAAAGCACAAATAGATGTTTTAAAGAAATGTAGACACCAAAACCGAACTAAATAAATGTAGAAAAATTATCGTACATTTACTACTTATTGACAATCTGGACGTTATAAATGTTTACTAAAATTGTTGAATATTTCTTGCGCCAGTATAAATATTTTCGACGCCTCATCTTTCGCAAGCGGCAATTTGACAATAATCTCCCTTGAATAGAGAGGAAATTCAATTACATTGCACAAATAAATATATTTCCAAAACTTTAATAAACCACATATTTAAATATTACCGCTCATATGTCGTACATACGAGGTAGTACTACTGGAATTCGCCGAAGTATACAATGTAAGTATTCAGCATATTGACGTGTTTTGCAATTTGCCGCCTACGCGAGCAGTCGAGGAAATAGTATATCTGATTTGACAACATTGTATGAGGTTCAATATCACTTCATCTAATATAGAATGTTTCTTGTTCTGAGTAGACATGAACTCAATGATTGAGTGACATGTTGTTTGCTTCTTGTTCGTAACACAAGTGTATTAGCGTTTTCATTTTATTTTTGTTTGTGAGTTTTGGTGGAACGGTATGGCTTCTGTTCGTAGTAAAGGCCAAACAGTACACAGTTAAGCTAGAGAAAAATATACGTCTCTCGTTATTAAGAAATGTGACAAAGAAAAAGAATTTTGAGCGTTCTTCAACACACGCTGCATAACAGCAATTTTCGAGTAGTAAACTATACTGAAGTATCTATTCGAACTGTGACACAATTAAAAAAGAAGATTTGAAGCCTGTGAGGCAGCCTTAAGTACTTCCGGTAAAAAAGGCCATATTGTTAAGATACAAAATTACACATTGATGACATCCACTTATTGCTTATTTGTTTTCTTATTCTCTATGATGTTTTAATTCTTGCCTATGGATACTTGGTGTAATATATTTGGGACAGCTAGAGTTGCAGATTAGGCGGGGGGCAGCTTTCAAGAACATTGAGCGCGCATTCCTCAGACTCGCAATCGAGTCAGCTCCCAACAATAAGAATGAGGTAGCTCGCGGATGAACAGACCTAGTAGACACGTGAACTGGAGCAGGAAATGTAAAGCGGAGAAAAACACCGAGTAAGCGAGCCCATCAGTGTACTTGGTGTGAGCATTCTCCACTTTGTCTATTTGCAACCACTGTCCCAGTGTCATATTGAACTTGGAAATCCCAGGCCCCCTCCCCCACGGCCACTTTACGCCGAGTCCAGACTCGTTCGTGCCCTAGTCCCTGCTCTATCCCTTTGCGGCAGGTGGCGATGAAAGACCAACACCCGATACATTGGAGCAACAACCTGCTCAATAGTTTTCACAATCGACAGACTGAATCAGACCTTCAGAGAGATTTTCTTCGTGAAATATAAAGATGTTTCACAAAATCTTGGAAACACAGACATCAAAGTGAAGATTCGATGGATTATATAGTACTATATAAGCAATATTATAGTGTACATACTTTGGTTTTTACTCCAAACGCGTGTCTGTTATTATGATTATTATTATTACTAATAATATTAATATGTACAACAGAGTCCTTATATTTCTTTCTTTTCAAACATTATATTTCTCTGCAAAGAAAGCAAATGACCAGACGAAAGTCAGAAAACTCTACGGGATTCCAGCCCGAGACAAGACAAGATAAAGAAAAGTTTATTCAAGAAAAACGCGAAGAAGTGGAAGAACATAACAAGAATGGAGATCGTAAGAAAATTTCCAGATCATCCGAAATATGTCCACGGACTGTAAACCAACAATGGCGAATGTTAAGAACGAGAACGACAAAATAAATACTACAAAAAGAAGAGATCAGAAAAGATGGGAAGAATACGAAGAAGTTATATGATAAGGGCTTACAAGTAGAGTAGTGTATAAATATAGATGATTACGAATAAGAACCTGAGATCGAAGAAATTAATTAGGAGACAAAACAATTGAAAAATGGGAAGTCCCCGGCTGTAGATGAATATTCCAATCGAACTATTCAAAGATTCCGGGGAAGAAATCTTGGCGAAACTAACACAATTATGCAATGTGATCTGGAAAATAAAACAGTGAACAACAGATTTGCAACGCACTATAATTATTCCATTACCAAAGAAAGGAGACAGGCGAGATTGTGCAAATAACAACACAATTGCATGAATACCGTGTGATTCAGTCAATCGCAAAAGATCCTCGGAAAAGAAAAAAAAAAAGATTTTAAAAATGTTGTTACTTTATACATATACTTTAAGATTTTCAAAAATAATTCACATTGAAAGAACTTCATTTTCTATCTACTCTGGAATGTCGTGTAGATTGCATTACGTCGCGTAAGCGTTTAGAGTAAAGTATATCCTAAGATCATACTCACAGAAAACGATTTCCTTCGTTTAAACTCGTTTGAATGTTCCATATTATTTATATCATTGTGTCCGATATGTCACGAAAGAGTCACGTCTAACTGCGTTTTCCATGATGCAATTTCTACAGATAACTTTTTCTAGAAAATCCACTTTTATAAAACAAAGAAAATGGAAGGGAAAACACGCTCCACAATGCAATCATTACCCTTTATTCATATACGTAGTCTGTATGAAATGACTCCGCAGGAATTATTTAATCCCTTCAAAATTATACAAATATAACAAATTTATTTTATATCAAAATAACTTACCAAGTACGCTGGGATACGTCATGATTCATACTATCTTATTTTGATGCTTGTTACGGCGTTCGGGGTCAGGATACAGCTCGCCAGACCGCTATTTTACCACTTTTTTTAAAATTTGAAGTTGTAGGCTTCCTCGGCCAGAGTCATGTGCATGATCTTGGCTGTCCGGGTGACGCCGCGTCGAAGATTGTTACGACGTTTTCGACCATCTTTGTCGTGGTCTTTACCATGTCCATACCATCAGATGTATGGGCATACCAGCCCTGAGGAAAACCACGACAAAAGGTCGAAACGTCGCCAAAACAGCCTTCGACGCGACGTCACCCGGACGCAAGATATCTCTTCTTTGGGTCGATCCCCCACTTGATCGACTTGCTGGGTCGATCCCCCACTCGATCGAATTACAGGGTCGATCTTTCACTTGATCGAATTGCTGGGTCG
The DNA here is from genome assembly GCA_017312745.1 of Gryllus bimaculatus. Taxonomy (NCBI): domain Eukaryota; kingdom Metazoa; phylum Arthropoda; class Insecta; order Orthoptera; family Gryllidae; genus Gryllus; species Gryllus bimaculatus. The sequence continues at coordinate 1,391,150 of BOPP01000056.1, forward strand.
ATCCCTCACTTTATCGATTTGCTGGGTCGATCCCTCACTTTATCGACTTGCTGGGTCGATCCCCTCTTGATTGACTTGCTGGGTCGATCCTCCACTTGATCGACTTGCAGGGTCGACCCTTCACTTCATCGAGTTGCTGGGTCGATCCCCCACTTGATCGACTTGCTGGGTCGATCCCCCACTTGATCGACTTGCTGGGTCGAATCCCCCACTTGATCGACTTGCTGGTCGATCCCCCACTTGATCGACCTTGCAGGGTCGGTCCCCCACTTAATCGAGTTGCTGGGTCGATCCCCACATGATCGACTTGCTGGGTCGATCCCCACTTGATCGACTTGGTGGGTCGATCCCCACTTGATCGACTTGTTGGGTCGATTCCCACTTGATCGACTTTGTGGGTCGATCCCCACTTGATCGACTTGGTGGGTCGATCCCCCTTGATCGACTTGCTGGGACGATCCCCCACTTGATCGACTTGCTGGGTCGATCCTCCACTTGATCGACTTGCTGGGTCGATCCCCACTTGATCGACTTGCAGGGTCGATCCCCCACTTAATCGAGTTTGCTGGGTCGATCCCCCACATGATCGACTTGCTGGGTCGATCCCCACTTGATCGACTTGCTGGGTCGATCCCCACTTGATCGACTTGTTGGGTCGATTCCCACTTGATCGCTTGTTGGGTCGATCCCCACTTGATCGACTTGGTGGGTCGATCCCCCACTTGATCGACTTGCTGGGACGATCCCCCACTTGATCGACTTGCTGGGTCGATCCTCCACTTGATCGACTTGCTGGGTCGATCCCCACTTGATCGACTTGCAGGGTCGATCCCCCACTTAATCGAGTTGCTGGGTCGATCCCCACATGATCGACTTGCTGGGTCGATCCCCCACTTGATCGACTTGCTGGGTCGATCCCCCACTTGATCGACTTGCTGGGTCGATCCCCACTTGATCGACTTGCTGGGTCGATCCCCCACTTGATCGACTTGCTGGGTCGATCCCCACTTGATCGAATTGGAGGGTCGATCTTTCACTTGATCCACTTGCTGGGTCGATACCTCATTTATCGACTTGCTGGGTCGATCCCCCTTGATCGGGATATGCTGGGTCGATCCCCCACATGATCGACTTGCTGGGTCGATCCTCCACTTGATCGACTAGCTGGGTCGATCCCCCACTTGATTGACTTGCTGGGTCGTTCCCCCACTTAAACGACTTGCTGGGTCGATCCCCACTTGATCGACTTGCAGAGTCGATCCCGCACCTGATCGACTTGCTAGGTCTATCCTTCACTTGATCGACGTGATGGGTCAATCTCTCACTTGATCGATTGCTGGGTTGATCTTCCACTTATGGAGTATGGTTGGCTTAACAAGTATCATAGTTTGCTTACTAGGATCACGGTAGGCTTAACAAGGATCATTGTTGGTTCAAGAAGGATATTGGTTGGCTCGACAAGAATTTGGTTGGCTCAACAAGTATATGGGTGTGCTCAACAAGGATATTGGTTGGCTCAACAAGGATATTGGTTGGTTCAACAAGGATTTAGGTTGGCTCAACAAGGATATTGGTTGGCTAAACTAGGATCATGGTTGGCCAACATGGGTATTGGTTGGTTTAAAAAGGATTATTGTTGGCTCAAGGAGGATCATGGTTGGCTTAACAAGAATATTGGATTGCTTAACAAGGATTAATTGGTTGTCTCAACGAGGCTCATTGTTGGCTCAACATGGATCATGGTTAGCTCAAAACGATTATAGGTGGCTCAACAAGGATTATGCTTGGCTCAACAAGGAAATGTGGTTGGCTCAAAATGGTTATCGGTTGGTTCAACAAGGATATTATTGGCTCACCTAATATATTGGTTGGCTCAAGAAGGATCATGGTTGGCTGAACACTGATTTTGGTTGGCTCAACAAGGATCATGATTTGCTTAACAAGAATCCTGGTTGGCAAGAAGACTTCCATTTCCTGCAATTTAACATGCACTGCATTCACGAGACTAATCACCATTCATCAAAGCCCTCTAATAAAAGAACCTTTTAGATTAGTGTGAGTGGAAATGCCTTTAAGAAACATTGTTTGATTTAAAATCGTAACTCTAAAGACAAATAGATGTTTAAAGAAATGTAGACACCAAAACCGAACTAAATAAAAGTAGAAAAATTATCGTACATTTACTACTTATTGACAATCTGGACGTTATAAATGTTAACTAAAATTGTTGAATATTTCTTGCGCCAGTATAAATATTTTCGACGCCTCATCTTTCGCAAGGCGGCAATTTGACAATAATCTCCCTTGAATAGAGAGGAAAATTCAATTACATTGCACAAATAAATATATTTCCAAAACTTTAATAAACCACATATTTAAATATTACCGTCATATGTCGTACATACGAGGTAGTACTACTGAATTCGCCGAAGTATACAATGTAAGTATTCAGCATATTGACGTGTTTTGCAATTTGCCGCCTACGCGAGCAGTCGAGGAAATAGTATATCTGATTTGACAACATTGTATGAGGTTCAATATCACTTCATCTAATATAGAATGTTTCTTGTTCTGAGTAGACATGAACTCAATGATTGAGTGACATGTTGTTTGCTTCTTGTTCGTAACACAAGTGTATAGCGTTTTCATTTTATTTTTGTTTGTGAGTTTTGGTGGAACGGTATGGCTTCTGTTCGTAGTAAAGGCCAAACAGTACACAGTTAAGCTAGAGAAAATATACGTCTCGTTATTAAGAAATGTGACAAAGAAAAGAATTTGAGCGTTCTTCAACACACGCTGCATAACAGCAATTTTCGAGTAGTAAACTATACTGAAGTATCTATTCGAACTGTGACATCAATTAAAAAAGAAGGATTTGAAGCCTGTGAGGCAGCCTTAAGTACTTCCGGTAAGAAAAGGCCATATTGTTAAGATACAAAATTACACATTGATGACATCCACTTATTGCTTATTTGTTTTCCTTATTCTCGTATGATGTTTTAATTCTTGCCTATGGATACTTGGTGTAATATATTTGGGACAGCTAGTAGTTGCAGATTAGGCGGGGGGCAGCTTTCAAGAACATTGAGCGCATTCCTCAGACTCGCAATCGAGTCAGCTCCCAACAATAAGAATGAGGTAGCTCGCGGATGAACAGACCTAGTAGACACGTGAACATGGAGCAGGAAATGTAAAGCGGAGAAAAACACCGAGTAAGCGAGCCCATCAGTGTACTTGGTGTGAGCATTCTCCACTTTGTCTATTTGCGAACCACTGTCCCAGTGTCATATTGAACTTGGAAATCCCAGGCCCCCCTCCCCCACGGCCACTTTACGCGAGTCCAGACTCGTTCGTGCCCTAGTCCCTGCTCTATCCCTTTGCGGCAGGTGGCGATGAAAGACCAACAGCCCGATACATTTGGAGCAACAACCTGCTCAATAGTTTTCACAATCGACAGACTGAATCAGACCTTCAGAGAGATTTTCTTCGTGAAATATAAAGATGTTTCACAAAATCTTGGAAACACAGACATCAAAGTGAAGATTCGATGGATTATATAGTACTATATAAGCAATATTATAGTGTACATACTTTGGTTTTTACTCCAAACGCGTGTCTGTTATTATGATTATTATTATTACTAATAATATTAATATGTACAACAGAGTCCTTATATTTCTTTCTTTTCAAACATTATATTTCTCTGCAAAGAAAGCAAATGACCAGACGAAAGTCAGAAAACTCTACGGGGATTCCAGCCCAGACCAAGACAAGATAAAGAAAAGTTTATTCAAGAAAAACGCGAAGAAGTGGAAGAACATAACAAGAAATGGAGATCGTAAGAAAATTTCCAGATCATCCGAAATATGTCCACGGACTGTAAACCAACAATGGCGAATGTTAAGAACGAGAACGACAAAATAAATACTACAAAAGAAGAGATCACGAAAAGATGGGAAGAATACGAAGAAGTTATATGATAAGGGCTTACAAGTAGAGTAGTGTATAAATATAGATGATTACGAATAAGAACCTGAGATCGAAGAAATTAATTAGGAGACAAAACAATTGAAAAATGGGAAGTCCCCGGCTGTAGATGATATTCCAATCGAACTATTCAAAGATTCCGGGGAAGAAATCTTGGCGAAACTAACACAATTATGCAATGTGATCTGGAAAATAAAACAGTGAACAACAGATTTGCAACGCACTATAATTATTCCATTACCAAAGAAAGGAGACAGGCGAGATTGTGCAAATAACAACACAATTGCATGAATACCGTGTGATTCAGTCAATCGGCAAAAGTCATCCCTCGGAAAAAGAAAAAAAAAGATTTTAAAAATGTTGTTACTTTATACATATACTTTAAGATTTTCAAAAATAATTCACATTGAAAGAAACTTCATTTTCTATCTACTCTGGAATGTCGTGTAGATTGCATTACGTCGCGTAAGCGTTAGAGTAAAGTATATCCTAAGATCATACTCACAGAAAACGATTTCCTTCGTTTTTAAACTCGTTTGAATGTTCCATATTATTTATATCATTGTGTCCGATATGTCACGAAAAGAGTCACGTCTAACTGGTTTTCCATGATGCAATTCTACAGATAACTTTTTCTAGAAAATCCACTTTTTATAAAACAAAGAAAATGGAAGGGAAAACACGCTCCAAATGCAATCATTACCCTTTATTCATATACGTAGTCTGTATGAAATGACTCGCCAGGAATTATTTATTCCCTTCAAAATTATACAAATATAACAAATTTATTTTATATCAAAATAACTTACCAAGTACGCTGGATACGTCATGATTCATACTATCTTATTTTGATGCTTGTTACGGCGTTGGGTCAGGATACAGCTCGCCAGACCGCTATTTTACCACTTTTTTTTAAAATTTGAAGTTGTAGGCTTCCTCGGCCAGAGTCATGTGCATGATCTTGGCTGTCCGGGTGACGCCGCGTCGAAGATTGTTACCGACGTTTCGACCATCTTGTCGTGGTCTTACCATGTCCATACCATCAGATGTATGGGCATACAGCCCTGAGGAAGACCACGACAAAATGGTCGAAACGTCGCCAAAACAGCCTTCGACGCGACGTCACCCGGACAGCCAAGATAATGCATTTTTTTTTAAAATTTGTCCGAAAGTACGAAAACATTTTTAAAATTAGCTTCGACTATTTTACTTGGTAAAAGAGATTCACCAGATGAACTCTTTAGAGCAGATAAACGTCGTTTTGAAATCAAAAATCGAGTTGTAGGATAAAAGAACTCGTGCGTATACCGTTTACTTCGGTCTGTAATAGTAGTTTAGAATCTCTAGTTTGATATCCGTGGAAAAATAGATTTGAGATGCAAAGTGACGAACGCATAAACCGAGTGTGTAGCTTGCGTGTCCCGCAAGTACCGCCTCCTCCGTCCGTCCGTCGGGGCTGACCACTCGACGCCGGGCCTGGCCGTGCCATCGCGCTGACAGAGGGCCCACAATGGGCGGGTGGGTTACGCAACGGCTCAGAAGGGGAAGTGGGGGGGGGGCGAGGTATTTTCGTAAATTTCACTTTACGACGCTTTTATTCGTCCGATTTGCATGATTGTCACGTCGTTGGGTTCAGGAAGCATGTCACCATCGCGCTATAAGGCTACTTTTGTAAATTTGTTCTCGAAAGTTTGAGAACTAATTTCAAATTCGCGTTTTTGCTAGATTTTTGGAAAGAGATCATCGTAGCGTAAATTCTATTTTAAAAAGGCGTCAAATGCCGTTTACAAATCGAAAATCGGACCATTGATTCAGACGTTATCAGTAAAGTAAATTCCCCTGTGATAGTGCTGCGATCTATTGAATTTTTCTACAAGTAGTTTTCGGTGCATTTAGCCTTAATACCTTTTAACTTCTTTAAAACGATAACTTTTTCATAATAACAAATAAACCTTGTTCTCCTTTTCTACTGGTACAAGTACGGCAGAGTGAAATTGTGATGGAATTTTACTATTCAATTGCAGAAGGTATGTTCCCGAAATACGTCGTAAATGCATTAGTTCGCAAACTCCGTTTTTTTATGTGTGTACAATTTATAACACAATCGTAAAGTAGCTTCATTGCATCACTTCATGAAAAATGTTGTTCTAGAATGATACTTTCAGTGACTGACACACGTCAGTAAGTCATGCATAGACGCCATGCATTAAATATGCTGTTAGTCTAAGATAAAAATAGATGCGCTACACTTGCACGAGCTTTTCAATAGTTGTCACTCGTGCAGACTTTAATAGCTTTGCCACATTCTGTTGATTGTTTCCACTAACCCGGTCGATAGCATATTCACAAAAGGTTTAAAGGTTCACAAAGGTTAACGTTCATTCATGTTACCATGGCCTATGTTCAAAGCCAATGGTGTGTTCATTAGCAGAAGATACACGGACCAACATGATAAACCTGGACTCAGAAGCAAGGTTTACAAGGTTCTGCGACTAAATTTCATAAGAAACTACTGTTGAGTGACAAACGTACCTATATATAAATATAATATTACCAGGAAAAACTAGAACACTTTATGGTTAATTACACTCTTGATGCATCACTTTGTGAAAGTATAATCTATTCGTATGAGGGATATACTGTACAAAAGGAAGCATGAGCATCTTAGTTGAACATTTTCGTGAAAATAAATATGAACGAGAATAAGTTTACATAGTATTCACAGATTTCAAAAAGTTGTGTGTGTGATCAAAAATTGAAGACTGCCCTGAAACTCGCATCGTATAAAGATGAGGCTTTAAAGGTAACGAAGGCTTTGGAAGTTTCTAAAGTGTTAATGATCGTATTAATCAAGCTTTACCTAGTTTTTACGAACTTCCTCCATTGAGTATCATCTAAATTTGTACTGAATAGAGAAGAAAGGTTTAAGTTCATCAAAATAAAGTAAGTTACGCGATAATATTTTCCGTAAGATTTAGATTTATTCAGATATTTTTCTATATTTTCCGTAATTGAAGTTTATTTAGATTTTCACTCGCAAATTTTACATTTTAGGACAACAGCAGTTTTGTAAACATTCAAAAGATAGGTTTTATTTGTGTTTAGATAAATTTATGCTCGTATGTTCTCCAGCATGTCTCTAAATGTTTGTTTTAACTTAAACTAAGCTAATGCAAATAATCAGTTAACACGGTCTAATTTTGATTAAACAATATAATTTTTTTAATTGTAATGCGTTTTTTAGACGCAAATGCTTCAGGTGCTATCTGATGAAAATTATCGAAATCTCAAAAGTGTTTTAGCGTTCGCGCAAATGTTTGTGTGTGTTTAATGTATTCAGTGTTTGCATGTATACTTTTTTAAAACGTTTTTCAATTTTCAGAAAGCGTCATTTTAATTAAAGTACTAACGGTCAGAAAACTGAGAAGTGAATATGTTAAATGGTATTGTGTATAAACTATGTTCAAATACATTTACTGATATCTACAATTACAAAAGAAAAACTAAACCAACATAACACTGGTTTAGTTTTTCATTTGTTATTCTAGAGATGAAGTAGGAAAACTGAATATATTATATTATACATTATTTTTAATGTAGAGTTAGTTCATTTTGAAAAATTGGTTCATTAATGACTCTGCAGAGGAATGATTTTGAAGTTAATGAACCTTTCGAGCATTGTTACTATGGCAAAGAATGCTATAAGTCAAGATGTAATTCAATTGAGACAGATTAGACGTATTAGGAAGCAGCTGGAATATTTGAGATATAAAGTAGGCCTTTTATCTAGAAAATGCTAATAAATGATATGGTGTAATGTTTCAAGCTCTTTGAAGAAGAGAAACTTGCACAAAATAACTCAAATATTCGAAGTACACAATATGCAAATTATTTATTATTATTATTATTATTATTATTATTATTATTATTATTATATAATTTTACATAACTTGTACACGTAATACAATAAAGTCTATGACATATGCCCGCTTAAACATTTTGAATTAAGAAATTATATAAAACTGCATATATTCAGTTGAATTAATATTTTACAGTGAATGCTTTGTAGCATTGTAATAACACTAATAATAAAAGAATGTATATCTCTTATATAAATTACTTGCATTAATAGAAGTTGGTAAGTTGGGTGAATTCAGAGCTTTCTTAAATATTCTGCTACATATTATGCAGTATGCATTGAATTTGTCTAAGGTAATTGAATATCAATAAAGAGTTGTTTTATGTTTCTCCGGATTAATTAAGGCATGTTTTAGCGATTAAAATATTTTACTGTGTAAATGAGGGATGTCGTAAACCAAGTTACTACTTTCGTAATCAACCGCTACTACTTTATTCGTTCCAGGCAGATAGGAAAGCATAATGTTAAAATGTTATAAATAAAATTATTTTTTGTGCATAATTATTTAGTAGCGGTATCCCTGCAACTAGTATTGAGGCGGTAAGGAATCTTAAATTCTTGCAATTTGCTCTTGAGAAACACATATTTTCCTTATATGTTCTAATCGTTGTCAACTCCAAGTAGTTCACGTAAATTTGGATTCTAAAAAATTTTTCTCAATGTAGGGTAGTGTTTACCATTATTTCGTATACTACGATATGATTACAGAATGAGTTTCGGTTCTAGGGTTCTCGGACTTTCAATATATTACTTGCAGAACAAAAAAACTGCAGACCATATGAAGAAAACTTAATATCACGCCAAGCCGATTTTAATCTAAAAATACTGATTTTTCAATATTGACGACTACCAAAGGAAACTCTGTGAAGTGGTGAAGACAGTAGACCGGGACAATAACATATAGTGTTCTTCAATTTTGTTAACTTTCGAAGCGATGTAGTAGTTGTAGATCGGTTGATAATAATTAGGGAACGGAATTTACGGCAATAAAAAAACAAATATATACATTTCTGTTACATTTTTTCCCAAAATATGTGAGAAAAATACAAAAAAATGTAAAATGAAAACTCATTACAGCTTATAAAATTGCTCTACACAAGTATTTTCCAAGCACATTATGTCGTCGATTAGATCTTAACTTGGATTCAGAGCGGCAGAAAGATAGTTCTGTCTCTACAGAAATAATTGTAGTATCCTTGTTTTTACCACGCATAAAAGATGTATTCGAAATATAAAATACGTTCGTTGTATAAACAATGTTATTCAAGAGGAGTCGGTGCTGAAGTGAATAGTAGTACCGTGCAGTCCATGATGTATCCCGGAAGGTGGGAGTTAAAGAGACCCTCTCCCTCCCCTATATATCCAACAATGCTACATGACAATGAACTTTAAAAAACGTGGTTAGTTTTCGATTGAACTACTCGACTCTATGCATTTTATGAAACATTAACAAATACATGGGTGGCTGAGATTATTTCTCTTCACAAAGATCCACTAATCCTTGGTTCCGACAACGGGCTTTCCAAAAAGCAGAGGAAAGGGGACGAAAGTTTGAAATTTTTTTAACGAACACGCAATGGCTTCAGAAGCGCGGCAGAATTATATTGCTTTGCAAGAAATATGATTTCGATAACAAACATTGCGTCTGGAATGTTCTGCTTTGAAGTATAAATGCATTGGAATGAAATAAATAGGAAGAAAATATGGAAATTTAAGATTTATCATTTAAGATTATCAAAATATGTAAAAATAGTATGTCAAATAAAAACTGTTCTAATTCATTCTGAACGTCTAGTAAACTATTCAAAATTTTATTGTTGGAGATATATTGTTCCTGTTAAAATATGTCACAATATTTCTGGACTTTAATGTTTATATTCATTAATCCTTATCATATCTAGAAATAGTAAATACGATCAAACATGTATAACATTATCTATTGACGTTCAAAGTATTTCCCTAAAAGAGGTTCTTTTGACATATAAATAGAGTAAATTAATTTTAAAATATTTGCCACACAAAGAAAATGTTTGAGAACACACCTTTTCCCCTGATAACATGCCAGCAAAATGTAATTGACATTACGTTCTGTAAAAGTAGTATTTAATGGTAGATGTGATAATTCGCTGGAGTAGTTATAGCACTTTGTGGATTGTCATACTTGCATTTTATAAATATGTTACGGCAAATAAAATTTACACACTACATACTTATATTCTCTTTTCCGTTTACTTACATTTATTCTCATTATATACAATTATTCTCATTTTCCATTCGGCAATATTTATATGAGAATGGAATGAGAATAAGTATGCCCTAAGGTAAACAAACAAGACGGAATGCAAATGAAAAGACAAATGGTAGGGGAAGAGTTCAAGATAACCAGAAAAACATTTTCTATCTTCTAAAAGGAAAGTAAAATTAATGCTGGGTGCAACTTTCAATGAAAAGTCAACAGCAGAGTTGAGAGGTTAGTACAAGGGTGACAGACGTGAGACTTCACGAGTGGATGAAAACAGGGAGAGGAGTTTGCATTGTACTACTCTTTAAACATCGGTCATTTGGTTCTTACGTCATTGCATACTTGTCGTTAATCACGCTCTTGTCAACTCCAGTCGCGAATTCCACTTCTGCCTTTGCTTCTTCCATGTCCATTACAGCATTTATCATCTCTATACGCAAATTCTAGAACAAAATTGCAACGTATCCCGGGGCTAAGTTTTTGTCTTTCATCTTTCTATTGTTTTAACACGAACGTAACTTATAGTGGTAGTAGTTTTTTAAACGAAATACAAAACAATTTGAATTTTAAAAAGGTAAAAATGAATGTTTAGTATAAGGATTTTTAAAATTAAAAATATTTAATGAAGGAATTTTGTAAATGTTAGAACAATTTTCAGTTCAGAAGATTCGTGTACCGTTTATCGCATATAGTACTCAAGAACAAATACGCAAATGAAGAGCCTGATGACACTGTACAGGTCTTTGCTCCTGGAGCGGTGGACTCACGAAGGGTGTACTTGGCGACGTCGGTTGATATGCCAACCTTCCCACATCGCAGTGGGCCGCGTCTTCATATTTCGGTCTGTTTGATCTCAGTAACGAAAGGAAGTTGATAAAAAGGGGATTACGAATGCTCGCCGAGATACGAATATAAAAAAAATGTATTCCATAACCACATTATTTACATTTTTAATATGAAGCAAATTAAAAATAGAATTTGAAAAGATATGGTTGCTTTCATCCATACAAGAGCATACAATTATTATATATAGAATATAATGCTTCTAGGGAATCTTTATATAATTTCTTTTATATTGGAACTTCATCATAAATGTAATGGACAACTAAAAATTAATTTCGATCACAACAGTCAGCCTCAATCGAACTCAGTAGAAACAAATTTCGATTTTAAATATGCAATTCCATTATAAACACATTCAATAAACTCTTCTGTATTGTGTTTTTACCGTAAAAAACAAAAAGAAAAATAATTTATTATACATTCCCTTAGGTTTTCTAGCAAAAACAATCGTCTTCTTTCTTCTTCTGCAAATTGCACATAATAAATAATAGTGGTAAATAATGTGAATGAAATTTTTTTGACATACTAAATCTTTAGCGTACGATCTTCAGGTTTCACCGTGCGGGTTTAAAAAGTATTTGAAGTCGACGATTGTTTCTGTGAACCACACACTTTGTCAATCATTTATTCCTGAGCAATACCATGACTTGACAACACTGACAGATTTTACAGTGGCTACGCCCACCCCTCGAATGCCTGTATCCGCTTACGGCGTAAAGCTCGCGGATCCCCTGGTTAGAGAATTTAATGCAGAATTAATAACATCAACCTTGTAAAACGGTGCATAAATTGCGTTATTATTAAATATTGTACAATTCACATGCTAGAGCTTCAGATCTATCTCTAAGGAACGTAATTGCATAAAGCTCCGTGAAACTTCTTTTGTGTTTCTAAATTCTTTACCTCAATTACATCTTTAAACTATTTAGAGCATGTAGATATGTTAATATTATACTTGGAACTACATACCATGGATTTATTGCCATTTATGCATATAACATTGTAAGGGTTCAGGTATAAAACATGGCAACCCACATGGAAATATTTGCGAGATATAAGCAAGGGAACATTTTTGTTGAAATGGGTTTATACACAATCAGACATCTGCCCCTAATTGCTAGGCAACCTCGTATACACAGATGTTCGGCTGGTCCATGGAATATTCTTGAGAGCGACAGAACGTGACCTGCCGTAAAACTGCGCAAAACAAATAGCCTGAATATCAGGAGATAACATGTCTAACTCCGTAAGATAAAATCTATATTACTAATTTCTAACATCAGACTAAACTAATGGAAAGCTAAGCAGCCTCTGACCATGCGGGAGGTATCTAGGATTTCCTGCATAACTCAATACACAACTAGAAAATCGGGAAACTTAAATTACGAAAACGTTTTGATTTCGGCTGAAAATGCAAGTACTTGGTGATCTAAATTCAAAAATTTTCACTCTTTACGTTGAGTTTAAAATATAATCAGCGCGTCACTGTTTACGGTAACACTGACGTCATGTGACGAGGGAGAAAGAAGCTCCAGTGTTCACATGTGCCTTTCCAGAACAGCTGATTTTTGCTCTTCAGGACACCATTTTCCACACTCACGACAGCATCGTGTTTGCAGCTACAAGCCAATAGTTTTCCACTTAATGTTCATTGTCAAAATGGAAAATATTCGACCATTCTACATGCTATAGAGGAATGGAACTTTCATTTTGAGACACTCTATACACATGTTACTTTAAAAAAAAAGACGTATGCAACATATTTAGAAAAAGAGGTAAAGGGAAATACGAAAATTATCGGGAAATTACAGTCCTTAGTTCCTTTGATAAAATCTATGGCAAAATTCTAAAAACACACTGGAAAAAGAAATAATTGAAATGAAGAGACCAAGTGGATTTCGAACAGATACTGTTCAGATAACGTATTCACCATAAGGAAAGTTATTGATAAACACTTGGCGCATAATCTCTATACTCATCTAGTCAATATTGATCTGGGAAAGGCCTACGATAGAGTGTCTCTTTGCAATATGTAGATGTCAATGGAAAACTATAAATGGTCAAGTGATATTTGCAGAAGATGATGAGGACGTGCACCATATGCTAAGAAAGTTAATGAGGAATATGGTAAATGGGGCCTGCAGATCAATTTTATAAAAACAGAATATGTGGTGGTAGATGGGACTGGAGAATACCTGGAAATAGAGGGTAGGTCTCTTGTAAAGTGCTGACTGATGTATAAATACTTTGAAACTACTATATATAAAAAGAAGGCAGTGAATGGGAAATCAAACATGGAATACGGAAAGGAAAATGCGTGATCGGAGGACTACACTTAATTAGTTGGAGTAAAAGTCTTACAAATTAAGTGAAATTATAATATTGGGACGGTTTAGAGGGCCTCGTAAATAGAGTAACAATTTTAAGTGTAGTGGAGAGTGCAAACATTACGTTTGCATAAACAATTGACAGAGCGTGGGAACATTTATTAATTGTATTACGCCGGAGTTGACAAACTAACGAAATATAATCGAGCCGGCAAAAATAAATAAAGGAGAAAGAGTTTGGAACTACGAAAACAAGTGTATATTAAGTTTATGGGATAAATATTATGAAATTGTAATTTATTTAATCATGAGACAAATGAAGGTGACGAAACTTGATGTACGTAACAGTAGATTTTTTTAGAAAACAAATGCAAAAGGACATTTGAAAATTACGAGGAATTTACGTAAGTTAATTTACCTACAGTGAATAATAAAATACGGGCAAAGACTAAAGATAAAAACGTCATTTTGTGATGAATAAGTTTGGAATATATTAAGTGTGAATGTATTTCTAAATATTTTTGACTTTTGTTAAGGGTATACATATTGGTTTCTTTACCATGTCATGTTATGTTATGGAAGTCAAGAAAGACGCCGTCAGAGGATTTTTCAACGAGTAAATAAAATTGCACCGACGTTTGGTGGTGATAGTATTGGTTGAAGAGAAAGTTTAAGAGAGTGTTTTTCTTAAATTGGGAATGAAAATGGAGCAATTTCGTACCTTGGTCGTATAATTGATTATAAATTTATCGTTTTCTGTACTGGAGGAGTTTCCGCCCCCACGAACCGAAATAAATTTCTAGAACGGTATATGATACCAATTCGAGGGCTAGTTTATTCAAATGTTTATTAATACGAGATCAGAGATGAGAATGCAAATATTCTTAATTATTTACACAGTTTTAAAGGGAAAAAGTGGTGTTGTTCCAGTGGCCCCCCAACGTGGGCGAAAATATAAATATCATTATTTATATAAATAAGGGGATACCAGATACCGTCACAATATGTAAGTTAATTGTAGAAAGCAAACTTATCTGTGGAGTTGAGGAATGGGAGGTTTCGAAAATAAGTAAAGGAAGGTGAAAGGTAAGGGAAATGAAATTTTGAGACAAAGATGTAAAAAGAAACGCGTAGGGAAAGGTTTATAAATTAATAAGAGAAAATTGCTGTTGCCGCAGACATAATGAATACAATGGAAAGGGAACGTCTAAGTTGGTAGAGGCATTTAAGAAGAATGCCGGAAGAAAGGTGGCCTTTAAAAGTATGAAGTTGGCTTCCACCAATGCACAAAAAGAGAGGGGGATCTAGACACTCACGGAATAACGGTGTAAGACAGACTAACAGATCGATACATCAACGATGACTGGCAAGACTGAAGAAGATGGAAGCTTTGGTACGAAGAGGAATCGTTTATAAACACGAGGCAGAAGACAAAATAAGGGTGTTGACAATTAATGCCAAATTAAAAGAGCTCTCACTTCTCTGACCAAAGAAAAACATTTCGTTTGTAATTAATGTTAGATAATCATGTTAAGGAAGGAAATGTTAAAATATGACGTTGATTCTTTTAACAGTTTCTTTTAGTACATATTGAAAGTTAATAATTGAAGTTCAACACTGAGTGAACGAAACTGTAAATGTTCAATAATCATTATTAATATTTTCACAAATCGGGAGGTTCTCCGGCTGAGACAGGTTGTCCAACTGGCGGTGTGCGGGACGGATGCGACCCGCGGTGCCATTTATTATGGGCCCCGAATGATCTTTACCCGAAAGGGAATGTTCTTTTCATCCATCGTGCGAGAAGACTGTGCGGCTAGCGCACGTGCCCTACCGCGATCAACACCATATTTAATGTAAAAATTTGTTAAGTTTAAATTTAAGGAACTTTTGTCTAGTAAATACAGAAATTAAAAATCTTCCCAAAGTGTTTTATTGCGTTGTGCATGGTACGATCGGATATCACACATGGTTCCAATGCCCCCCCCCCCCGATTCAGAGTAGTCGGACAAAGTGCCAAGATCAACAATACTCGGAAATCAGCTGAGGATAACCAGAGTAAGGAACATATGGCTTGCAACCATAATAAACGTTCCAGTTGTGGCCCTTGAGATCTTTTCGTGGTGTAAGACGTATTCAAGGCTGTCTCAAGACGCTTTCAAGAATTAGGCATTTTCAAAACTCCGTCTTGTGATATGAGGCAGAAAGTCTCACTTATCAAGTTTGTGATTAGCGCGACTACAGCAGATGCTAGAGAAAGAATATAGTCGAATAAGGCAGTGAAAAATGCCAGAGATTCTAAAAAAATCAGCTTCTTTTGGTAATCAGTTGCAGATATACCATGAGGAACGTCTTATTCGTGTTTAATTTTTTCTGAGCTTCTTTGCATAGATCATGCTGAAAAAAAATGCAGAAACGGGACAAAATAGTTTAATTTGAAGGTATTTTTGCTGAGCAATTTTGAGGTCAAATTCAAATAAAAAAATTGAAATTGATTTTCAATGTGACTGCCCAGTTTTCCCCCTAGAATGTGTCTTATAAGTAACATTCTCTCAGATATATTTTCTCAGATGTGCAAACAATGTAGACAATAGTGAAAAGAAAGTAAACGAATTGTATCACTTTAAACATTTGAATTCGCGCCAATATGTAATTAGGAAAACCATTTTTACTAATATTTAAATACCGATTGAATCACGACATATGAACTCGAAATATTATGGGCATTACATCGATTATGTACCAAACTCAATCGGAATATCCATGGCGAATAGAGATGGGTGAGTCCTTGCGATTCCGACTTCAGCCAATGAGCTTCAGGCACCAGTTTGCGTCATAATATTAGCGGGCATTTTTAAATGCAAAACTTGTCACTACAGTCTTTGAAAGAGGACAGATTAGCAGTTTTTTAAAATTATTGAATCATTTATTTACATTATACTTTCATCGTATTATTTTTAGTTGTGTTCATTTTATTCTACTTTCAAAAATATTTCTCAACATTTCTTGATCTCCACGCAACATGGTGACCAACGACTGATTTCGTGCTCGTGTTATGGTAACGTGGTTCGCCACGCAAGCTGGGGCTGTGCAGAGCGAGCGAAAATCAGTGCACCGGAGTTCAGCCATTTCTTTCCACAATGGGAATATCGGAACCGAAACGATATTATTGTGAATGCGCGAATGGAAATCGCAGCCTATGATGCTGCTCCCACATAGTAGCGATCATTTATTATTTGACACATACTCATTACTTCATGGTTATGGTCTATGGTCTAATTGACTACTTCACAATGGGTCAGTTGATGATAAAACCCGAACAACGCAGGGTATTTTGCTAGTTTAAATATAAATTGTTTAAACATTGGTAATAAGAGGTATTCCAATCATGTTTAGGAGCGAATTTTAAACATTTAAACTGATAAAATTGGTTTTAATTATTTTTCACTATCATCCACATTGTTTAAAAATCTGAAAAAATGCTATAGAATGTTGTAAGACGCGTTCTAGGGGAGAAATGAGAAGTACTCCAACGTTATCACGTCGCATATCAATTTCAAATATTTTTTCTAATTGACCTTGACGTCATAATTGATTGACAAAAACACTTTCAATTTTAACTATTTTCTCCCGTCTCTGCATTTTTTTTCAATATGATACATGCAACAGAACAGAGAAAAAAATTATGGAAAACACGTTTCTCACTGTATCTCTGTAACAGATTGCCCTCGGTGCTGATTTTTTGGAAATCTACGACATTTTTATTTTTTTTCATAAGAGTATTGCGATAATTGATTTGATTTGGGGGCACTTTTCACCGACTTATCCGATTATATCCTTTCACCTAAGATGTTCGACTTCGAAACGTCAGAATTTGCGAAGAGATTCTCCAACGAAACTATCGTTTAATTTGTTTAAAGAAACTGCTTTTTTTCAAATCGTTGTATTGCGAGGAAATGGCATTTCGAGAGATCATCAGAATAATCGTTATTGAATCTCAATTTTTATTTTTCATTTATTATCATTCAAATTATTTTAATTTATTAAACAGCTTGTATAATGTATACATAAATTTTTACATAAGTAGTTATGTCAATTGCACTGCTGAGGTTTACAGCTTGTTCGCAAAACCTGTACTGCTCGATTTTCAAAATATTTCCCGTTTCATATATTATTTTCAGACAGACATACAATATAAATAACATTAATAAAGTGAATAAAATTGATTATAAATATTTACTTAAGTTACTGTTTTCTTTTAAAACATTTAGGATTTATAGGCTTCATGGTTTTCAATTTACAGTAATTTATGTAAATGAAGAAATGTAAAAAGCAGACATTGCAAACCAAATATATTACATTTATTGAGCTTAATATAAAGTACGGCATTTCCTGGTTTTCTGATTGTATCATTCTTAGATTGCATGACACGACTATATGGGACTGACACACAACGTTTATAAATTATTAGAAAAAAACTCTGTCATGTCTAATCACTCCCAAGTATCTCACAACATTACTTTGATAGTAGTGGTTGAGCATTTGATAGTAGGTTGCAACCAGTATCGGTTCAGCTCACATGTAACTTTTTCTTATTTCCACTAAGGGAACATAGTGCACTGGTTTTACTTCAAACACAGCTTCGGATTCATATTGAAGAAAATGAATTTATTTTCGTGTGATTAATTACGGTAATGAGCAAGAAAACGTAAGGTATGTATTACAACACAAATCATTTATTTTTTTATATTTACACGTGATTGGGAAGTGAATGTGATTTTCTCGTGTAATTCATCGTCCATGGCAAGGTTTGTCAGATAACACCATGATCAACACGAATCGAAAGGATAGATCAACAGTTGCGCAGTTGCACACCGATTCTCTGTTGCTTTATTATTCTAATTGAAACAAGTCATTTCGTGTTCCTTATTGTTATAACAATCTTCTGACTAGCTTTAGCAGTATATAAACACCTTGATCACTATCTAATGTTATGTAAATGTGGTATCGAGTAGTAAATAAGAGCATTAATAACGAAGTCAAGAGAAGCGCAGTGGAGCTACCACACTGCATACTTTCTCTGTTATTAGAAAAAGGTTACGTAATTTTATAATACTAGCGGTAACGCTACGAAAATGACGGGATGAATTTAATCCCTCGCATTAGAAATGAATAAAACAACGCAATATTTCTATTTTCCAAGCACAAAATGCAATGTGAGTTGTTTTTATATCACTTCATATTTCACTTTCTTACATTTTTCCTGAAAAATGCCTCAGCTAAACGGTCTTAATTCACAGACACTTTGTTTAATATAGAGAGGTTTGGTCAGATGAACCATAGACAAGGAGAGTACTTTTAATTAACGCACATTTTCTCGAAATATTGGCCTTCTGACTTGTTGGTGAAAATTAACGCATTAGAGTAGGTGTCAAACACTCTTGTATAATCAATTCTTAAACTTTTTGTTTGAACGATCTGCTTTCTCCTAATTCCAAGAACTGCAAATTCGACATCAGTTTTTCAAGATGTGCGATACTTATTCAACACATTTATTTCTAATTGCCGTTGGAACGTCCTACCCGAAAAATCTTTGCTGAAAACATATCCATCACAAATGATGTTAACATATGAACTTACTAATTACTTTTAGAAATAAAAGTTATTTAACATGCATGTCTATCTGAAATGTACTCTGAAACTAATGGTGTTGCTTGCTAATTCGTACAGACTTTCCAGACTAGTTAACCTCCCAATCTCTGTGGTATGGGCTAAATTTTCGATGTTGCCCCTCCCACATCCCAGCAGCTACCTATCGGCGCCTAAAATACATTTTGTCACATTGTCTCATTATTTGAACCCTTAATAGTACAATCAAAATATGATTTAAGAATATTACAGATCAGCAAAACCTGATTACATTTACAAATTTGCATAGAAAACATTGGAACCGTTTTTGAAAAATGTCGTTTCTGTGTTGCTGAAAATGCATAATTTTGAAATCATTTTTGCAAAAAACCTTCTAGTTTTCCTGAACATTCATCAAAAATTACTTGAAGTACTTATAATCATTGATTCAGTTAGGTACGAGAAACGCCCGTAATGCAATTATTAATGACATGAAATATTTAAAAAGTACATTTGCATAATTAAAAAAAATCAAAATAATACTTCAAAATGTTAATGACATGTCATTCAGTGAACTTAGATCTATCAGTAGAAAACGTTTCATGGGACTTTTCTCGAAAACATAGAAACATAATTCATCACATTATTATAGTGATATCAAAAAAAAAATTACCTGATTTCTGAATAAGTTACTCAGAATAATTTGACCTTACAAATATATAGTACCATATTTATATAATTATATTTAAATTATAATACAATCATTACATAGAGATTGAAAAGTATTTAATTAAAATTACTCCTTGTTATTACTGCAATTGCACATAAATGAATAATTTCGAGAAATTAATACACGCATAGGATTGGTGGGTTAGTCGTTATGAGGGGTCCGTCGCGTTTCCGCACCAGCTTGACCGGCGCTTACTGTTTGACCACGGTTCGCATTTGGAAAGTGAATTACAAAAAATCATTAGTGAACTTTTCCAACGTAATTCTGGCAACAAACAAATATGGGGTCTTATAGATCTCTTTTTCACATTATTCAGAACTAAAGTGCGCCCTATGTTGCGTAGTTTAAGGACGAATATATGACGAACTTTATTTTCAGAATTGGACCACAGAAATGAGAATCTTGATGACCAAAATTTAGAATGCGCTGGTTAAATATAGTATATAATGTGTTTGCCTGTACGAATTATCCGATCCGGATGGACGACATCGCTAAGGCAGCAGTGCCGTGACGATCTTGGACCAAAGGATCGTGGGTTCGAACACCGCCTCGGACATAGTTGTGTGGGTTCAGTGATTGTGTGTGTTGTCTATGTTTAATGTGCTTTTGCGTTCCCCTGTGAATGGCGTCAGGAATGGCATTAGGCCGTAAATCGCCAAATCTTAATAAAAGTGGAGCATTTGAAATTAATAAAAAATGAGCCCTAACTCATTAGCGCCGACCCCGTCGTAACGGACAAACGCAAAATAATAATAATAATAATATTAATAATAATAATAGTAATAATAATAATAATAATAATAATGTATAAATTAGACTCATAAATCCATGATTCGTGTTTGGCATCGCCATTAGAGGTTCTATTTGGCCAGTCTGCCCCCAAGCACCTAGCTGCTGTAGCGTCATACGGCTACGCTTTCTGCACCATAGAAGCCTTGCATGATACGGGGATGAGAGTACCTAAAAGTAGCCTGAGCGCCCCACCAGACTGGAGGGATTTCCGGTATAGGACGGACTCGGGGCACCGCGAGGAGAGCCAGCGTGGCTAGCCAGTACAGGGTTACGTGGTTCAGACAGCAATGCAAGTCACGTGGTTCGGCCCTGTTTAAGGGCTCTCGCGGGGAACGAATTTTCATTTCATCGCAGTGATATTGCAAACACTTTCCGCCCAGGCTGGTGCAGTGTGCGCGGGTCGCTCCGATGAGTTCGGGTGCGTCTGAGTGGTTCGCAACCACAGTAGGGCAATGAAGAGGAAGGAATAATCGCGCCGTGCATGCCAGGGCACGGCAGATGTCGAGTCGGAGGGAGGCCGACTTAGTTATATGCCCTGCTGAAAGGGGCATGTAGAGAGGGGGGCTTGTTTGAAGGAGTTAGTTCCAATGCACATTTATTTTTAATGGGCACCGCAAATAGTTGATTGAATTTAATGTAATTATTTTATCACTCCCGAATTTTTCGACAGAAATGAGAGGGAGAATGAGTATTGCTAATGAAAGATTCGTACATATGTAATCTACAATATTACGGCGAAATTCACAATACTTCAAATTTATCAGTATATTCACTGATTTGGAGCACTAAATGAAAGTTTTAGTTTAAGTCGTAAACACTTAAATGGTTGTTAGCAGTTGAAACAATTGGCTACAACAACTGCATATCATTAAAAACTAATACTTTTGCAGAATTAAATTACTTTCAGTAAAAAAAGTTGAGGGATGAGAGTATATTTATTCCCTAGTTCCCCTTTGAGAGTTGTAATTGAAAATAGTTTCTTTTATCAGAGAACAAAATCTTTTAACTACAAGGACCAAGGAAATAAGGTTATTGATTGTTGTTGTAATGGAAAAAAGATATTAAATAAAGAGAGTGTCCAAGATATTACTTAAAATTTCCCAAACTTTGTTACTATGAGCCATTACTGAGCGTATCTTCATCGTTCATCAGTGTTCTTGTAATATCTGTGCCACAATTAAGGGAGAACAATTCATCATGAAAATGTCGCAGAAGTCAGATTCTCAATCGTCGCTGTGTTTTCACAAATATTTACCGCGCTTTCTGCTCCGGCGCAGTATTCCTTCTTTGACTAACTTATTGATCGGCCGCCAAACATCGAATACAAAACGCTAGTTGTACTCTACTAAGAGCAGGTATCGTAAGTTCTATGCGGACACATATAGTGAAATCACTTCTTTTGTCTAATGAGTGTCGGTTAGTTTTATATAGTGAAAGAGCATCTACGCACAACAGACCCTAACTTCGTGATTAACTTTGAAAATATATTTTGTTTACTTTCAATCAAGATAAAACAACGCGTGAAATATGTGCGGTCACAATAATACCAACTGCAATGCAAGCGTATTGCTAGTAAAATTTACGGAAATGGAAAAGTGTGTTAAACCAAGAACCACTCTCTCTTTCGTGTATTCATCCACAGAAGTAACAAACAAAACAAATATGCTACGTTTATCTGATCCACAAAACTTTGCTTTCAACCAAAGACGGTGCAATTCTGCTTATATACGAGCTTCATTTCTTTCTAAAGGATTCGATTAGACAACACTGTATCACGCAAGCATGAGTCTGAGAATGGTACAGTCGATTTTGTGCTAATGACAAACAGACGCCCGTGAGCGATACCTTGATATGTAGAGGTGCGTTGGTGTTTACGTCTCTCAGTAGCGAAAGGTGACCTTTCGACACGAAAAACATCATGTGTTATCCACGAACTGGATAAAATTATGAGGAATTGTAAGCTGGCGCACGGGAGAGGGCCAAGTATTTGGGAGTCCACAGAATTAAAATACTTAAGCTTTGGCAGTTTACGATCCGTTCATGAAGTTATCGAGGTCGGTGTTGTGAAGATCAAATTGTTTATCCCAGAATCACAGAAGAGCTGTGTTTTTGTTGGGGCTCATCAATGCCTCAGGTTTTTAGCGCCGACAAACACGACAGAGTTTCTGAGACATCTTGATTAATTCCTCATTTAGAACTTTTCTAAGTGCACAAACGAACGCTCCCTACGATGAATAGAGATTGTGTGTGGGCGTTATGGCCGCTTATTATAACATCTGCAGCACTGGGATTTGTAACCATTCGTATAGACGACACCGGTCTTCCTATACGTCGTCTTGTCCCCGCTATGATATGGATGTGCTTCATTTTGACAGTTCATGGTGTATGTGTCGCCTGCACCATTATCATAAACTTGTTTCGAGGTCGAGTCCACGCAGAAGAGGCTATTCACGCTTTAGATATCTCGTCTGGATCTATGGTCCAGATTGTCGCTCTTATATTCTTCGCCACCATCAAGGCAAATAAATGGGACTCGCTTATCCGACAAATCAAGCACATAGATACCAACTTTTTACCTGATTTAGAGAGAGCACACGTAGTGATGCGGAAGTATGTAATATTCAAAATCACAGGTACATTTGCGCTGTGTGTGGTGGAAATGATTGCTGTCGTCCTGGCGTTCAGAATGCCCTGGTACGAAGAGCTTCTCTCAGACTTCATTCAAAACGCTACCAACATATTCTTCGCCGTGCAGTACGCGAGTGTGGTGTTGCTGATTCGAGACCGATACGAGTTAATCAACGCGAATCTTGCAATCGACTCTTCATCCAAGTCGCAGCCGTACGTCTATTCGGATCAGTTCTTGGCCTCGGCCTGTGGCTACCCTGCGTGGGCGAGCGCAATGGCGCGATGGGCCGAATGCAGCAGTGACGAGCGCTTGCGCAGATTGCAACGCGCCCACCTGCTTCTGGCAGAAGCCGCCGAGAAGATTACGTCCATTTACGGCGTACCCATTCTCTTTCTTCTGGCCTATCTCTGGACGGAAGTGATGATGAATGGATACTATCTTCTGATGCCTGGATCAAAGTATGTCAAGTAGTAGTATTAGATTTTACGAGGGGTTCACTCATTTCTGAGTGTAGGCGTGGGAGGAATGTTACGCCTTAAAGTTGTCGTGGCTCTCTTTCTCGAGTATGTAACCATAGTGATGGTTTGCCGTTTACCTTCCTTGTGTAAAGATTGGTCATCGGGTCACGAAAGGTGAATGAGGGTGAGAGATGAATCATGCTCGACTGCGTTTAGGTCAGAGGGTATTGCCAATGGCTCTGCGGCGACTCTGACTGGGAGGTGTTAGAGTTGGAGTCTCAACGGTACCGAATTTTTGACTTCAGCTACAAAGCAACGTCAAATTAGACGGTCGGTTTCTTTGATTAGTTGTTTTCCGTGATTTATTCTATCAATACCGGGCAAATGCCGGAAGTACCTAGAGGAGTACCCTAAACAACGGACCGCGCGCAATCTTTCCTTCTTCTTCCTTATCCTATCCTCACCCCTTACATACACACATACACACACACACTTACAAGCACAGTACTACCACATATGTGGGGATAACTCTTTGTAATATGTTTTGAAAGATTTGCCTCCTTTTGTTAATGTCTTTCTCATCCTCTACTATGAATTACGTTCAATTAATATTAATGCAACTCATTATGTACTGGCTTTCCAATTCGTTCACAAGTTTCTAATTACTCTCTGGATACTTCTCTAGGACCTGTTTCTTAAATGTTTGCTCTTCACGGTTTGATTTAAGATCGCACACGTTTGTGAATCAATACATTACTGCTTAACGATTTCCTAAACACATTTCAAGACGTTTTTGAAAACGGTTAATCACGAATAAAGTGAAATATAATTCGTACTGACGATTTAATATGAATACAAATTTAGTCAATACTAAAAATTTCAATACTAAAAATTACGATACAGTTGAATTACATTAATACTAAGTAAATTATTTAATTGAATTTGTATGAAAAAGTAAATGTTAACGTTCAAAATTAAGATCTATGGGGCATCAATCTTATTGTCACAGAACAGAGAAAGAGAAACTTTGGTTCAGCATCTATGGCTATTGGCTATGGCATTTGGCTATGTTCTGTGACGATAGTTGTCAGATTGTCGATCTTGACTCATTCTACGATAGGCAATGAATAATTCACGTCATGACACAGAAATACACTTACGACAGACGGCAAAAAAAACAAACTAGAATTTAATAATAATTTTCCGCTTTCTCACTTGATATTTTTAAGAAAGTTGTGGGACTCTAGGTAATCGTATACTTTGTATACGTGTAGTTGTAAGATAAACAAATTCATTATAATTACTAAGGTGGAAAGATTATAGTGGCAAATAAAACAAAAGATACTTGGAAGAACAAGAAATTGAAGTCTTGATCAGTGTAAAGATGATGACAAAGATATTTTTTAATTACAGAAATATTGACAATTATTGTAAACATATTACCCAATACTAAATAATTAATAATATGATTAAATATTTACAAAAATAATATCGAGTTCGATAACGTATTTATTTGTTTTTTACGTCCTAGAATGTACGAAAAACATTAGTAATTCAAAAGAAATTTTTTTTGAACCACTGACTCCTAAATTTTAGAACACTAATGCAGCCCATTAATTAACAGAGAAATACATTGTGGTCTAGCCGTTACGTGGTACTGAAGTAAAAAATTGTTGATCCTGCATTTAATAAATATCATTATAGAGCTGCATTCAATTTTGTAATTTCAGTGATTACGAAGTGTACTAGGTATCACCAGAGATGCTCAAATGCAAGATTTTGAGCCAAACTGCCCGGGAACCCCCTTTGCAGTGGCCCATCTGCCACTGTCTAGACACTTTCCCCCATGTTCTCCTCTCGAACAGCAACGTGAGCAAGACCTCCCCTTCTCTGCTGTCGGGCTGTTTCAACGAGCAGCGGGCGACCCCGGTTGCCCGCAAATAAGCGCTGGCCCAGAACACGCCAAATAGGCTGCACACTTGGGCAGCCGTGGTGTGTTCGTGATGCAAATTAATTTTACAACCACTACTGTTATGGCAGATCACAACAATTAGAGCATTTATGTACTCTTTATTTATATAAGTACTACTTTATTTATATAAATAAATAAATTCTTCAAAAATATTTAAAACATTATATTTAAACACTAATTGAATTGGTACCACGAGCGTTCGAAATGCCTTCTTCGTGTCATTCCATATTCAACCAATCATCGTTTGGTAAGTTGGTTGGTGGGATGACAGACTTTGTACATCAGCTCCATACCATAAGTGATACTTCATAAATTATCTTTCGGACGACTTAGGGAATATTACATATTGTTTGTAGAAAATCACGGCTAAGTTGGGTATCAATGTGAAAATATGTTATGGTATCTTTAAATAACACTTTATTATTAAACAAGAATACCCTGGCACAGGTTATACTTAAAAATAAATTATAAAGAATGAAAACACGTTTGAATATTGACATCTTTACTAGAACATCAAGTTAAAATACTACTATATCGTCTTGAAAATATAAAAATGGAGATTGTGCATTTACAAAACGAATCATGGGCGTTGCAGATTATACGTTTGCGAAACATTAACGTAATTCATTAATCGCATAAAAATAATTGTAACAAAATATGACTTTGCGCTCTTTAGGGTCATTTGTTTAGAAACACTGTTAATCAATTCATTAAATATTAACTTAATCATATACATTATTTTATCTTTGAAGTATAAAAAAAGTATTGTTTGCTTACCACAGATCGGACTTCCGGACCATGGGATGAATCGTGACCTTTCGCAGAATGGAAAGCACTTTGACAGTTCGTGTCCACTGCATTTGTCTCTCAGCAGCGTTCGTGTTCGCTGCAGACTGTAATTCCCACTCTAAACGAGCACAAAGTTACGGGAACTTCAGTACCCGACGAAACAGCTACAAGCGCTGGCGTCGCTACGAGTATTGAAGGAATAAAATATTACTCATTGTGCGCGTGATTGGGTTATTCAAATTTAGTGAAAATTAACGTTATATCAACTATTTTTATTTGCTTTACATATAATAATCAGATATAAAATGTGCGATTATTTCACTGTTTCATTATATCTGTGTAAGTATTGTCTTGTTCACAATGTTTACTATTTCTTGTTCTTGTATGCTACACGAGCGCTGCGAACGCAGTAATTGAAGAGGAGTCAATCTCAAAAGTTTGTAAACATTTCGTTATGTATTGAGTACATTTAAATCTTTAATTCATGCCGTTGTGTACATTAACACTCAAAAGTCGACAATGCGATTCTACCTATAAAAACGCGGAGGAGTTAAAAATGACTGCTTCAAAGCGTTTATTTATTTATTAAGTGAAACCCGAGTAATATTTGTTTCAGAGTTTATTTTGGGTTACGCAATATTTTTACTCAATATATCATAATTATTTAGTTTCATGGTATTACATTTCGAACACACAACTACTTTCTTCACATCACCACTTTAACCACAAACTATTTTTCCGCTTGTCGAATGAGAGTCGTTCAACTTATTGGTTTTGCGATAGAAAAAAAAATGTCATAATTTACAAAAATTTTCAGAAGAAGCCTTAATCAATTAAACCAATCAGCCTAAATCAATAAAATCAATCAGTATACTAGTATATACATCTAAGACCAAAGTATAATCCCGTTAAGTTAAACGTCAACAATAACGGAACGAGGTGATAAGCAAAAATTTAGAAGTTGCCCAATTGCATTGAAAACAAGCAGTCATTTGAACGTGAACCAAGAAGAATTAAGCATTTTCTCAGAAAATAAATGTCTAGAGAAACAATGTATCATTATTTAAAAAAAAAACACTTAACAATTCTGAAAGTAACTCCAAGTAAGATACCAGCAAAATAAATAAATTAGCAAAAGCATACAGAAGAACTGAAACCGCAAAACAGTCCAACTGTTTCTGCCGTTCTATTGATAATGTTATGACTTTTGTCTGTGTCTCAAGTTGGGCTACCCCGTCGTATCGCGCGTTAGCGATATTGTATAGATAAAGTTGAATGAATGACTGTTAATGGATCATTTAGTACTTAATTTGGCTGATGTTGTTATCAGAAAATGGTAAATGAAGGTTAATGAAGGTAAATGTTCTAGTGTAAGGCGCCTTGTATAAATGGAAAAAGTACTTTGACATAAAAAGAGCGCTGTAAATTGTGCGTTGCATAGAATCAAGGCTGTTTTATGTAAATAGCGAACGCAAAAGACCAGAGCCTCGTGCCCCAACTCGGAAATGCGTAGCGAAGCGGCAACTGAGGAATAAAGTGTTATTCGGTTAGGCTAGGCTGTGACGTGTATTTACAAATTTAGGACTGAAACAGCGCCTTGTGTCTAATTCGCTCTAACCTCCCGCACAGAGGCCCTGCAGCGACATCAGCATCAGAGGCAAAGCACCGAGTGATTTTGAATAAAAAGTGTCCACCTGTAGATATTGCTGTGGCATGGGATCAAACCTAACCAGGAAGGCAGAGAAACATCAAAATACAATTGTTTGGAAATCGAGATCAAGCGAATCTAGAGCATAAAAGTACAAATCGTCCCGATAGTTATCGGAGCTCTAGGATTTGTTCCGCGAAGTGTGTGTAATAACTTGGCCAAACAGGTCGTTCGGAAGGTTGGAAAGTGCAAGACTGCTTTATTTGGAACTGTCAACCTTTTGCGCGAAGTATTTCCAGAGGCACCAACAGTCCGTAGATCTTCTCCTTAGGAAGCTGATTGCAACGCGGAGTAAACATCAAACGGCTCTTAATACCTTTACTCGTGAAGCAGAGGAATAATAATAGCAACAATAGTAATAATAATAATAACAATAATAACAATTATAACAACAACAATGGCCGATCCGGATAACCGAGGGATCGCTAATGTAGTATTGCCGTGGCGATCTCGGATAAAAGGATCGCGGGTTCGAGTCCCGCCTCGAACATTATTGTATGTGTTTGTGTCTGTATGCTTGTGATTGTCCCTTCACCCTTCTTCTTCTTCTTCTTCTTCTTCTTCTTCTTCATCATCATCATCTCATACTTCATCCTCTGGGACTAACGACCCTGGGGTGTAAAAATGGATTCGGCATAAAAGTGCTGATTCCCCCCAAAAAGGTCACGCGTACTTACCATCGGGAGAATATGACTGGACCTCGGTTGGTACAAGTGGTGTGTTCGCGTGATCCTAGGATGGCTAATTCGAAAAAAATTTAAATAAATAAATAAATAAATAAATAAAT
>BOPP01000056.1:1420153-1595618 GCA_017312745.1 Gryllus bimaculatus
AAATAAATAAATAAATAAATAAACAAATAAATAAAATAAATAAAATAAAATACATTTTGCGCCTGCAGGTTCGGCGGCAAGCGCGCGGTGGTGTTCGTGGCGCTGGGGCTGAACGTGGCGCGCGCCGGCGCCGCCGTCTTCCTCGTGTGCCGCAGCAGCAACGCGGCCGCGCGGCAGGCGCGCCGCACCGAGTACCTGCTGCGCCGCCTGCTGGCCTTCGTCGACGCGCCCCTGCAGCGCCTGCAGCAGCTGGAGAAGTTTGCCGACCAGCTGCGCGGCACATACGTGCACTTCAGCATCTGCGAGTTGTTCCATCTCGATTTGAGTTTCTTGTTTGCGTTCTTCGGATCGGTATTTGGGTATCTCATTATCATGGTGCAGATCGGAAACAAGTGAATTGGGTGGAGCGAGGGTTAAGTTCTTCTGATAAGGGTTCCCAGGTCATTTAGTGTGCGCCCAAAATATTCAATATCACATTATTACATTTTTCTAGTAGAAAACAGTACTTCATATTTGGGAAGCGAGTTATTATATGAGAATTGTAAGCGTTACATTAGAAAGTTATCAAAAAGTGATGCAAAAATCTGAGCCGATCGACAATATTTATTTAACATGATGATAATTTATAAAACATGATGATGAATCATATTGAAATATTATTAAACAAAAAATAAGAACAATTCATATTTTGTACAGAAAATAAGTAAAAAATATGACTTGTACAGCAAATGTCTTCAGCTTTTTCACCAGGTTTAATGAAAATCTCAACAACAGATGACGTGAAGAGTTATATTGATATTTTTGGCAATGTAGATTAACACTGGAGACCACTACAAGGTAGGCTTGATAAATTGTGTTCAAATAAGTTAGTGTGTCGCCTTTGGCGGGTATTTTTAATTTCTACAATTCAATTTTTAAATGCACGATTACAATAAAAGAAATTTCGAGCATAATACAGTTCGCGGATTATACAGTTACGAACAATACTGTCTACTCGGTTGTAGAAATTTACTGATAAGTATCAATAGAATTACTTTTTTAATATTTTACTTTTCATTGCAAATTTTGGCTTAATTATTGCTTATCTGATGAATGAAGGTGTAATAGTTAATATTACACCGGAAAGGTAGTACACAAATTCTCTGCAATTTACCATTGTACGTGTCTTGAAACTTTCACAAAAAAGTTTTTTTTAGAATTACTCCGTATTTTTAGAAGGATATGGCTAAAAATAAGGTCAATCGATTTTTGTTGTCGAGAGAAATTGCATAATCATTAATCACCAGTATAGATGACATGAAAGCCCCTCAAATGTGTATTAAGGATTTAAAAAATCAACGTACTTTCGAGAATTCTTCTAGAATAGCGTTTGCCAACTGAACAAAAAATGATGTTAGAGCTGAATTCTCCCCCGTGAGCAGACCAGCGACAAGCGAGGCGAGCAAAGAGTGGGAGGGAAGAAGGCAGGAAGGGAGGGAGGCAGGGACAGTCGCCGACAACGAAATGCAGTGGGCCTTTGCTGGTGTTTCAGGCAACATGACGTGGAAACCATCTACACCCGTTAATTTTCTTTCAGTTTGGGAAGAAATGTTTCCTTTTGTAGATACTGGAGCAATGGCAAAGTGTTGAGCGTGTTCGAAAGGACTGTAGTATATTAAAATGTCCAACCTACAGATGTATTACGTAGCTTTGCAATCCAGAGAAATCTACGAGATAAAAATACATTTGCAGAAATGACAGAGCTCGCAATCATGGGATCAGTAAAAGAATGTGCTGATTGAAGATTATGGAAAAGACACTGAAAATCACGAGGATTTACAACATTCTCAAACAAAACTGTACATCAAATATAAACATGCTTGGGGTCCAAATTCTCTCCCGTGACTCCTACCGGGTACCTATTTGTTATCATTTTGTTAACATTTATTATTGTTTCAGAAAAAAATAATTTATTATTTTATATACCATCGTATAAAATATTATTGTCTTTAAATGTTTAAAATGTTTTTTCCAAAAATGTTATCTAGTAGAAGAATGGAAGTGGAATTATAGTGCTGGTTATGATAAAGAATCTATATTGCTTTGATGTAATAATGTATGTTATATTATATAATTCTTCATATTGTTATTCAATCATGAACATTCTAAATAATAATTACCATATACAAAACGTAAATCTCAATTTTCCAAGCGAACCTCCCCCCCCCCCCATTTGGAGCACTGAGCGTTCGCCGCCTTGTCGGGTTTGCTCGGCTGCTAGGCCCGGAGTAGGAGAGCAGGGAATTTTGTGACGTCACAGAGCGTTTAGTTGGCAAACACTGTTCTAGAGTATTTTGGAAGGATCTGGGAAATGACCAGTACAAACAGGCGCAATAAATACCGCCTCAATGCCCCAGTGGAGGCCTGGAAAAGGTCAAACCGGGAGTAAAGAACGTAAGTTCCACACGGGACACATACGTTCCTTCAACAACGATATAATAAGTTATCTCACACAGCATTATGGTCTTGCTTAAACAACGTTTTTGTTGTAACTTAGTAAGTTTTCTAACAGCAATTTTGTTTCGTAAACAAGGTTTTTATTACTTTTCATTGGATTTACAAGATTATCGCACCTTGCTAATTTTAAATTCATTATCTTATTTACTCATTGTTTATTTGTTATAAAAGAAAAATAAGATTTGAAAAATGGAATTTCACTAAGAATTACTAAGACCCTGCAATTTTTCAAACTTCACAAAAAAATTAAATAAGCCTAGGACAGAACAAACGTGACTATTTCTTAGAAATGATTTTAAAGAAACAATAATATTTGGTGATATGAAGATAACCAGATCTTTGTTTCCCCTTTCTATAAGATATCCATATTTTATTTAGACTTTCTAGTAGACAAAATAGAGAAACTTCTTCGGTTTCATAATGATAACTATTTAATGAAAAATACCTTCTGAAGGAATAAAAAAGAAATGTTACGTGTAAAGGTCAATGCAAAAAATATTTCTTAAATACTTTGATTTTCTACAGGATATTTTAATAAAAATAATAGTAGTAGTAGTAGTAATAATAATAATACTTAATATGATGAAAGAAATTAAATTCATTCCTAAATTTTTATCTACAGAAATTAATTAATGTCATTTTGAGAGAAACTAGTACATAAGATTAATTGTGGTATATGTTTAGAAGATGATTCTTTAGTTGATTCTTCCATTTTGTTTATCAGTAAAATAAGCTACTTTGTGTGAATTCCACACATCGTCACAGTACAGTGCTATACAATGTTAAAACAATTATAGAGATAAAGTCAACATTGATCCTTGAAGCCTTTGAATTGTCTCAGGTAAAAATTGTGAGAATGAGTCTTAAGTCTGTTATGTGGCCACAAAACCAGTAGGAAAATGTTTAAATTATTCAAGAACTCAAGAACCAGTAGGAAAAAGCATAAATCATTCAAGAATGGTTAAGTGTATTTCATTGACTAGAAATTAATGATGGTACACATCAAGAGGAAAAGTCTGCTAGTTGTCTTTTAGCAACACATACCAAGGGATAGTATGTTAAGAACCAATTTCGTATTTTTCATTGATAGCATTTTTATACCCATATAAATGTTTTTCAAAGTATATTCTCTGGTAGTTTCGACTGATAAAAATTTAGTGCGAAACTTGTAGTTAAGAAAATCGATTTACAGTAACTCTGTTCTATATTACCTACTTACTCTTTTATATATTATTTATTACATTCGAACATATAATTTATTTACATTGTAAATATAGCTTCTTCTAGAGGTGTATGGATTTCCCAGAAATTGAATTGGAAGTTTATTGAGAGGATAAAGATGATTTTATAAAAGTAGCTGATTTATTTTAGATCTTTTGCTTGTAGAGATTATTTACTTTTCGTGGGTGATAATTGTTTTGCAGCTCCAATTTTATTTCACCATAGTATTTTCAAAATTATGTTTGTAGTATTAGTATAAAATTTGGTTTTAGGTGTGCGTGATCCTTCAAAACCATTTTGTCAAGTGATATTACTAATTTTTTCATAAGACGTGAAATCTCTAAAAATTCTTCTTTCAGAAAAATGACTAGCAATAAACTACCCGAAATGTTCTGAGGAAACTGAAAATAATTTTGGAAAGAAGATGATGACTCGCGACAGCGTGTGGGCCTTGCGACCTCTTCTGTTTGCGTCCGCGGCTCTAGGGTTTGTCACTGCAGTGTCTCCTGGTCCAGGAAAACACTTGCGTCGGCGTGCGCCAGCTGTTATGTGGATGTTGGTCGTTATAGCCCTTCATTTCGTGTGCATTGGGTTCGCTGTGCTCTTCAATATCGTACAAGTGCAACTCCACACACAAGAAGTTGTCCACGCTTTCGACATTATCACGGGCTCAGTTGTGCAAATAACAGCGATTATATTGTTTGCATCAGTGAAACTAAAAACGTGGGAAGAATTGTTGTGTAAAGTGAGATATGTTGACGAACACTTTTTACTAAATACGGAAATATTTAATACTAAAGCAAGACGCAAAGTAATTTATGAATTAGTGGGTTTGATAATCCTGTGTCTCATTGAACATTTATTTGTGCTAGTAGGATTCGGTTCTCCTTGGTATCGTGAGTTTTTTTCTGATTTTGTGCAGAATATAACTAATCTTTTCTTCAGTGTCCAGTATGCGAATGTTGTATTTTTGATTAGAGACAGATACAAAGTTATAAACGAAAATCTTCAAATAGATGATTGGTGCAGTTTACTGGATGTGAAAACTGGTATAAGTTTTATGAGTGGGCAGGATGCTTTGCAACGTGAGGATTTAACGTCCATTGAAGACAATCACAGGGATCGCCTTGGAAGACTGCAGTGCGCTTACATGCTACTAGAGGAAGCCGTCTTGAATATAACTTCAATTTACAGCATTCCGATGCTGATACTGTTCGCCTATTTATGGACTGAAGTCATGGACAATACTTATTACCTCATCACACCTGGATCCGCGTGAGTTTACAGTTAGGGCTAATTTCTAACTAATGTGATTCTTTTTTACTGAAAAGTAGTCTTTAAAGTTGAACGAATATTAGATGCAGTATACAGAAGGTATAGAAGCTCCCGCAACTAAACTATTAGAGTCTATGTTAAATTTCACGAAAAATGGAAGGTTCAGTTTCCCTAAAAAAATCGTCTTTAGAAAGTTGGTTTGAAGGTTGCTTCAGAGCGTGAAGTTCAAACCGACTGCCGCACTACTGCAGATACAGTGGCATTGTGACAGTGGCACTGAGCGTTATCACACTTTTCTTTGTAATCGGTGAAACGGCAGAGTAATTGATTGTGGGAAGCCCATCGCGTGTCACACATTAGAGTACTTAAATAGTGGCAAATATTTTACGTGTTCTATTCAATCTTTTAAACTAGTGCACTTAAAATGCAGTTTTGATAAATTGATTAAGCATGTATGCAGAAGAGTAAAAATAAACGTTGGACAAAACTCCTAGAATGCTCGAATTATTAATCTAAGCATATCGATCTTAGCATAGTACGATTTAGTGTTATGTGTAAGGGGGAATGTAAAAGAAATCTATTATTGTATATAATCCTATGGTTTTTAGTACATTCTCATAGTGAAGTATTGCACCAATCAGGTTGGGAAAGACCTTTAAAATGTAAAGAACATCCCAGAACACCATCAAGACGTTAACTTGATAAATGTATGTGAAATAAAGATGGAGAAGAGAATGTTGGCAGTGGTTCCAGATAAATTGACTTGTAAATCCTATCTGCAGTTATTGGTAAATATTATTCTCGTGTAAAGAATGATTAACTAAATTTTTAAGAAATATTGGTAAAATAATAAAATTAAAGTTTTGACAAATGTAACGTTTCAGAAATGACTCTTCGAGGTTTGTAAATAATTTACCGTAACTTTCATTGTACATGATGAATGTACCATTTGCTAAAATGTAATCAATGTATAATTTTCAAATTTCATTCATAGTTGCAGTATACGAAGAAAATACTTTGTGCGAAAGGATATTTTCAAATATTGTTACGATTTATCGTGGCGATTTTAAATCATTTTTATCTAATAATTAATGAATATTAATCAATTAATATTCAATTTAATATAAGTAATGCCGCAATTTCCTTACATTCATTTGTGAATTTTTATTTCAAGGCAGTTACGTAAAGTTGTTAATTTAAAAAGTGATTGATTTTCCGGAAAATTGTACTTTAGTGAAGTTAAACATGGAAAAATTCACATTTTGAACAATTTCAATGCGTTTTATTCCGTAAGAAACATTTTTGAGACAAACTCCCTCAACTATACATTTTTTTCTTCTTCGTCAAATCCTTGCAGCCTAAAAAATATAATACTTCATGTGTAGACCCGCGTACATCTCCCCTAGATAACTACATAAAGTCTTCTGCAGGCTTGTCTTTAATATTAAAGGGCTTACTAACAATGCGTTCTGTAACTTCATATGTTCATGAAAATATTACATCTAGCCGCGGAGTTTGACCTGAAGTTTCCGCCAACCATTTTGTGAAGATACAGGCCGATCACTGAATTAGGAGCTCTTTGCAGGACGTACACGCGCAGACACCAATCCTACTATCCGGCACAATTAGAAAGAAAAAAATCTCCATATGTGTCATGTGTTGAAGAAGCACTAGAGTACCAGAATGGCGTTGATGCGAACTTTAAAAAACTCTACGTTAAATATGCAGTTTTCCTTGTACTGGGGTGCACAGTTCATTAATGAGGACAACATCCTCCCGGTAACTATAGTGTTCGATCGTGTGTGTGTGTGTGTGTGTGTGTGTGTGTGTGTGGAGGGGAATGATCCTAGATATATGATAGGTCCTAGGTTCGAGTCCCGACGGTGGCCGGCTTTTCGACACCAGCTTCTTAGCCAGAAGGAATGCAAACACTGACTGGAGGAGACTTCTAGCGGACGGTTGCTCTGATTGATAGTTTTCCGTGATTTCTCCGGTCAATATCAGATGAATTAGGCAAAACCCTAACAAAGGGACCACGGACCGCGCGCGATATTTCCTTCCTCTCCCTTGTTCTATGCTCACCCTTTACATATACTAACACACATGCCGGGAGACCAGTCGGGACCTTAAAGCTTGTCCCGGCTGGGGCAGTGGTGGGAGAGACGTGGTTGAGCAAAATCCTCACAAGCCGACGTAGTTCGGATATCGCTATCAAGTGGGGGAAAATTACCGTCTCCTTCCACAGTAAAAAACATATCCTAAATTTACGGGAGTAATGATCTTACTAATTGAAGCGCGCGGAATCACTAATCTATTGATTTTTT
Organism: Gryllus bimaculatus; assembly: GCA_017312745.1. Taxonomy (NCBI): domain Eukaryota; kingdom Metazoa; phylum Arthropoda; class Insecta; order Orthoptera; family Gryllidae; genus Gryllus; species Gryllus bimaculatus. The sequence goes on from BOPP01000056.1 coordinate 1,427,470, forward strand.
CTGCAGGTACGGCGGCAACAGCGCACCGGTGATAGTAGCGCTGATTCTGAACGTGACTCGCGCCAGCCTGGCGACGTTTGCTTTGTGTTGGAGCAGCGACGCGGCGGCGAAAGAGGCGCGGTATACCGGATTCCTCCTTCGCCGCAAGCTCACCTGCGCAAGCGCGTCGCAGACTCGCTCGCGCGAGCTGAAGAAGTTCCTGCAGCACGTGAACGGTAACCCTGTGCAGTTCGTTTGCTGCCGTCTCTTCGAAGTGGACATGCGTCTTTTGTTCGCGTTCTTCGCGTCAGTGTTTGGATATCTCATCATCATGGTGCAGATTAGTGCCAAAATGTGAGGTGAGACATTGGAGTGTTCACTTGATAGCACGGCTGTAATATGTGTGCTAGTACGAAGAAGAATATATAATCATTTTTGTTTACAACAGTTTATTCTAGATAAACATCTCGGACGTGCTTATACATTAAATTTCTCATCTCATTGGGTTGCTAATTCTCTATTTATAATCAGCGCTTCTTGATTCCACCAAATGCCTTTTAATCAGTTCTTGTGATTCTCGCCTCCTCTGCCTTTATGTCTCTGCAACACGTATCCTCAATCTTCTTTCCCCATCCCTCACATTCTGTACAACCTATATCCTTTTTTCAATCAATTGTTTTTCATTTAAAAGTATTACATTTTCACACAACGCTGCCAGCATTTATTGCGTTACACCCTCACAGAACTACAACCTAGTATGACGTCTGGTCACCATGTTGACAAACACACACTTTCAGAGCGCAGCATGGAGTTAGGAAGGTCTCAAATGTAGTGCGTGATAGTTCATCCCATTCCGATTGCTCGGGTCACATGTTCGCGAGAGATCTGTCGATGTGGTTGGCCATGACAGATTCTTCACAGCAAGGCACGTTTTACAAACGACATCGGTATGAGGACAAGCGTTGCTTTCTTGAAATAGAGAACGGGAGTGGGCGTTTATAAACGGCAGAGCCACCGGTTGTAGGGTTTCTTGAACGTACCGCGCAGCAGTCATTTTGGCCGAAAAAAAACACTATCGGTGTACGGGCACAACAGAATTTTAGTATTTACTAGGCTGTCCGGGTAACGCCGCGTCCGTGGCGAAGGTGCCGACGTTTCGGTCGCCATTCTGCCACCTTCCTCAGGGCGTAATGCATTACGCTCTCACCACAGAATTTATTATTATTGCAATAACTACGCCCTGATGAAGAATAGTGGCGAAACGTTGGCACCTGTGTCCTGGACGCGGCGTCTCCCGGGGAGCCAAGTAAGTACTGCTTCTCGAATGCAATTTAGTAACATGGCCTGCATAATGGTGTATTTCCTGGCATCGCGAAAGCTCTCGCATGGGTTTGCAAGTTGTAATTTAATAGACCTCTTAGAACTATTTGTTTTCTTCGGAATTTCTAGAAACCAAACATCATTTTAAAATAACATTTCTTCGCTAGTCGGTAGCTAATAAAGAAGGATTTTGCCAAATTCTGATAACGTAAGCAAATATTTTCAATGGAAAACAAGCGGTTTTTATGCAAAACTTAATGAATTATTACATGAACCAGGAACATTAGCGGACCCCTATTTTGTTTATTTTTTACTGTCAAAGCTATTTTATTTGGAAAGCAAGAAATGTGTTAAAAACCTTTAACAGAACAGTCAATAGTTTGTTTCATGTGTTTCAACTCTGAGTTCCTTCCCACTTGTCGGATGAACAAGTGAGCAAGTATCGACCTGCTATTGTTGTCATTTCCCCGAATCGACATCTTACCGACCATCCATTAACAGGCTGCTAAGTCTCAGTTCCTACACGACGTCTCAATACTAATGGGTAGGAGTGGATCATGTAAACAAGCGCTTATAATTATGTTCCCTATGAGCTAACGATGTCGCAATGAACAGAGTGGATAGAATTTTCGTGAATGATTTAGATATTTGTGCTTCACTTCCTTGAAAATACATACTTTGCGTATTTTTGCAACTAGGTGAGTGTGTACAGATTGCGAGTAGACATATAAAATTAAATAAAGTGATTTATTATTCAGCAGAAAGCTCTTCGATCATACATTTTCAAATAATACCTTCTTTTAGTAATACAAATTATTTACCTAAAATTATCACCTTCCGAAGAATATTTAAAACAGGAAAGTTCAGATACCAAAGATAACAATGCAATCTGAAGCAGGAATGTTTTATCAAATATACGAAATAATAGGCTTGGGCAGTTTCCTGGTATGTTTTTCACGATTGTTTTTTGTCTAAGTAAAATCTTCTCTAGATACCATTACAACGCCACATCGGGAGATCGCTCGAGAAGATACATTGGATTCGTAAACAAGTCTTTACTTGAAATTACTTGAAGTTTCAGATTGCCAGAGATCAGACAACATGAATTCATCATTGGCATAATTATCAAAGCGATCATGCAAAAATACGCTCTCACGCGAGTTCACCATCAAGTGGTATGGCCGGCCATACATGTCTGATGGTGCACGCACTACTGAAGTGAAGAATGCACGATCAAAATCAACAAAAGTAAAAGGAAATACATTTTATAATCAAGCAAGTGAGATACAAGAATATTGTTTCAGTGCGATAAATAATGCGAGCGTGAATGAAACGTTGAATTTCAAACAGGCGTTATTTTAATAATTTTCTGTGTCTACTGATATGAAATTTCTCTATTTTAAAAAAGAAACTAACAAATTGGGATTACGGACCATGCTTTTTTTAATTTAATGAAAAAGGCATTTACTGATAATTCAGTGAAAATTTGTGAAGAAAAATGCAGAATAAGAGGGCGATGTATAGATAAAACTTCTCCTTGGAATTATCTGTGATATCACATGTAGTATTGGTAAAAGCTGCGGTTACATTTTCATAGAATTTTATTAAAAATTCTCTACGTTTGTACAAGAATGGGAGAAGAACATATGCAGATGCCATCTTGTCTCTTGAAAATATGTTTATCAATATTGTGTTTGTGGATTACTAGAAATTCACTCTTTTAAAAAGTACTTAAGGATAAGGCAATATTTAAGGTAACCAGCATTTACGAATATACGTACTTGATTTTAATTTTTTTAGAAATTGTTGCTGGGAAAAAATTACGAAAAATGAAGGCAATGAAGCACAACTTTGTGTGGGCGTTAGGGCCACTTTTGGTAGTATCGACGGCTTTTGGATTCGTTGCTGCTCGCTTTGACAGCCCAGAAGGCCCACTACGCCTTTACCGACCTGCTGTGGCCTGGATGGGTATCGTTCTACTTTACCATATTGTGTGCATGAGCATTACTATATATCTCGATCTCATTCAGCAAAACGTACGCGCCGAAGAAGCAGTTCACGCATTTGACATCCTCTCGGGATCCATCGTCCAAGTCACTGCGATTCTTCTGTTTGCGACGGTGAAGCTTCGTACTTGGGAGGCTTTTATACGACAGGTGAACTTCATAGACATGCACTTTTTACCTGGTATTGAATGTGTTCATGAGCAGATGCGCAAGAGGATCATTCACACGATACTGGGTGGTGTCTTTCTTTGTTTGTTGGAAATGGTCGTCATCGTTATTGCATTCAAAATGCCATGGTACGAAGAGCTGTTTGCAGATTTCACACAGAACATATCCAACGTGCTGTTTTCGTTGCAATACTCTCATGTTGTGATGTTGATAAAAGTTAGATACGATGTCATAAACGAAAATATAATACAGCCCAACACACAAAACGTCTCGGTCTGTAAAAAGCGCACATCCCGGGCAAATAGTGCACTCGATATTTCGGAGCATCAACTTAATCAGTGGATTGAGTATAGTGAAAGTGAAAGATTGCAAAGACTTCAACGTGCTCATTTGCTATTATCAGACGCCACTAATAAAATTAATTCAATATACGGTGTCCCCATACTATTGGAATTAGCGTACTTATGGACAGAGGTGATGATGAACGCCTATTACATCATGCTCCCTATTTCAAAGTAAGTCTCTCTTGGTTTTACTTTGTTTTTATGTTTGTGAATATTGAGGTATTTTTCTTAATATAAGAAGAAATTACAAGCAGTGATTTCTTTTACTTTGATTATTACAGATATAGCGATAGAAATCTGAGAGTATTATATGTAAGTCAATTAGATATATCGCTTTGAAAGATAAGTCGTTCGTGAGCTGCAATAGTGGTACAACTCAAAAAATCAGGTATTGCGATAAATACGTTTGAAATGTTCACCTTGTATTGAAATGCATCATTTTTGCTTTCACACTTTTGCATTGTTGGTGGAATACTGTTCTGTAAGATACGCTGCTGTTGTTGCTGGAAATAGACCAATCAGCAATTCTGGAGAGTGCATTAACTAATAATTCGTATTTTTGGAGCAGTGCCACTATTTCAGCCCACCGAGCGAAGTTGTGAATGCGATTTGAACAACAGGCAACTGAGAGAAAATGTTTGTTGTTTATTTTATCTTTAATGATGCGATGCTCATTGAATCGTTGAAGCATTCTCACATATCTCTAAGTGACTGATGTATCACTAATGTCTGAATTCACAGATTTAGTCATTTAATTTAAACTTGAAAGATCATTTAGATAATGTCATATATGAGAAGAAATTCACCAGGACAATAAGAAATTGCTCTTAGCCCTTTACTGCAAGAACAATATAAAACTGTGTAGTGAGAGACATAACCACCTGCTGGCCCTACGCATAACCTTTTTGATAACACGAATGCCATTGGTCAAACCATTCTCATCCTCAACAGATTCTATATTGCCCCAACTGAGATTGGAACTTGCTACAACACTGGGAAGTGAAGAAAGTTACATATTACTCTTGCCACTGACCGGAATCGAAACCAGGTATTTGCGTATAGAAAGATAGATGCAGGCCATAAATTGAGAATGACAACCATACATAATACCTAACACATTTTCGCGAATGGCCAATTTCCCAAAATTATATCACTCAAAAAGAAAATGTTGAAATGAAAAAATAACTTTAGTTGTTATCTGGTGAAGAATACGACAACCTTAAGGGAAGAACGGCAATCACGTCACTAATTGCTGCTAACGCCCTCGTACACTATTTGCGAATGCCATAGTCATCATCGAGACTTTTCCCTCTTTTAAACAGTTGATGAAATCATTCACAGAGATTTCGCATTTATTCTGCGACCTTGGCAAACACTACAAAGAACACTCTCTCCATCACCTGCACTCCAACACTAAAATTTCTTATTTTTTTCTTCTTGAAATCCAAAGTTTAGTTTACCTCTCTCTGTCTTATCAAATCTTTTCCTGTTTGTCTTTTATTTGTAGCTTTCCGTTTCGAAGCCTTGCGAACATTCTGGATCCTCAACGAACTCTTCAGACTTCAAAATCGGGGACAAAACGAACAAAAATGTCTATTTTTTCAAATATTGATATCTCGCGTTTTTTAAATTTATTTTTATTTTTTTTAAACTTTTACTCGTCTTTCAACTATTTATAGTTAAAATGATGGGAAGGGATTCTAGAACTTAAGGAAACATGCGCACATTAACTTGTCCCTCATACGTCACATATAGCTTTTCTGCTTTTTTTGATTAAATAAATATAAAATTACTTCTTGTAATATACAATATTTCCGTAGACTACGCCAAATATCTGTGCACTACACTATTTATTTAATTTTGCAATGAATATTCCAAAGATACTTTTTTCTAAATTAGTTGCTTATTTTTGAACGAACGTCTTTCGCGAATATGACCCATTAGAGTAAAACTTTGAGTCCAGCCCCAACTACTTTGATATTTTTTTAAAAATTATTCCGGAACTAGCATTCCTTAAAAAAGTTATTAATATTTCACGAATCAAATTAAATTCTTGAAATATGATTCATGAAAATTTAGATACGAAAATCTGATCATTCCGTAACATAACATCCAGAAAATTGGCTGACCACGTCCGTCGACAAAGATACGACAGATCAAACAAATAAATAAAATGGAATATGTTTCGAAACGTTTGCTGACAGGTACGGCGGGCGGAGCGCGGCGGCGTTGGCAGGCCTGTGCCTGAACGTGACGCGCGCCAGCCTGGCGGCGTTCGCCATCTGCTGGAGCTGCGACGCGGCGGCGCGCCACGGCCGACGCACCCACTTCCACCTGCGCCGCCTGCTGGCCTTCGCCCACGAGCCCTCTGCGCAGCTGCAGCTGCAGCTGGAGAGGTTCGCGCAGCAGCTGAGCGGAGCCCCTGAACCCTTCAGCTGCTGCGGCCTCTTCGCCGTCGACCTGCGCCTGCTGTTTGCCTTCTTCGCCTCCATGTTCGGATACCTCCTCATCATGGTGCAGATAGGCAGCCAGACATAACGCAGTGTTCCCTGTGTTCTACATGAACCTTAACTACTTCATTTATTGCGTATTAAACGTATTTTAAGCGTGTAGTATTTTTTAAAATGTATATACCAATATGTTATATTCTCAAGTTTTGTGTACCATAAAATTGATTTTGTTGGCCGCCATTTTACGTGGCGTCAGAATAATATGTCATCGGAGTACAAGAAAAGTGACAGGTCTAAAAAGTTGTCATTTTGCATGAGAACGGATTAATTTCCAGTGAGGAGGGATATTTCGCGGCAAAAGAATGTTTTATTCTTAAACCGATTATTTAAACTATTTTCATGAAATGTTTACAAGTAAAAATACGCTACTTTCTAAGACACTTCTTAATAAAAAATATGAGTTTGGAAATGTTTCTTGCGAACCAAAAGTGTTTGTAATAAAATATGGAGAGGAAGTGAAAGAAGTATATAAAACAAGTATACCGTACAAACAAGAGGTAAATAATTCAAATTCATATGTACTTTGAATATCTCGTAGCCTATTTGAAGAAGAAAAACTTTCGATTTCACTTTTTGTGTCGTGTTAAATAATTTGTTGAAATTTTGCACCAATTTCAGCTTACGTTCTCATAATCATACTCCCAAAATATTTTCATACAGTTTTCTGTAAAGCATGGCTTGTATGTTTATCATTTATTGATATAACAATGTATACAACAGTAAACAATTTGTATTTTTGTGACGATCTTTCTGAATTAACGAGTAATATCTATTGATTTGGAGAAGTATTCGTATACCCATATGCCATGAAACTGATGATTCACATTTGGTTTGAAGTAATATGTAAGCCTATGTAAGTAATACGGATGCCTAAAAGTGTTACGGGTGTCAATATTTTAGCAGTTTTAGTGTAATGATCTCTAGAATAAAGTTGTGAGAATTGCAATGATCTACAATACTTGCACGCTCGTGCACTTGTGTTTTTGTCATTTTTGCGAATTAAGTTTGCGTTTTAGTGTGCTTGAATGCACGGGCATTGGTTATAATATTGCGTGACAAACGGCGAAAATCAATTTTAGGCGACGCTTATGGAATAGGTTTACCTCACGTTTTTATTCCTCTATTTGAAATAAATTTATAGATGCTTTTATTTACCATTCGTAGTTACATAATATTAAATATACGAAGGAAAATACAGTAAAAACAAGAGTAATCTGTACTATGACAACATTTGCGTACCCAATTTTTGTTTACAACGCCCTGCCATGATGTAGGTAGCATCCAGGTGATATCGCGCAAAGCACGTTCTATACTTAATACCTTCGCATCTGGTTATAATTACACGCCAACAAATCATTAAAAGCGATGATTATATTTTTTTCAGACAAAAAGTAATGGAACACATATATACAACAAATACGTATTTGCCTTTACTCCTAAATATTGAATTTCCTTAACTGTAAGTCCTTCTTTCTTGAAGAATTATACATAACGTGAATATCTTCTCAAAGTGCTAAAATGAATGAAATCGTCATCGGTGCTGGCGAGACTGGCGATGCCATATGTGATTATTAGCGAAACCTGTACCGCGATTGCTGCTTCTCTCCTCTCACTTGCAAAGCCGTCTCCAGGCCATCTAAAACTAAAAAATCACGCGCTACACTATCCTTCTCATGGTTAAAGTAGGGTACACGGTACACCCTCAGAGAAGCGTGGCGGCGGGGGGAGGGGTCTTTCTCAAATTACGCTACGCGCTCTGGTAGATACGAATAAAACTTACGGATTCTTTTCCATGCCTCGCCCCCGCCGCATTGTAATGCCAAATTACTTGCAACGGCAAGTTTTCTCGCTTCGCTCGCCCGGATCCAAGTCACGGCGAGGATCGGGCCCTCGGCCCTCGCGATAACTACAAACATCCTTGAGTCTATCCACCGCATAGTTACCAATTCACTTGTATAAGAAAGCACTTCAAAAAGCTTCCAGAATCCATACTGCGTAGTAGCCGCCGGAGCGGCGTGAAGTGCTGGTTTAAACGACTTCTGCAAGTTGTACTGTATACTAGACTTCAGCCGTTTATTTCTCGCGGTCTAATTACCACGCAAGTACATGATACATTCCGTTATGAACTCTAAACTATGGCGTTTTCCCTAATATTACTTCACTGATATTATTTCTAACACCGTAAACAAAAATGCCCCAAGTCGGTCTCTAGGATACTTTCACATGCAGCTTTCACGACTGATTCTTTTCCCCTCAACTAGGCGCTATTTTATAAATTCGTCATGAAAATTGTCGAGTATCTCTGGGCGTCATGGAGTAATCTTACAAACACGGATTTTTTCCTTTTCTCTCTCTTCTTTATCGGATTTCAACTATTGATTCGCTCTTTCACTTAATAATAATAATAATAATAATAATAATAATATAGAACGCGTACAATGTGCATAGTTATTATTTCACTTAATGGGCCTCTTCTCTTCCGTATTGTTATATGTTTTCTTTTTCCCGAAATCCCTAAACGTTTGTGTTGAAATTCAATAAGACAGTTCTAATTCCTGTACCTTAATCTCTGGCACCTTCGGATCTTCCATGTCTGCTTGAACAATTTTAATTAATTGATTGACAATAAATTAAATGTTCTTGAATTTTTAAATTTTCACTCTTTAGAATGCTCACCATTTAATTTACTATTAAGATATATCTTTTAAGAGTACTTGGCCCATATTCTATCTTTTAAAATAATATGTTTATTTACCAAGTTACCATTTCCATAATATTAATGCGTTATTTCAATTTGATTTGTATAGCTAGCAGTAATTATGTTTCCATTATTGAGGCAACCTCAATACGGATTCAGGTGAACAATGGACGCATTTAACTCCTTCATGGAAACTTTTGTATGGTAACAATACACCCCATATACCTTTTTAAGTGTTTGAGTGCATTGGCTTCTAGAATATTGATCTCGCATGTCGAACCATTTTCGTGTCAAAATGACCGAATGCTTTTCAAAAGAAAGCATTCTATCTGGAAAGATAATGGGTATTAATAGGTTTACCTTTTTAACATGCGTGCCCCAAGGTAAAACGAAATGTACTTCCTTTCAACGTGATAGTTTACGATTCTTCAAATCATATCTTTGTATGTTTGCAATAAATATCATTTTAAAAATTAAAATAAAATAAATACATACTTGTTTTCCACTTAACTTCATAGGCTTAATTTTGTCAAAGGAATACATTAAATGGCTCATTGTTGACTCCGATGTAATTAAAAGCTATTGCCATAGTAATTTTAATGTCATTAATCATGTAGGCGTAGTGTTAAGAAATATATCAAAATGTAAAAACGACGATCATTCGTTGTCGTTTTTATTACTGGAGGCCGAAACACATTATGTGCTCGTTCGTAAATAATATAGACCTGCAGCATCAAATGTGTTGCTGGCAAGTATGAATTACAACAGTACTTGTACAGTGTACATTTAATTATACACCAAGAATATAAAAAAATGTCACAGAACGAAACACATGAACAGCACATATTAAATGACTTCTTCCTTGGAGCCTTGTGGTAGTACGGCATTATCTCTGTCGCAAGTAGTGACTCACTGAATATGAGAATTGAGACGGTACGCGCTGTACGAGAGCAGGAAGAATAACACGATCAAATATTTACATTTTCAGTCAAAATATAAATTGTTTTTCGATGTTTTTCTGAGTTCTTGGATATCTTATGAAACCATAGTCTCCTCCCATATGATGGGATGCTGCGTTCTTTCAATTTCTGAGCGCTTTTGAAATGAGTAATATACTTGATGGCTTCGTGCTACCGTGTTCGTGAATGGTCACTTTCAGCATCTTCTAAGATAAATGACCGTTCGTTAGATAAAATAATAATTAACTATTAATTAATTATTATGTAGTGGTATATACGCCTTTTCCCTTCAATGATTCGCTCTTCTGTTCCAAAGAAATAGTGATGTTTTTCAAATGAACAAATGAAATATGGCTACGAATGCAAATACAGGAATGTCAGACTGATAGAATACATTGAGACAACATAAGATAAAATTTGATATTTTTGGTGGGAAGAGTGTAAATTCTCTATAACCCACTTGTTCACAACAAAAACCCCCTATAACAAAGACATTACTGAAGTTTGGTTAGTGTACCTTACCCCATAAACTAATGAGAGTTCAGCGCTAACAGCGGTGGCGAGAGGTTGGTGACGCGCAAGCGCTAACCTTGTTAGTTTCAGTCGCGTCAAGCTGAGCACTCAGTGAGTTGCGAGTGCTCGGTGAAAGTGACAGTGTTCGAAGTATTCGCATACTTTAACGAAAAGTGAAAATAGATTAAAAGTGAATTACGTGCTCTGACCTCGGACAGAGCATCAAAGAAGCGATGCCAGGCGTGAACAACACTACGGCCCCGAGCGCATGCAACATTCGTTGGAGACCAACACAGCTCCATCATAGATCAGCAACATCAGCAAATACAGGCGCAGCAGATGCAACTTCAGGAGCAGCACCAAAACAAACTGCTACAATTGCAACGCAAATAAAGGGACCTTCAAACGCAAGTACAAAAACAGCCCAACGCTCAAGTTGGCCGCCCTTGCAAACACAGTGCACCTGCCAGTAGAACAAAGTAGCAAAAGACAAAAAACTGGGATCTGTTTCACGAATATGCTATTCCTACAAGCAAACAGGTTGCGAAACATTAAATAACGATACAGATGAAGGACGAACATATCAAGTTCGCGGAACAGCTGATCAAATTCCTCCAATAATTATACACAATAAGCGGAAAATTTTTCAAACTGTTAATAAATGAACATTAAAAATGTAGTTAAAGAGATTTTACTAACAAAAATAGAAGCAGACAGAGTGAAGTAGAAACTTTAATTTCAATAGAAAGATTTCAGAGTTCTTCGGTAAATTTTGCAACGAAAACACATAGAATACCACACGTTTTTCGTGACCCAAGCCATAAAAACATTTCAATCATTATTAAAAGATTATTCAGTACAGCACTATATATAAGTGAAGATAGAAATGCTTCAAGAACTAGTTAAAAAAATACCGCAGTAATAAAGTAAACTCGGCCTTCCACGGAAAAGAACAGAAAACCATTAACAACATGTGCTGGTAGATTTAGAGGACATAAACAAGGAAGGCAGCATTTAGGCAATTAGATAGATTTTTAATATATGTTAATAGGGTATTTCTAGATCATACCAAAAATTACCAATTCGTGTAAAAACTGCCAAAGATTTGATCACACTCAGCTAACTGTGGGCGCGCTCACGAGATGCGTTAGGTGTATTAAGGTAACCAACGGCATTAATTTCAAAAGGTTGCACGGGGGAACTGCTTAAAAGCAGAAACAAGTCTAATGGCGTTAATTGTATAAAAAGAGCACACAGCCAATTGGAAAGGTGTGAAGTTTAATCAGAAACTGGCTAAAAAATCAAAACAGAGCGGTATAATCAGAGACGACAGGCTTTTAATAACAGAGAATCCCACGAGCGTAAAAACCTGACCGAAACCAGTCCGCTCAAGAATCTCCACAACAAAACGCGCCAACGCAACGACGCTCCCATAAATCCTGGTTTTCAAAATGCCTGCAAAGACTTAACAGCCAAGCCCCCCCGTTATCGAAACTCCATCTCGCCTCTACACAAGGAGAGGTAATAAATAAATATCATTTCACCAAGTAAATTAAATACACTATCATTCCAAAATCAAATATTAATACAATCAGCCCTCGATAATGGACGTAAATAAAAATTCCGAAACAAACATTCTCAAACTTGGAACGCGACGGAATAAAAAGCAAGAAAATCAATTACGACACTTTATAGCAAGCCACAACATAAATAGCTTGTATATTCAGAAATACGCTGTTTACCTACTTCAAATCAAGTCTCAATACCAGGTTTTAAATATCTATCGCAACGAACCGTCTCTCAGCGAGCGGGCCTGCGGAGGAGTGGCCATACTAGTGCACAAAGATATAAAACATACGTTTAATTAATAGTCTTAACGAGCACGACCTAGAAACCATAGCAATAACAACCAAAATAAATAACAAAGACAGCACCGCATTATATCGGCAATATAAACCTCCAAATAAGCTATTCCTGAGAAAAATATAATACTGAAATTTTTTGGAAATAACGGATAATATCAAATGCTAATAGGTTGACCTAAAAAATAGCAAACAACTGGGCGGTTGGGGATGCAACACAACAACTCCCAAGGGCAATTACTAAAATCTAGCTACCTACTCTCAATTTAAAGTTTATGGCCCAATAAGAACCCACCATTACCCTTACAACAATATATAATTCCTGACATATTAGATATCCTCTCCAAAAAATATTGATTTTCCGCTATAAACCAAAAAGTGAATCCTGAACTCGATCGGATCACATCCAATAATCAATATCATTTCAATCCTCTCTATCTTCATCTTATTTAACACAAAAGGGTAAAATAAACTGAGTTTAAATTTCAGAGAAATTTTAAAAATTAACTACGGAACATCCGCAAAACATTCATCCGAAAAAGACTTTAAGATAATGAAGTAAAACGATTAGTCAGCAACATACAAGGACCCTCACAAATTCTACGCACATATCTCAAAATACAATCCAATATACAAGCAACAAATCCCATAATAAAAATCATAAACTAATTAAAAGGTAAACACAATTTAACGACGCTATTGGCAAATGACACACGAACCAGACTTAAAAAGAAAATTAAACAAACTGACGAGACTAGTTCAACTAAAACTAGAACCAACATAGATATGCAAGCTTTCAGACTTTTCTAAAAGAAATTCACCCGTCATCTAGGCATATGTGGTCTACCATACATAGAATAAAAAGACCAAAAACAAGAATTTCACAATAAAACTAGGTCACAAGTGGCTAAATTCTGATTTTGAGAAACATCTAAGTATAGCTCGACTACCTTGAAAAAGTCGTTCAATCCCAACGCCAGTCGAAAACGATCACTTTAAATAAAACAAGTAAGAGGAATTTACTCAGAAACCACTATATACAAGCTCCAGTCAATATAAAGTACTAATCCCCATCAGAAATTAACAACGAAATCAAAAAACAAAAAACTAAGAAATCAGCAGGATTACGACTTTATTTTCTAATGAAAGTTCTTAAAAGAAACTAAAATAACAATTCGATAGAAAGCCTTACAGCTAATATTTTTAATGCAGCAACTCAGAATAGGTTACTTTCCCACGATTGGAAATTCGCAATCAGTGCTAAACCGTTCCCGAAAAGCAGAAAAGAATCCAAAAGATCCAGCGAACTATAGACCAATAAGTCTACTCCACGTCATTGTCGAAACTATTAGAGAAACTGATACTTAAACCGATTTAATAAAATTCATGACCAAACCACCCATGTAATCCAGACACGCAATTTGGATTTCGACCTAACCTACTCACAACACATCAAATATTACGGTTACCGAAATATATAGCGCTCAAAGGATTCCATGCAAACAAACACACTATCGCAAATATTCTGACATCACCAAAGCGTTTGGACAAAAATAATGGGCATCAAGGCTTCTGCTACAAATTAGACAAATAGGCACTCCAGACTACTTAATTCCAATATTAAAAGTTTTCTAAACCAAGAAAGTTCCAAAAGTCAAAATTAATGATGCCATATCAATCCTTAACGCGCAGAATTTCAGCAGGGCTGCCCCAAGGGTCCCCATTAATCACCGGTACTATTTCAATTTATATATATCCGATTATCCACACCCTAATAGATTCGCAAATAGCACTTTACGCTGACGACACTGAGCTTTTTTTCCAAACATGGCGACATTAATGACAGCTAGGAATAACTCCCAAAGACGACCATTGACATATTCAATAATGGGAAAAAATTTGGAGAATTAAAATGAATCCATTATAAAAACACAGGCGAAAATTTTCACCCAAAATCCCCACACCCCTTCCGCAGTTAAATTTTGAACAACCGGACAAAATATTCCCTGGGCCTGCAAATAATTACAGCAGCCAAAATATTTAGGAAGCAACTTGATACCAAACTTAAACTGAAAACACACATTTACACAACACCGAAAAAAAACACAAGCAAAACTTTTCCCAACTTTAAGGCGCACTAAATTAACAAAAAATCCTCCCTTAAAATAGAAACCGGAAAGATACTTTACAAGTCTATAATTCGACCAACTATGACTTATGCAATGCCCAATATGGGAAAATGCACGCAAAATCAATATAAAACCTGTTGCAAACTATACAAAATAAACCTAAGAACTATAATTAAAGCGCCATGGTTTATTTCGAACAGCAAATCCACCACGTAACTGCCAAATTCCGACAATAAAAGAACACATACAAACTTCCGAAGACTTTTTCACACAACTCCCCCTGCATCTCCCAGCACCTCAATTTCAACCTTGGACGCCACACAGAACCAACTTTACGCCAACTACGCTTCCCTAATAGACAGATTCAGACCACCCATAAAATACCAGAAAATGGGCCTCAAATAATATAACCTTCATCGAATAATCATATCACGATCATTCCTCTTACTCTAAATATACGTTCCGAATAATTTAAATTATTAATAAAAAAAATAATAATAATAATAATAATAACCAAAAACACTTATCGCATCCGTCGAGGGGCACCCACAGTTAGGAAAAAAACCAAAGTTATGTATGATTGTAATTCACAACCCTGAAAAACATGTATGTTGAACAGGTTAGACAATAAATGAAAAAAAAATAAACTAATGTACTCTCTCTTTGAAACGAAAACTCTCCATAACAAGAGAAATTAGCCGGTTCCTTTAATTTCATTAAAAAGAGTTTTAATCGTAATTCAAATTTTATACTTGCTTTTACCACCTGTATTTACATTTTGTAAAAAATGTTATACAACGTCTCTTGGACAAACAATGAGAGGTACTGAAGTTACTGCATATACTAAAGCACATTTTTTGGTTATTGTTTGGTAATGTTTCACTTCAAAATTCTGTGGTTCAAAAACTTGTTTTTGTAGTCAATCACTGGCTTTGGCGAGCTATGATGAACAATGTACTGAAAACTTAGTAAATGTAAATCATTTATAAGATACAATATTTGCTGTAACTGGATTTAGATCTTGAGGTAATAGGTTTGCTTTAGCACAATCGTTTGTAGATTTAAATTTAATGAATGAAAAAAATAACATAGGTATTGATGCAAATGTTAGATGACAAGAGGAAAAATTAAATTAAATCGTCGGATTGGATGGGAATAACATAATATCAATCCATGATTAATCATCCGTGAGGGAAAAAAAACTACTTTACCAGTGTTGGTGAAAGATTTTATATCTAGACACGATACCTCAACACACACGAAACCTAATGTCGAAAATACATTACGGATGCTTCTCTGAAACACTATATTTGGCTTGATTTTAGTTCAAGATTCATTTACGCCGGAATGGCGGTAATAGAGTTCCTGTGTACGTTGTTTGGAAGCTCAGCGTGACTCTCCCAAGGCAGTAGATAGCCAGACAATTCAGTTCTTGCCGTTTCTTCGGATGGACATTTAGTTGTTCGGTTTCTTGGCTTCAGTGCTTCGTTATTTTATCATTGTGAAGTAAACAAGTGACAGTTTGTGAGACGGACTTTCAAGTAGTTCCTTGTAAAACAAAGAAACATTCACAGAAAAATAATTTCGATAAAGTTGCGAATTTTGAATCCAAACGACGAATACGCAGTGATTAGGAAACATCGAGAATGTACTTTTTGTACAGTTTGACTTAAGAAACGAATATTTATTATGAAGAATTATTGGAATCTCATTTTTTAACTTTAATTTGTGTAATACAAAGTTGTATATATATATTTCGTTATGCACGTAATAATAGGGAAAAACATGGTATTATTTGCAGACTATTTTCACTTTATTAGCGCTGTTTATTTTTTTTATAAGTTAAAAGACTGTTGGTGAAGAGGATGTTTTGAAAATGGTTTTATTACTTATTACGTAGTGAGTTAAAACGCGGCAGCTAACAAAATAATCCCATTTTCCCCGTCACAAACACGGAATATCGATCTCTCCTTGTTTACATTCCTCGCATCAGCGTCCTACAATCTACTCATTACATCGCTGATAAGCCTCAAGGATGCAATGCCGACGCCGCAATATTGGTTGTTATGAATGTTGAAATTAAATCTATTGCATTTATTAATATCCTGCGACGTAAAGTGTCTTAAAAATCCGCAAACAGCTTACAAAACAATTTAAAAATGTATATGTGAGAAGTTATTATAGAACGTATACCCATTTAAATCATTCCACTTTTTCCCTGATATTGAAAGAGCTCACTTGATTTCACACACTTCAATTAACTCATATTCAACAACCAATATTTGTACTGCATAATTGATAAAAAATATACATAAATGTATATGGGTTCAAGCACATAAGTTTTAATGTCGCAGTAATAGGTTTATACAAATTCTAACAATAACCCCGAAGAAAATGTATGTTACACACCGATGTATGATTAAGACCCACCGATGTACCACGACTTCCATCTATGAAGATGTTCATATGAAATCAAAGGCATGAGATATTATCAAAATATTATAGAAGTGATGAATGAAGGAAATTCTGAACACAACATCGACAAAAAGAGAGAACTGTTTATGAGCAATTGCCCACCAATAAATGATTAAACTTCCTACAATACGAAACTTCCATTCTTCACAAGGCTTGTAACGTGTTATCGATAAAGCGACCTAACAGAGATTGGTGATATAAATAATCATTTCTTTCTTACAAAACATCATTCTAAATCTTTAAGCAGTAATTTTTTGGTTGAAATGTATAGAAGATAATAATAAATAACAAATTATAAGAGAAGATTTATCGAAAATTACTAAGTAATTTATAATTCTATAAAAATGATTTTGTTTACGGAGAAATTCATGAATTTATTTTTTTCAAAGTGGTTTCATCATTATCCCATAAAAATGCAATTTAATTCTGCAATAAACCCAATTGTTTCTTCTAACACGCTATTGATTAAAGAATGTTTAAAAGAGAAACGAGTATTTCCATGGGCTTACAAATCTCAATGCCTCTGTAAAAGAATAGCATATTTCAAAGTACTTGCGAAGAGAGCATCACATCAAGAATTACACATGACATGAATTGGATCGGAGCTGACTGCTTTGAAACATGTGAGGTACGAAAATATGTAGAAGTAATACAACATCCTTTCAACAATGTATTGTGATTGAATTTCATTCACGAACGTTTTGTGAAACTTAAAAAGTTTAGGAACAATTGACCAGTAGGGTTTGACATTTCGAATCTATTTTATATTTTAATATAACATAAAATTTATTTTATCGATTGTCACTATACTTGGTAGTATTAATTTTGTTCACCCGCAAACAAGAAAGAACGAAAGACAGAAATGCAAGAAATATCGACTTCTGAGCGTGATTGCATTTGGTCCTTGAAGCCGCTGATTGTCGCGTCGGCTGCGCTTGGGTTCGTTTCTGCGCGTTTTGAAGGCCCAGAAGGCACACTACGCCGTCATCCACCCGCAGTCGCGTGGGTGTGCGTCGTTATACTCTTGCATTTACTTTGCGTTGGAGCTACTATATACCTGAATCTCGTCCAGCAGGACGTTTACACCGAAGAAGCAGTTCAGGCGTTTGACATATTATCGGGATCAATCGTGCAAATTGTGGCAATTGTTCTTTTCGCAACGACAAAAGTGCGTATTTGGGATGCCTTTATAAGGCAAATACGATTCATAGACGTTCACTACTTACCTTATATTGTGAGGATTCATACGAAGAGACGGCGGCAGGTCACCTACAGAATCTTAGGAACAATTATTTTTTGTTTGTTAGAGTTGATGGTGGTTGTTATTGCATTCAGAATACCATGGTATGAGGAGTTATTATCCGATTTCATTCAGAGCTTAACGAATTTTTTGTTTTCATTACAATTTTCTTGTATTGTATTGCTGATAAGAGATAGGTACAAAGTCATAAATGAAAATATAATACAAGACAATGCATCAGATATCACCACTAATTATCGAAGCTCTTCCCGAGTAAATGGGGTGCAACTTATCGGGGAACATCGTGTTAGTTTGTGGGAGGACTGCAGTCGAAGCGACAAGTTGCTAAGTCTGCAACGAGCACATCTCTTACTGTCGGACGCCTGTAGTAAAATTAATGCAATATATGGAGTGCCCATTCTTTTGGAGCTGGCGTACCTCTGGATGGAGGTGATGATGAATGCATATTACATCACGCTGCCACTATCCAAGTAAGTACATTTTTTACACGAGTTCATTTATACCAATTTGTGTCTGAAAGATGAGTATGTTTCGATATTTTGAACCCTTATCTATTTGTAGTTTCTATGATAAATTGTGCGATTACTCACTCGTTCAGTTTTATTCATGTCAAAATATCTCCAAACATTATCACTGGGAGAAAACTTGATATTTAGATGTAGTTTAAGGAAGTCTTTAGTAAATTTTAAGTTCCATATTATATCCATTTTATATTACAATTAGGGTAACAAATTATCATATTAGATTATATTTCAGGTAACAAAATTAATTTCATTATCCAAACATTTATTAATAGAGTTTAAAATGACGTATGTTATTTTAATCTCGCCTGCCTATTAGAGTAAAAATTAATAATCTCTAAATAAAGTACAAAGTTACTCTGTACCTTCAACTAATAACATTTAAATAATATTTTCAGAGTATATTTTCTGATGCTGATATCACAATAATATCTGATTATTTCAAAGCCCACATGAGAAAGTTACCCCAAAAGTCCGCTCGTATACACCATTGGTACATCTCAATATATTTTTTTCTTCCTAGGGATTTTTCCTGCTACAGGAGATGCCGATTTGAGTATCCGCGCCAGGTTCCCACAATGTCCCTCATGGGGACTATTATTAATTTTTACACTACACACTGACACACTTGCGGGCTTCTTCGTATGTGGTCAACAGATTTACAAGGCCTTCCACGACAACACACATTCATGAAAGACAAGGGACAAACAACCGTGCCCACGGAAGGACTCAAACCCGCGACCCTTCAGACGGAGGCGTTCAGTCGGCACACACTCTAGCAAGCTCGGCCACTCAGGTCGGCAGATACACCTCAATATAAATCAGTCAAATCAATATGGAGAGCATGGTAGAAAACGAATTACATTACAAATGAATAGGATAGTATTTTGAAAAATGTATATAAATCAGTAAAAGTAGATTATTTACTTATATATTACTGATATATGTTGTATAACAATCACATGCTCTTACCCCCACCTGACGTCACCTCCATCACCAATGAAACCAACACGGGAAGGAAGGAAACTCACTCTGACGACGAGGTTTTATTACTTCCTCCAGGTACGGCGCCAAAAGCGCGGCGGCGTTGGCAGGCCTGTGCCTGAACGTGACGCGCGCGAGCCTGGCGGCGTTCGCCATCTGCTGGAGCTGCGACGCGGCGGCGCGCCACGGCCGACGCACCCACTTCCACCTGCGCCGCCTGCTGGCCTTCGCCCACGAGCCCTCTGCGCAGCTGCAGCTGCAGCTGGAGAGGTTCGCGCAGCAGCTGAGCGGAGCCCCTGAACCCTTCAGCTGCTGCGGCCTCTTCGCCGTCGACCTGCGCCTGCTGTTTGCCTTCTTCGCCTCCATGTTCGGATACCTCCTCATCATGGTGCAGATAGGCTCCAAGTAGTTCCTCCTGTAAGGTTTTTAGAGTTTACTGGTGTCGTCAATTCAACAACTTTATTATTTAATCGATTGTTCATAAATATTGATTAAGACTCTGAATTATATTGTCAGTTTTCAATAATTACAATTCGAACAATGTATTACGTCATTGCTTTGTTTTATCTTTGTGGCGGCGTACTACCACGACCTAGAAGTACCTCATAAACAAGGGCAGTGGCAAGTTGTCGTCACATAAACAACGTAAAATCTCCACCAACAAGTAGCAGTTGTGTACCGAAACAGCGTTGTTGGGGCAGCATAACTTTGAAGCATCTACGACGCCGCAGAATAACCGTAGTAGCCAGGTTATAAATTATTACAAGGCTGCATAAAAACTATGAACCATAGCAACGGTAGGTCTCTTGACTACGCGCCATTTGTGGTGAGCCTGTCCATCTCTACTAGCTAGTCTCTTAACTTTGATACTGCAGATTGATACAATGTTTTACATTATTATCTGTTGATGACAACGCCGATATCTTGTCTTTTTTGAGTTTGAAATTCCTGTACGAATAGCTGCTACTGCATTATGTTGGGTTTTTTGAATGTAATAGTGAAAAATCAATTAAACATTTTTATCCTACATACAATCTTTCAAGAAAATATGACCTCTTCCTCAAAACCACAGTTCATTTTCGATTTGTTTTAAAAATTGTACCATAGGTATTTCGAATTTTTTAACTGTACATATTGTATAAACTAAACTGAGGATCAATGTTAGTGTAATAATTGAAAAGTTAAGTTGTTTTAATTTTTATCAAATCTATTTGAAAGGTGGTGTCCATGAAAATAATTTTGAGAAAGGGAGAGACATGTTTCCTGAACATTGTTTACGTGTATAACAAGTAAGATGTCCTCGTATTTTCAATTCGTTCCAATCTGTTTAATTTTAATAATATATTGTTTATTATGAAATATTCAGTGAAAAGTAATTGTTTTGAAATTGAACATTTAAATTATATTCGTTTCTAATTAACTACACTATTTAGACAGGAAGAGTTTTCTTATTCCTCCCCCTGGGTTACACATCGAAAAGATAGAGATCAGTTGGAGTAATGATGTAGTCGCACACTTAATTGCAAAATATTACATAAATATTTATACATTGACCGTTTGCAAGCAAGTTTCCATTAAAAGTACAACTGTAGATAACATTTGAAAATTTCTGGGATATATACACGACAGTATCTGAAAATTATTCTTTCGGATGGTGTGATGTTTTGCGCTTAGAATTAAACGTCGTAAATATATTAATGCTCATAAATGCAAGAACTTCCTCCTTGCGTTTTCAAAAATAATTTCTAATTTGAGTATTTACGCATTTAAGTAGTAATATATATTCTTGAAAGAATTGGTATGTTAAATGATCTGAGAAACAGAGGCACACGAATTGTAATACAATCTTTTTCAATTCAATTTTCATTTTCATTTTCATTCATTTAAAATAAAAAGAACTGTGAAGAGATCGATCGTTCAGTCTCGTCGGCAAAAGGGCCCCCTAACCGTGAAAGGCCGCGGTTTGGTCTGATGGGAATCTCTTTGTTACACAAATTACTTTTTTTGACCGATAATCAATATTCTCCATCACAATCGATTGTAATTAATAAGGAAGAAATTACCTCTTCTTACAATGAACTCAGTTAGTTTCCTACGCATGAATGTGACATACAAAGTAGTGGAGTTTTTATAAGTTTTAAGTTAGAGTGCCTTTATATATCTTATCACAAGGCAGGGTGAACATTTATAATAAATATTACTGTAGTTCTGGTGGCTCATATGAAAACAGTACATTTGACTGACGTGAACATATATTTTATTATGAGGATGGTGGTATTTCCTTTTGATCAGAGACCTGCACAAAAATTCTTTGTTGGAGGAACATATTCATATTTCACCGTAAAATCGTTATTTTAAAACAATATTAGTTATTGTTGGAAGTTAACTTTCTTTAGTAAAGTCACTTTTAAACACAGGAGTTTAGAAATAACTAAGTTGGGTCCATTTGCTACACCTGGTGAAGAACGTACTTTCGACACGTTAAAAAGAACAAAAGAAGCGCTATCTTGCGGTAAACAAAAACGAAGTCTCGCTCACAGTTTTTACTCGAACTATTTTCACTTTCTCAAAGACGAACCCGAAATACTTGAATGGACTTATACAAATTCTAAGGGAAAATAAGAAAAGACTTAGAAGACTGTGAGTGATATTTTAATTCTAAAAAAATGTCGCGGGATTTTGTATGGGCTATGAAACCATTGCTTTTAGTGTCTCTTGCATTAGGGTTTGTTCCATTTTGCTTCAACGGATCACGCCAACTACACAGAACTCCACCAAGATTAGTGTGGACGTGCTTTGTTTTACTTCTGTTCAGCATCTTCTTCATAATTCAATTCAATGATGAGCTTTTACATAAAGAGATACGAACAGAAGACGCAGTGGAAACATTCGTCTGTTTGTCTTGCTTAATTGCACCAATGGCTTCCCTTGTTCTGTTCGTAACAAAAGTGAAAACCTGGAACGATTTATTACGTCAGATTACATATGTGGAAGATATTTTCTCATTAGATATAAGCGAAAAAAATATCCAGAGACGACGAACTTTGATGTTCAACATCCTTGGCTTATTATCTTTATGTATTTGCGAGGTTTCTTGTGATCTGTATGCATTTACTTATCATTGGTGTGTACCAATGATATATTTATTGGAAAATATAACTAATTTAATTTTAATTCTTCAGTATTTGAATTTAGCGTTGATAATCGCGGATAGATTCGAAGTCATTAATGAGTTTTTATCTGCGTATTCACCCGAAATATCGACGGCAAATACTAAATGTTTGAGTTCCGGATCTTCTAGTGGCAACATCTGGTTTGGCAGCAACCAATTCTTCCATTCTTGTCTCAAACGAAGTAAGAAGTATCATATGCACACGTTACAAGCTGCTCATTGGAATTTGTCAGATACGTGCAATAAACTCAGTTCTATATACGGCATACCTATTCTGTTCGTTCTTGCTTCTCTATGGGCAGAGGCGATAATCAACGTGTATTACCTTTTATTTCCCCGATCTCGGTAAGTTCTTGAAGTAAATCATCAGAAATAACATTGCATGCGTTAATGCGATGAGCAGGGAATGTTAAATATTGGGATGTTAGAATTATTGAATTGAATGATAGAACTCTAGAAAATAGAACAACAAAGTCATAGTATACACGTGTCTTTTTCTCGCAGGTACGGTGGCAGCAGTGTATTTATTCGTCTTGCGCTCTGCTGCACAATAGCAAGAACAGCCCTGGGAGCCCTGTGTGTGTGCTGGGGCGGCGACGCAGCGTCGAGAGCGGCACAGCACACAGGGCGCGTGCTCGGGCACCATCTTGTGCATCCCACGGCCCCCTTCCACGCAAAGCAGCTGCAGATGTTTGCCCTGCAGCTGAGCACATCGTTTGTACACTTTTCCTGTTGCGGGTTATTCAACGTGAACTTGCAGCTTCTGTTTTCATTCTACGCCACAATGTTTGGATATTTGATTATTATGGTGCAGGTGGGAAATAGCCAGTAAAGACGTAACCACTCAAGTTATTTGTGATATCTAAGATTTGAAATAATGTTGATGTGTCCTTCCCACTCTTTATTCAAAAAGTTACTTAAGCGCCTCATTGAAAGTTAAAGCTTATTCGATGCTAAGACTGTCTTACTAGTGCAGAATGCGATTATATTAAAATGTAATATTAATGTAAGAATGTACGCCAAGTGTTTGCTTTATGGTTGAAATGGAGAACTGCTTATTTGCCAATTGAAAAAAGCAAGTATAGCAAGTGTTATTTTAAGCAAACTTTTGGAGTGTGTGCATGTAAGTGAAATCCTTAGGAAAGGAGATTTATGTATTGCCTTTTACCCTGGCAATATACTTCAATTGCACATCAAAAAGTGATTCACTTTCAATTTTCTTTCCACAAATGGTGTCTTGAGATACTGCCTGACGTCACTTGCATAAGATATCGTAGTATGGCTAGAGAAAAAATGTGTTATATTTAACATGGAGCATGTCTATATTATTCACAGAGTGTTTGTGGGCCGAATTAAAATAAATTGAATGAATATTTTTGCTCTATTGAAAACGTATTGACATATAAATAGTAAGTTTTCTAAGGTCCGTATGATCTAAAATACCGTATGCTGAAAATGGTTGTTAACAGTTTGTTGCTTCTAGGCATATCCTGAATTTAAAAAAAATGTACAGACGTGTGAAACATTAAAATTTCTCTGCAGAGTTTGTTGTGTAGAAAACACAGTACGATGAAAATTGTGTATCATTTTATATAAGCGACTTTGTTTAGTTACCTTTTACACTCGTTGGAACCATTTTACTCGATCAACACTTTGTTTCCTCGCTAGAAGCATGACCTTTTAGAGTAAGATTCTAATGACAGACGGTCCGATACACGGACCGATACGCGGACCGACAGACGGACAATCTTACAGATAGACCGGTAGGCGAACCACCAGTCTGACAGACAGGCAGAGAGACAGACAGAAAGGCAGACAGGCAGACTAACGGTTGCTTTAAAATGTAACTAAGAAACGTATGTTTCTTTAATTGTTCAAATGTTTTCTGCCTAAACTCATTCATAATACTCAGATGATGTGTATCACTTCCACTGCAAATACCGTTGCGTGAGATTACACTGCCCCCCTTGGGTATTGTGTTTATTTCATGTCACTAATATCAAAAGCAAGAATTGCATGACAGTACACAAATAAACTATGGTTTGGGTTATTGTTCATGCGTGAATTAGATAAACACATGAATTATCTCACAAAAGCAAAGACTGCACACTTGCGCGTTCCTACGTCTCGCATGTAATAAAAATTCTCTGAAATGGATATACCACATATTCAAACCGCTAATAATGAATATTACAAAATAGATGGGGATGAAATATTGTTTAAAATATATATTGCAATTTAAAACATTTTGAAACAAAATTATTTATGCACAAACACTGCGCTGATGTAGATCATTCTGGTTATTGGGTTGGGAAACCTAACATTCCGCTGTTGGCAAGCCTAGCCTGTAACTTATTTTCAACAAAATTCATTAGAAAATATGCGCAATTGGCATTTAAATGTTAAAGAGAATAATTAAATGTCTTTTAACCCAAATTTACATTGCTTAGTCATCGACATATAACTTATTTTTGTAATGTAGTTCATTTCACAGCTCTCACACAAATCTTAATAAAAGAGGCGTCAAAACAACGTTTTATGGAGGCGTAACAAAACAGTTTTTAAAACTGTTTTCAGATGAAGATATATCTCGTTACTTATAAAAGGACCTTATATAACATTTTTTGGAGATAGCACTTCAAGATAAAAAAGATAAGTACAGAATTTTGAATTTTCTACATCTCTAATTTCTCGTTAACTCGTTAAATTTTCATGCGACACCTATTTTCTACTTCTTACTCTCTTGCAGTGCCGTGTTAATCAAGAAGTACATTTCATCTCTACCCCCTATCTCTTATCTTACACATTGACAATGATGCATATAAAAGTGTGTAGGATTTGCAACACCGGAATGTTAGAATGGTTAAATGCCAATTAATGAAATCTTAATTAATGCACGACATTGCCAAAGTAAGATCCATGTCCTCTCTTCCTCTAAGGAGTGGGTATATTCAGGAAGCACTTTGGTTCGTGGCGGCACGCTCTGGCATGGAAGCCTTCAGTGTGTGCTGGTGCGGCCACGCAGTGCCGAGTACGGCACAGCACTCTGGGCACGTGCTCGGCCACCATCTTGTGTACTCTTCCAAGTCCTCCTACACAAAGCCGCTGCAGATGTTTGCACTGCAACTCAGCACCTCATCTACACGTTTCCTATTGTGAATTATTCAACTTGGACTTGCTAATTCTGTTGCCTTTCGTCGCTACAATGTTTGGGCATTGGATTATTATAGCGCAACAAGGGTCGTACATTAGAGAAAGAAATCAGCACAAGAAATTAACATAAATAAGATCTAAGGTAACTTGCAAACTTGTTGAACATATGCATGTAGTTGGAATTTTAAGATGGTATTAACACTACTTTCGCCAGGTAGCAGTGTTTGCAGTTCTGAATAATTGTATTTATTATCCACGCCTGCTATATTATCCCTGTGTTATTTATTATCCACACCTGGGGGTAAGGGTGTAATATGGCGAGCATGTCAAATTGCCATGACCGTGTGTAGCTTATTTGGTCTGCCTGAGCTTTTCTTTCACCACACAATTGTAGAAACCGAGAGTATTGTATTGGAAAGATACATCTCTTTTTTTCAACGACATGGAGTCGAATATATGATCGCACCACGGAAAGCTAGAACCTGACCATGAGTCATCTGAGGAACTATATGCTGAATAATTTGGAAAATCTGTAGATAATTCTCATAATCCAATCGCGCCAACTGATCTGTTTCCCCCCACGTTTCGCATGAAATGTCCCGTGTTTCGCATGAAATGCATTCATTAAGGTCTTCATGATTTTGATCGGAACTAACTTTGCATGAGATTCGGCTGTTGGACAATTATTCACGGTACATGAGAAACATGTATTGTATGTCATCTTTCAAAAATTTATTAAAGGGTTAATTTTTCATTCGTGAATCAGATGAAATCATAAACACACGAATAAAACTCGTAGGCACAAACATTTCCTTCTTGGGTATTGCTACATGTGTAAAAGCTTCTTTAGACGGTTACATGAACTGGTAATGGCTGGTAACAACTATTAATTATTGTTAAGTGGATCGTCAGTGAACTGGTGAAAGATAAGAATATTATATTGAACAATTAAATCAGTACAAGGCCACAAGACATCAGAGGACATAGATCGTTCTGGCTTCCGGACGAATACGCCCCATCTGACTTGCATTGCACAAAACATGGTGAAATATGTCGGAAACGATACTGTTGTTCGTGTGCCTAAATTACAAACTGAACAAAATTGACTGAATGATATTGTGTTACTGGTTAGTGAGATTTGAGAAAAACGGTTCGTCGAAAGAAAAGTTTTACTTTTGCACAGGTCACCAAAATATTGAACTTAGAACTATTATTCCTTATAGAAAGAAATATGGTAGTTCTTAGAAGAGCCTAGCTAAGTAAATATTTCAGATATATTCCGTGGAGTTTGTTGGGCCTAACCATATGCTTTAAAACACTCGATCCAGTTTACCAAAACGGCTGTCAAGGCAAAATCTTAAACTTGACTTCATGCCCCATCAAAACACATTGTATTTGTTTTTATTTAAAGAAGAGAAGGAAATACTTAAAGAAATTTCTTGGATAATTGTGACACACAGATACAAAAAATAAAATATTCAAGATAATATATTCGAAATGTCGCAGGATTTTAAGTGGGCCATGAAGCCGTTGCTTTTAGTGTCGGCTGCCTTCGGGTTTGTTCCGTTTCGCTGGAACGGACCAAATGGCCAACTACGTAGAACTCCACTCACATTACTGTGGACATTCATTGTCTTATTCGTGCACTGCATCTTCTTCGTAATTTTATTTGACGAAGAGGTTCTACACAAAGAGATACTAATAGAAGATGCGGTAGAAGCATTTGTCAGTTTGTCGGGCTTAATAGTGCCCATTGCTTCCCTCGTCGTATTTGTAACAAAAGTTACGACATGGAATGATTTCTTGCGTCAGATGTCTAACATAGACGACATTTTATTCTTGGATTTAAACTCAAAAAATATTCAAAGGCGACGAGCTGTGATGTATAATATCTCTGGCTCACTATTATTATGTCTTTGCGAGATTCTCTGCGGTATTTTTGCCTTTGATTATTCTTGGTATGTCACTATAATCTATATACTGACATATTCAACCAATTTTATTTTAACTCTCCAGTATTTAAATCTTGCGTTGTTAATCAAAGATAGGTTCGAACTCATTAATGAGCATATCGCTCAATATTCGCCTGAAGCATCAACAGTGAATATAAAATGCATTGGCTCTGGATCAACTAGTGGTAATACATTAATAATTCATAGTAATCGTTTCTTCTCTTCTCGCTCTGAGCAAAGCAATGAGGATCTTATTCATAGGATACAATCTGCTCATCTGAAATTATCAGAAGCTTGTGATATGCTAAGTGCTGTATATGGCATTCCAATTCTGCTCGTTCTTGCTTCTCTGTGGGCAGAAGCGATGATCAACGTATATTATCTCATTATACCCCAATCTCGGTAAGTTTTATCTGTATACCAATAATATATGGAATAATAAGGATCGCATTTGCGACTAGTGGACAGAGTTCAATAAAAAATTACGGATGGAACCTCGGTTCTCCCGAAGTGACGTACATGTCATTTTCTCTAAGGTATGGTGGCAGCAGAGCGGAACTGCGTGTAGCCCTGTGGTGCACAGTAGCACGAACCGCGCTGGGAGTGCTGAGTGTGTGCTGGGGCGGCGACGCAGCGTCGAGAGCGGCACAGCACACAGGGCGCGTGCTAGGGCGCCATCTGGCGCACCCCACGGCCCGCTTCCACGCAAAGCAGCTGCAGATGTTTGCCCTGCAGCTGAGCACATCGTCTGTACACTTTTCCTGTTGCGGGTTATTCAACGTAAACTTGCAACTGCTCTTTTCTTTCTACGCTTCAATGTTTGGATATTTGATTATTATGGTGCAAGTGGGGAGTAACCAATGAGGGAGTGCACAATCACCCTTTTTATTCGAAATGGAGCAATTGAAATAATAAACTTATATTTGTACCACGTATTTTATCATTCTTTCTGGCCTCTTCAATGAAAATTTCTTGGAAAAGACATTGAAAACTAAAATGTCTGGAACAAGTTAAGTGAGTATTGAGAGCTTATACAGGGATTAATTAATCGTCTCACTCAACAGAATTGTGAAGAAACTGTTTACATTAAAAATCATGAAACGAATTATTTATATTTTTTATTTTAGCCATTACATGTTCTGTAAAGGACAATTGGCGTCCTAATACAATCCTTATTGTTGTTCTTGTGTGTTTTTGCTTTCGATACACAATTGCAATTTCATCGATACAATTTTAAAATTTTATTGTCTAGTTGTAATTTTAATTCTGGATATTAATTTATAGATATACTAATCTCCATGTATAATAGTACTCTTTAAGTATTGTTTTATTAAAATAAATTTCACTTCTCGGTCAATTAAGGATAAATATCAAAACAGTTTGTTGAGAAAAATGAATATGAATGTTGAAAAAAATTATGCATGTGTTAAAAACGCAGGAGACGAGTTTTATGTTTGAATGTTATCGAACAAAAATACATATAAAGAACCACATTGTATTATTAACGTCAATTCACTGACCAGAAGTAATGGCCTTACCACTTTTGTTACATAATCTGGATATATTTCACATTACACTTTTGAGTATTTAAGTTTATGGAGATTTTTTATATTCATCGCAGATAACTATATATTATCTGAAATATCTAAAGGTGATATGAAAGAGGATTTTACACAAGAAGTCATATAGGTGATGGAAGGTCTCGTCCTTGAATTGATGGAGAAGAATGAAGGTAAGAAGATATTGCATAGTAAAAGCAAGAATGCATAAAATATTATTTCAGTTTTTTATAAACACTTAATGCATTGCTCACGGGATATTTCATATTACATACTACATGTTTTTATTAAATCCTTCGGCAAGGCCTAGACCGGAAGATATTCGTAAAGAAAGTTTAGGCTTATAATAACAATAATAGTTATTTACGCATCAAGCTTTGTGATAGGATGTAACAATACGAGCATAGTACAACGTTTTTTCCACTCTGACAAAATTAAAATGTAATATTTTCGTTTAAATATTGTTTCTTCGTTTTAAGAAATGTGACCTACTCATGTTGATGGTAGTAATATGAAATCGTGGATTATTTGAACATTTGCATTGACGAGAGAAGTTGTGTCGTGTAGTTGTACTTATTTCACTTACTACTTGAGAAATTTATTCTTCATAAGTGGGTCAGATATAAATAATGTACCATGAAATTCAAAGACGAGCGAATTATAGCCCCAAGACCTGAAAAGCCAAAAAATGCTTTTATCAAACAACAACAAAAATTCCAAAATTGCTATATTGAAAGCATAATTGACCATATGTGTGAAAAAGTCATAATGGAATATTCGTTTTTTAATGCCAAAAAATCCGCCAATGAGCTTCAGGCACCAAATTGTGTCACAATATTAGCGGAAATTTTAAATGTCCAAATTATCATTTGCTGCAAGTCTTTGAAACAGATACATAAAGCACTTTTTTTTTAAATTACTGATTCGTTTATGTCATCTACACCTTCATCGTGTTATTTCCGGTTATTTTGTCGTGTTATTCACCGTTCAAAATTCTCACTTTATGCCACTTTCAAAACGTTTCTTAACATTTCTCGCTCTCCATGCAACATCATGCAGCATGGCCGCCAATGTCTGGTCTGGCTTTTCAAACGAAGTGCCCGTGTTGTGGTCACGTGGTTCGTGACGCAAACTGGTGCAGCGCTGAACGAGCCAAAATCGGTGCACTGGTGGAGTCCACCCTTGTCCGTCCGCCAGGTGGAAGTGAGGCGAGGCTTCGATTGCCGCTCCCGGCCACCGCTAGCAGCGCTCGTGGTGTGCTACCGAAACAGCGTTGGCGTGCTATCGGAAGGCAGAGAGAAGGGCAGGAGTTGCTCTTTAATATCCTCTCAGTCGATAGTCCTGACGAGCAACATTCAGAAGTTGAGGAAACAACGATAAAACAATTGAAAGTTTGGAGATTATCAAGGATCGATTACAAACATGCGTTTTTGGTAGATTGGTGTTTCTTAACACACACACACACACACACACACACACAATACCTCTCCCCTAATATCTGAAAACAAAATTGCACGACTGGCAGGCTAAAATGAATGCGTTACTTTTTGTTTTAGACGCAAGCATATCACACAGTGCCAACACGAGCTATGAATGCTCGCCTGAAAAGCCCGGCGCTCCTAAGAGCACGCGAAGTTTTTGGAAAATTCAATAGTTTTCTGTGAAAAAGAACTTCAAAACTGAAAAAGAACTTCTTCACTTTTTTTAAAAGTGGCTCCAAATTTTTCAAAGATAATTACCATTTAGGACGAGGTTTTACTGTTCTTTAATGTTCGTAATATAATATTTCTGTTCTTTAATTAGCAAACCGAAAATTAAGAAAATGTGAAAAAAATGTACTTTGGGCGGCGATAGATGGTAGGTGTATGTGGCAAGATCGAATAGCTAGCCGAGACCAAAGGAAATTGAAAACTAATACGGGAAACTGTGCCATTCTGTAGCACCACTAGTTTTTAATTGTCTTTTCATTTGTTTCACATTCTTTCGCCTTGATTCGTGCGTACCGTGTGTGATGATTTATATCAACTCGCTGTGTGATGACGTGCACACAGCGAGTAGATATAAATCGAAAACACGAACACGGACGTCACTAATTATTGTCCTGAATCTTATTGTTATCACCGAGAAATCAATGAGGTATTTACTTTCCGTATGCCATTAAAAAGAAAATAGCTTTTTTCTCCACGAACGTCGAAAGTAGCATTTTAAGGACTGTTTATTGACCGTAAAGAAGAACTTTTCGGATACACGCTAAGAAAATACTTTATTGACCTATGCTTTCAAAGAGTACTAAGTTAATGAAAAAAACTACTGGCAGAGAAACTTTTTATTTACTTCTTTTTTTACACTAACTTTGTCCGAGGTAAAAATCTCTATTTTCAATTTTGTAGTTTTGAATTTGTTTTGAAACTTTCGAAAAACCGGGGAATACCCGAAAACGAGACTAGCAGTATATTTCTTACCGTTACTTATTACATATGTAGAGAAAATTTAAAGAAAAAAATTGGAGGAGTTTTTGAAAAAAAATTAATGTTGAAGTTTTGTCTACGCTACACTGGCAACAGTGCTGTGCACTCTTCTTGTTGAATTGTTCGTTTTTTAATAATAGCTGAGGTGTTAGTAGCACAGAGAATGCAATATTTCAATATTACGTAGCTGTTTCCAATAACGCAAGAAAACTTTGATGCATCACGCAAAATCCACAACTTTAGAAAACAAAATTTACTAACCAATGCAGTAAGTGAACATAACCAAACTACATACAATATTTTAATTTAGTCTTTAAACACAAAACAATACCTTGTGGCAATTCTCGAAAAATATCTTGGAGAACAATTCGATAATACCCTCACTAACAACCCAACGGAAACACGTTTGCTCCTTATGAAAAGGCTGAAGCATTAGCCGACCACTTTGCTCAGTCATTCGCTCCCAATATCACCCCACCCCACCCCTTGTATTCAAACATACTCCAAATAGAAGCAGCCCCAACTGTAATGTACCACATAAACTCAACGGTATCTCCCTAAATGAAGTTACCACTTTAATTAAGAGCTTACCATTAAAAAAGTTCTTGGACACGACAAAATAAGTAATACAATTTTAAAAAACTTACCCAATACCACAATAGCATACGTAACTAAAATATACAACTCCATTTAGAACTGGTTATTTCCTCATAATGTGGACAAATTCTAATGTAAAACCCCTAAGCCATTCAAAAATCTTAATAGCACTGGCAACTATAGACCCATACGCCGGCTTCCCACTCTGTCGAAAATACTACAAAAATTAATTCTTAAATGACTGAATTTCTCTCTGAATAACACTCATTCACTGCATCAACTTGGCTTTACTAATAAAGTATCAACTTTGCATCAATTATTAGGAATCACGGAAGACATACACTGCATCTCAAAACTAACTTCATGCATTGGTTATCTTCCCTGGGCATATCTAACGCTTTTGACAAAGTGTGGCATTCTAAATTAATATTCAAAGTTAAAGAAATAGGTACTCCAAACTATCTAATTAATATCATCAATTGCTTCCTCCAAGATAGAACATTTATAGTCATCGTTGATGAATAAAAAGACATCCAGCCCCCGCAGAATCACAGATGGATTACCTCAAGGCTCGTTCCTATCATCCATGCTTTTCAACACACACACACACCCGAGATCCCCACAACATATCGCACACGCACATCGCTCAATACGCTGATTGCGCATAGCACGTTTTAGCTGCAATGACGGAAGATGACCGTCAAAACACTCATGCTCTTTTGGTAGGTATCAGGCCACTTGTGCTTTCAATGCCTCAATCTCTAGAAAGCGCTATGTAGAACCACTGGTCTTTACTTCGCTCCAACCCTCATTTCATCGCTGTCGAAGTTCAGCATTTTACTGGATTGTTACAGTTTTCATTATTTTTGTCAGTCTGCTCACAAATATTATTGATATTTGTACGAAAAACAACCAACTGTGCACAACATGTTAATCGTTTTTCTACTTAGGATGTAATTAACATCCATAAAGAACAATAACAAGTAAATAGACATTTATTATTTCTGCATGCAGCGTTTTTGAAGCCTGATGGTAAAACGCGAAATTGACTTACAATAAAGATACATTAATATAACAAATCACAATAATAACAATATTTCAGCATAGAACGTCATATGTGGAACAAATTTCTTCATTAAAAGTTAAAAGAGAATCCACAAAGAAGATAAATACAATTATAGTTATATCAATGCTTCAACAAGGAAATTAATTTTGTACACTTCTCAAACTTGTGGAATAAAACCATCAGAAATGTAGGTTATTCCAACCGTATCCAGGAATTCAGTAGAATATAATAGAAGTGAAAATATTACAAAATAATGAAAGATCCTAAGAGAAACTGAGACCTTGAAATAATTTATATATAACTGAAAAATCAAACGAAGAACCAAAAGATAATCGAAAGAATAACTAAAGCAGATCTTAACTCATAACCACAAGGAAAAAGAAAATAATTTGTGAAGGCTCTTCAGAAAATGGAGTGAATAAGTATTTAAAACTGAACCGACTTACAGTCTAAAATTTGAGAAGAAGATGATGTGAACACTCGTATTTAAAGGGGTAAACAAACGGCATTGCGAGTAGACACGACGACAAATCCATTCTTCCTTTAGTTTCTGGGCCAGAAAATGTATTTGAGGGGCGAATAGCCGCATGATATAAATGGTCCATCAAACTTCATTAATCCCGTTAGGGTGCGATTAATTAAACCTATGAGTTTTCCATTTGTTTGACATTATTGACAGTTTAAGAAAATAACGAACAGTCATTGGTGACTAGGAGGATGACATTGTCCACTTCTACTCCCGCCGCCAGGGAGTCGAAAGCGATGATTCCAGGGAGCGAAGTTTTGTTGCGAGAAAGCAATCGGCAGTAAATCTCGGATGCGAGCTTTTCGCCTCGCAAACAAACACGCAACAGGATGTAGAAACCAGCCTGTAGCATAAATAATTCTTTTGAGGAAAAATCCTCCAAAACATCAAACAATGCGTAAAATCAGAGAAAAAATGTCCGTTAAGAACATTATGGGATATTAAAGTTAAAATTTAATATAATAATTATTATCGTCTCCATTATTAAAAGCTGTAAGATGTGTAATAAGGAAGAATAACAATTTACGTTGGTTTTCTTCAGATCCAGAATTCCTTTTGCAAAATATGAGCATACCCCTATACCAAGTCGCTGCCGCGTAACAACCTTTCCGACGCTTTAAATCCAAAGTTAAACAAGTGCAAGGACAAGTTTGAAAAAAATACGTTACTAAA
Organism: Gryllus bimaculatus; assembly: GCA_017312745.1. NCBI lineage: Eukaryota > Metazoa > Arthropoda > Insecta > Orthoptera > Gryllidae > Gryllus > Gryllus bimaculatus. The sequence continues at coordinate 1,462,364 of BOPP01000056.1, forward strand.
TATCTAATTTTGAAAAACGATTCAATAAGAAAGCAGGAGGTGAACCACAGCACGTGCTTTCTCGCATTATTTGTAATGATTACGTAATATTATAATACTACATGGAACAGCAAAGTGTTTACACAATTTTCAGACACGCTGGTATTCGATCTAACGAATTTAAGTTTAGAAAGCTGTGAGCATTTGCACAGTACAATATTCCTCAAAATACACTGAAACCTTCCCCTCCTTTGAAAAGAATGTTGAACAGGAGCAACTCAAATGATATAATTTAAAGATCTAACTTTGATGAACAGATTTAATTAAGAAAAAACAACTCTTATCTTCTATATTCTAGTTGTAGGAAGATACAGAAAAAAGGTTTAACTTTAGCAATTTTTGAAAATGCAGAAATTTCAACGAAAATCAGCTTTGCACACTTTTTAAAACATACTTGTTCTACACTTTTTATAACATACTATTCTTCCGAAAAATTCCGAAGACGCGTGCGCTGACACCAAACGTGCACTGACACCAAACTTGATAGTGTTAAGATGGAGTCCAAGATCCCAGCACGAACACCGTACAGACTGCCCTTTCAAAAATTAATTGTATTTTTAAACTACACGTTAATTGATCTCTTTCGCCAAACAATAAAAGCTACAAAACCCAATGTGTGTGTATGTGTCTTAGGTTATGTTTTCTGAAATATTTAGATCACCATTATGTGCATAAAGGATGACGATATACGTCTTTGTATATTGTGTTCTTATTTACTATCTTATTAATTAAAATTATAATACCCTAAACGTGTAATTCACTACATTGTTGTATCTGAACATCCTAAGATTTCCTTCAACAGTATTAACGGTTTTAATTAAACCATTGAATTATTGTAACTTAATATTTAAAAGTTGTTGAATATTAAGTAAGTTGGAGAAAAGTGCAGTCTGTGAGCTACAGTGTGTTTGACTACGTGGCTTGAGGGTATAAAAAGATAGCCGACTCTTGGTATAATTTTTTCATTGCCATTGTTTAAGTGAATTATTTACATTCTTCAGTTGATGGCAATGACTAAGTTGCATTACCTTCCAGTATTTATAGGTTAATTTTGTTCCATTAATTGCTCTTGGAAGACATAAAATTGAATGTCAGATGTTTGAAATCAAGGGGAAATGCTTGCCTTTATGAGGAGTGAAATGAACGCGAACTCTAACGTAATGCAATGTAATTCATTATTATATTTAACCTTCGATGATGTATGAAGAGCTGATGTTTCAAATATCTAATGTTTGCAAAGCAGAGACATGGCGACAATTCCATGAACCTCCCCCACTTCGTGACACACGTCGGTTTAGACAAAAGACACGCCATATGGATTGATTCCCATTTAATGCATCGAGAAGCTCAACCGTTCAAAAAATCAATACCATTTAAACCATTTAAAAAAAGTAAATCTTCAGTATTTCGGCCTAGAATATAGTTATGCAAAGTGTCTTTATACTTATAGTACTAAATTACCAGTGTGGCTTGTCTGAAAGGGTTTTGGAATGAAGACAAGAAAATAGCAAGATTCGTAAGTCAGAAAATATCGCAAATTCGCTTTAATTATCTGATTATTTTCCTGGAGTAGTTATTTTGCCGAGATTCAGACGTCTAATTCCTAATTCATTAAGCGTCACACAGGGGTCAAAGAATAAAGTTTTACGGTGGCACAGTTTATGCGTTTAGAATTTCCGCAATTTCCGCTTTTTATACAAAATTGCTCTTTAATCATTTTACAAATATAATTATTTCCGAGGGAAGTTTTAGGAATAACATAAAAACTTAATTATTTGAATCAACTTTTTTTGTAATTCCTTCAGAAACTAAATTATTAGATTAATAGGCAACTGTTACTCATTGTGCTTCTGTCTCTCTCCGTCTCTCTCTCCGTCTCTCTCTCCGTCTCTCTCTCCGTCTCTCTCTCTCTCATACACACATACACAATGAAATTTTAATTCAAATAAATATTATTTTCCTAGTAGATTATGAGCTGAGTATATTTGCATTGAATCGTTGGGATCTTCAGAAAAATATTTAAGTGATATTTAGTTGAATATGTGATACATATAGAAAGTTAAACGTCCTCGGCTGTCAAGTAATAGGTACACAATTTCATGAAAAATCTTTATTGTAACAGATAAAGCAAGTGTTGTGCGGTTTTCTCACGTAATCGCCACCAGAAGTGAAACATGTGTCATAGTGTGAGATCAATCTTATCCCTGTGTCGTCAAATTCCGCCTTTCAAGGTGTGTCAGACACCTGTAAATCTGCAAAATGGTACTTGTTATATATTACACACTACTACGTAAAATTCAAGATAGATGCGTTCTTTACATATATAGGTACGACTTATTTTTTATTGAGCCAAGACAAGTTAAGATCTCGTGGGATTCCGTGCGATAACATCTATGTATATGTTGGACATTTATTAGTCCCACGTGCGCTTTCGACCTAAAGCGACTCACGTAGGACACGGCATGGTAGAGCGGCATGCAACCGTGAGCGAAAGCAGATAAGAGGAAAAAATAACTTGTAGAAGAAACTAGTGCTTGATTTATATTACAGATACTAAATTTTACACCGGATAGGATAGCTTGGTGATAATAGCTGTAGATGTTGCAGCTAGCAGACTGGATTATTCTAGAGTTTAATCTAAATGGTGAGTGATTTTCGACAGTAGCTATTTATATATCAATGTTGAAATCAACCTCTAGCAGGCTGAATTCTAGCGGTCGGCTGCACTGTTCGGTAGTTTTCCTAGGTTTCCTTGATTACTACGAGCTAATATTGGAGTAATACTTTTACAAACTGTCCGTGGACTACGCGCGATCTTTTCTCCTGAATTCTAGACATTCGTCTCCTCTTACCTATACACATTGCACTACATTATCACTCATTATTGGAACCAGTGTTGCAAATGCATTAAGGATGTAGGAAAAATTGTGGACTGTATTTTATGTGCATATTCATTTCCAAGCTCAGTTACAAGGATGTGCATTTCCCAGGATTGGGAATTGGTTCCTCTATAATGGGAGAACAATTAATAGACATAGGCAGACTTCAATGTCAGTATAATTCTTAAAGAGATAGGTTGGGATTAACGATTAATACTACAAACAATTAATAATGAATATTTAAATTGGACATTCTTGACGTTAATAGTTTCACAATCATAATTGCAATGTTGTTACCAGAGAGTGTATATCAATCAGACACGACACCCAATGTTAAACGGAAAGCCCTTATTTTCGTGGACAGCAGATATTCGAATCCGCCACCCTGACAGAAGCAGCTATTTACGCCCAACGCCAGCCAATAAGCGTCGAAAGGCCGTGTACCAATTGAAATGGAAGACGGACGTGAACCGGAACATTTGAAATTATATTATCTAGCAAATTTTCAAAATGGCGAACATAGTTATATACTAAATAGAATGAATATACTAAATAGAATGTTTTCCAAGTCTGAGAATATAAATTTTCCAGGTTCCGTTTTACACATTACAACACATTTCCTTTTTATTACTGAACCGTATTATGATATTCACGTACTTTTATTTCGCAACCGAGTACTAGAGTGTAGAATTTTGTTATTTTGTAAATGCACTACGACCTGAGATATGGCATAATATTCTCGGAAGCTCATCATGTAGTACCCAGACCTTAAGATTGCAAAAGAAAATTATTCGAATAATGAAAGAATGCCATCCGCGTGGTCCCTGCAAGCCTCTCTTCATTGATCTTGGAATATTACCACGCCTTGCCGATTTATTTACGAATCTGTTATATTTGTCAAAACTGACTTACTTGACTGTGGGAACATATTTTCATGCAATACTAATATTTATTAACACAACGCACGTAGAAATCACGATCATCAAGTGTCAGTATCAAAAGCTCACTACCATAAATCCACATACAATACATCTACTTTATTTCACAACTCATTGCCATATGACATTAAACATTTGAAGTCGTCACACCAATCTAAATCAAAAGAAAAACCTTTTCTGCTGCATAATTGTTCCTATATGTTTCGAGACTATACTGATCATCAAAAAGAAAAATAATGTTTATTTTAATAAAATTGATGTATAATGAATTAGTATACATTTGTATTGTATATTTTTTAAACATTTAACATGCTTGTAACAAATAATGTACTTCAACTTCAGCTCCGGGTCAATGACCACCATCTCGATTAGGTTTTTACCCAGTATTCCTTACCCATTGAGCACATGCTAAGGTGACCTCTTGTTTTGCTTTTGTACGTAAATGTAGCTTCACTATGCGCACGTTTTGTTGAACTCTCATTTTGCTTGTAGTAGGAGAAGTACAGAGCGAGTAACTATTTAGTTAGCAATGAGAAAATGGGGATAGTATGAGTGTGGGAGTAACTGTTTGATTTTGAATAACATACCTTCGTGCCAGACCCTGCTATACTACGGAAAATGAGAATGTAAATACGATGTATATAAATGCTATAAAGCGTCTATATGCAAATCGTCAAAGCTGCGTAAAAGTTGGTTCAAGTAGTCCTTCAGCTTTTAAAATAAACAAAGGCAAAAGGCAAGGTTGTTGTATATCCCCTTCCCTCTTTAAAATATATTTTAAACGAGTTCTTCACGCCTGGAAGAGGAAGTGTAAGGGGCTGGGAATACCAATTGGTTCAGATGTTTTATATACTTTGATGTATGCAGACGACCAAGTGGTCTTAGCCAGTGATATCCACTACACGACTCGAAAATTAATTGAAGAATATAAAAAGTGGGAACTTGACATTAACAAGTGAAAAACAAAATAGATGGTAGTGGGAGGGAATGGTCAGGACCTGTTATCATATAGGGGCATACTTAAATGTGAAAAGTAATTTAACTATTTGGATGTAACTTCAACAAGTGATGGTTGTGATAGCAAAGATGTCCTGAACAAAACAAATAGAGGTAGGCAAGTTCTAAGACGTTTACATTCATTGACAGGGAATTGAAGCATAAAACAAAACACAAAAATGACACTATATATAAAACAATTGTTGAAAGTCTATTCACATATGGAGCTGAGTTATAGACTATTAATGACAGGGATAGAAGTAGGAACCAAGAAATGGAATATTAGAGACGGTGTGGTCGGATTATAAGAAAGGAAAGAACTAAAAATTAAAGAATAATAGAAATAATGAAACCTGGAAAATCAACCTTAGAGCTGATATAAACAAAGGCTATATCCTAGTATGGGCATTTAAGAAGTGAGCGATTGCCATATATATATATATATATATATATATATATATATATATATATATATATATGAGTGGGCATAGAATAAAATAAATAAAAATATTAGATGTTTTTATAAATTAAATCTATTTCAAAGGGATAATTCCATTACATTATATAATTCGGAAGCTCCACTGAAACTGAGAAAGAGGAAGACAGCAATGCTGGTATCGACGAGTGCCACGCGCTCCAAGCCATTCGCCGATCGTATCCGTTCGCAGGGCGGTCATCACAAGCTGTAAATGCAGCCCTAGGTGTGGTGGGGAATCATACGCAAGGTAAGCGTGTCCTCCGAAGAGACTTTACTCAATTGTTGGGCTATAGCAAAACAGTCATGGCGTCAATTCCATTAACCTCTCTACTTCGTGCCACACGCCGTTTTGGACAAAAGACACGCAATAAGAATTGATTCCCATTTAATGGACCGAGAAGCTACACCGTCCGAGAATTCATACCATTAAAACCATTTTAAACAGACAAGTCTACAGAAGAATACAAGTTTTTAGTTGGGAATACAAAGTTCTACGAGGTGTCTTTATCTTTGCAGTGCCAAATTACGAGTGTGGACTATGACTTGCCTGTGAAGTTTATTGATGAAGAGCAAACAATAGGAAGATTCGCTAATTATCTGGATATTTTCCTGAAGTACTTAGTCGGCAGTGATCCAGACGTATTCTCAAATCATTTTCTAATTCATTAACAGTCACATAGGTGGCAAAGAATAAAATAAATATTATATGTACCACATTTACCCATTGCATGTGGTTAAAATTGAATTATTAATATGAGTTTCAATAATTAGTTCACAGTTTTACGAATTAATCTTGTAAAGGATTTCCGAAAACTAAACTTTAATTTTATTACAAAATTATTCTTTAGTCGTTTAACAAATTCATAATATTTCTAAGGACTTTTTCACAAATATCACTAAAATTCAATTATTTTAATCAATTTTTTGTAAACATTTTACAAATTCCTTCAGATTCGATCAATGTGCAACTGTGACATGTGATAGTGTCATAGTGTATGTGTGAGTGTGACATAGTATTGCGTTTGATTATATATTCCTACAAATATATTAATTTATTAATCACCAGGCAAAAAAATCTTATACTATATGGTGCGATTTAATGAATCTTGTAAACATAGGTAATAATTAAATCTTTATGATAAAACTATAACTATCGGCTGCCAGTGACGACTATTCTACTGGTTTCTATGATTTTCGTAATTAATGAAAATATTAGTTCAGTGTGTAAGGTTATTCGTTTGTTTAAAACAACGCCTTCCTTTGACTTCGAAGAGGAGTATTATAATGAAGTGATGATGTAACTAGAGCTACAATAATTTCATTGCAGCACTAATGCTGTATTAAAGCTTGTTGTAGCATCCCTATAAGTGTGCTAATCGAACATTGGCGCAGATGAAACATTTTATAATTGAAGTAAAAGATAAAGATTGGTGAAAGGAACGTAGCGAAATTTGCGTGGTCAGACAGAAGAGCGGGCCTGATTGACCGAGTCTCGCCACATAAAATAAGGAATTTATTCAATTCAATTCAAAGATAAATTTCCATTTAATTTACTGCACTTTTTTGATTTTTATGAGCTAATGCGTTGCGTTTTTATGAGAAGAAATTTAATGTAAAACAGAAAAAAAACCTTCTTAAGATGGTTCATGGCACTGTGGGAGATCTGAGACTGTTGGTATGGTTTTCAGCCGCACTAGGTTTTATAACTTTGCGCACCAATGTAATGACAGGAAAACTACATCGTTCTATGCCAGCAGTCGCTTGGACGATAACATTATTAATCTTATATTTGGTGTATATTGGGCTCTTGTTGAAGGAAAGATTTGTGCAAGAAAATAAACTTGAAGATATTCTTGTGGCAATGAATTGTATTTTCGCTTTTATTTCCCAAATTGTTGGGCTTATTATGTTTGCATCAACAAAAGTAACTAATTGGAAAATTGTGATTAAACAAGTAGAATTTGTGGACGAAATATTATTTCCTGAAACACAGAAAGTTAATATGAGGCTACGAAGAAATATTCTTTTATTTATTCCTTGTATTTTATTGATATGTATCTGCGAAACAGTGTTCAACTATTTTGTGTTTGAAATACATTTATATTATTGTCTTATGTACAGTCTGGGAAATCTCTCTAACTTTATTTTAGCTCTTCAGTACTTCAGCATTAACTTGTTAATAAGAGATAGATACACTCTTATCAACAATATTATTGGAAATTATGCGTTGCAACAATCTGCCATCAACATGGCAGGAGTGACAGCTCCACGCACCAAAGAAGGTGCGTGGGTGGGAAGGAAATGGACTCCGGACGAGTTCATACGGAATGAGAACCTTCGAAAACTTCGCTGTTGCCACCTGACTTTAACAGAAACCTGCGAAAATGTCAGCTCTATTTATGGTGCACCTATCCTAGTAATGTTGGGCTTCCAATGGACAGATTTAATGATCAATGTGTATTACAGCCTACTTCCTGATTCAAGGTAAGCAATGTTTGGAACAAAATCAATATTTAAAGGTGTAAGTTAACATTATCGTTTTAAAAAGCATTTTTAACTTTTTTTTTCATAATTTGAATAGTGAGTGGTAAGCACAAAATAGTATTTTATAAGAATACAAACTAAATGCACAGTTGGAATTGACTTTCTGCGTATCATAGGTTCGAATTCTGGGTAAGCCATTGGCATTTTCCTTTTGTTATTTTGGGTTAAAGGGCAAGAAGTCATCACATTAAATAACCATTCATCACCCTGTAGTTAAATGACACAGTGCAATATTAGTTCTTTGAATCTTGGACGCCCACATCCTGTCATGGATATAGCTTTATGTGAACTGTGATGCTACAAAATAGGAATCCTCTATACTTTCTTGTATTATTTGTAACGGTGATCTAAAATGGCAATTAAACTACAAATTGTACTCGTATTATTTCAGTTACTAGGGTAATCTGTCTTCACCAACTGCTTGAATGCAGTTGAACACAGTGAATACTATGAAGAATCGTAAAAAGCACAGAAGTAAAATTTACATTTTTGTTGCATTCATGTCTAATGCTTTGCTTAGCATATCTGTATCTATTTCTCTCAATGACATTGAATAGCCATCTGAGAAACAATGACCAGATGATTTTTGAGATTTAAAACTGTTATTCCGGCACACATTAATGAACAAATGCCTCAAAATTAAATACATGTACAGAAATCGTGAGGTAAATCATTAAATACCTTTTTAACAAACGTGAACTTAAGGAAATGCTGAGCAACAAACAGATCAGAGGATTTAGGCCTGTTGTAAGGTCATGAACCATTTGATGTATGACTGTGAGCACAAGCACATACCACGGCACAATTTGGATCGGCCAAGTTTAATTTTTTGACCTGCGACCTGAACTATTGAATCCACCAGCGTCTAAGCACGAACGATGAACTCTTAATCAACGAAGTGTTTTTGAGGCCGGGAATTAGGCAGAGTAAACAGAAACGTCATCTAAACCGAGAAGTTATAACCAAGTTGTGGGAAGAAGTTGCACAGGCAATAGATTCTTGAAGTAGAAGACATTTTCTCGTATCTCATACATTTTCTAACCTATTTCTATTCTTACAAGCCTGAAAAGTGTTTCATTACCGCTAATTATTATGGGAAGAAATTGGTGTTATTACCTATGCTCTTGTCTTCCTAAACAAACTGAATTTATTCAATCTCTTCACATACATTTTAACGACTAGATATTGACGAGATAAAACAAAGAACAATTTTTGTCGGAAAATCAATATCCTCACGAAAAGGGATAACATCATTCAAATTAGTTAATTAAATATATGAATATAAATATTTGCTTTGAGTATTATATTAAATATACACATAATGGTAGAGGCAGAGAGCGCGGAGAGGAAGAATCAATAGCGCATATTAAACGGAACCTAAGCGACGCGAACTGGCGCGAATAATTGAACGATGGTGCAGTCGAAAGCACGAGAGTAAAGTGTGCAATAAAATATTGTTTTTGTGCGAACAAAATCCTGGATAATTAAAATACTTATTTTTTTTGCGATTGCCTCTGCTTTTATAGCCATGATCCACCTGATCATACTATGCAGGTCTTTCATGTGTTATTTCGTTCCTGTGGTTGTTTTGTAAAGATTTATGAAAAGTTAAAAACTATTTCCCAAAACTGTTATTATAATTCTTTATGCATATTTCTTTTAATCCAAAGAAATTTTAATATGAAAGGAAATACATAAGACCGTAAATATTTCGTTCAAATAGTCTACAAACGTGTATTGGTAGGAGGCATCCTTCAAGGAAACGGAACAGGGGCGAGGAAACAAGGATAGTAAGGAGAGAAAAGACAAAACTTATTTTATAAATAAACTTTTTCCACTTGGAGAATTTTTCATTACCTTGTCAAAGGGTTTCATCCCCTTCCGGTTAGAAATCGAAGTTCATATCAGTGATGGTTATTTGTGAACTGTGTTATCGTGACAATGGGTGGTATGAATAAAAGTAAGCAAGTACTCATGCTCCGAGTTTCCGAGATCCTACTCAGTTTCGTATGAATAAAGTGAGTAAGCAATTGCTCAGTCTCTGAGCACTTGCTCCAACTCTGAGCATACACTCAACTGGCGAGCAAATACTCAGAATTGGTATGAATAAAGTTAAGCGTTTACTCTCTAGAGTGAGCACTTGCTCCAAAATTTCGGAGGGACCTTAGTAGCAGACTCACATTTGAAAAGTGAGGTTAAATTGGCCGATTTTTTCCCGTATGTTGATATGCATATGCAGCGAACTAAAAAAAAAATTCAAGATTAGGCGAAATTCTCGTGATGTAGACTATTAGAATCTTTGCCGATTCGAAAAGTATGTATAGTTGGTACGAATGTATGGTTGGTACGATTTTTATCGGCGTTTGCTTTCAGGCTCGTTTTCATATTGTATATCTTCTATGTTAATTGGCCATCGCTCTTTTCTACTTGGAGTTTTTCGGGGTACTGTTTTTTGAAACTTTGTAATGTTTCGTTTCGGGCACAGCGTACTTCCGAAAGCTGGCTCTTTTCAAAAATAATTTTATATTCATTTAGCATTTCGGTAAAAATTAGCTGGGACACTAGCGGCTGTTTTTCGTTACTGCTATTCATATTCGAATTTAAAGAATGAGACAACAAACCATTGCTCTTTATTCCGCACAAATGTACGCGACGCGCGTAACGTATGTAACCTCTTCGTTGTTCAAGAACCCAATTTTTAAAACTCTTAGCCTGCACTATCACTTGTTCACGAATAGCAAGTGCTCACCAGACATGAGTAAGTTCTTCGGAGGCATACGAAGTTTCTATTCATACGAAATGGAGCTTTTGCTCAGTGCCGCGGAGTTGACTCACTTTGCTCCGGAGCAAGTACAGCATGAGCAAGTGCTCATTTTTATTCATATGACCCATTATTATAAAATATAACGTTATTGGTGCATTGTTGAGCAACGCAAGCCGTTTTGTGCAGTTTTGTTCGACGGAGCGCGTTAGCGGTGACAATGCTGCTCTTGGGGCTGGCGCGTGACGTGCTGGGCCCGCTGCTCGTGTGCTGGGGCGGCGACGCCGCGGCGGACGCCGGGAGGTCCACGTCCCTCGCCCTAGGCCGCCTGCACACCCACGCGCCCGCGGCGCAGCCCTTGGCGCACACCCGGCAGCTGGAGCAGTTCGCCCTGCAGCTGGCCACCACGCGCGCGCACTTCTCCTGCTGCGGCTTCTTCGACGTCAACCTGCAGCTGCTCTTCACCTTCTTCGCCGCGTTCTTCGCCTACCTGGTCATTCTGTTACAATTACAGGCCAAATAAGTCGTGTGTATTTTAAGTGTAACGTGTGACACTATTTGCTGGAAACTAGGTGTTTTGCATTTGTTTTCGTATTCATTATTTTGGTTGTCACGAAATGAAATATAGTTTCTCTCTTGAAAATGAAATTTTAAAACAAATTCCCCGACTCACTACCCTACAAATACACTTCTGCCGAACTTCTGGAAAATGTATAAAATAACTGAGAATGCCAAATTCTCGCGGGACACGACAAGAGAGCAGCTAATTCGTTGATCAATCTTGCAGCGCTGTGGGGAAGCCAGAAAAGGCGTTATTTGCCGTGGAATTTTGCAATCTTTGCAGTAGTTTCTCACTTTAAGTTATAGTAGCAGCCGGTTTTCCCTGGCAATCGGACCTCTGTCTGGGTCTCCAACATTTTTAGCATGCTTCTGCAGCGTGGAGGTGCATCATTTGCGCAATTGATGGAGTTTGAGCCAGGACATACAGTAGCTCTGCATGAAGCTGGGTGATCATTCCGATGAATTTCGAAACAGAAGGGATGAGAGGGCTCTACAATGCACCAATACGGTTCGGACATTTGCTGCTCACAGAAGCGCGCCAAGACCGTCACATCTCACGAAGGGGTGTGTCCGACCGCACCGAGACTTTACAAATTAGGCCGACTATCACTCCGGGGATGTCAGTGAGAGCCATTCTTAAACGCTTTCATGAAGCAGGGCAATATTCATGCGAGACATTAAGTCGTATTCTGCTCACGCTCCAACATCGTGCAGCCTCCTCCAGAGGCGTCGCGTTAGGAGTTTAGAGAAGGACGAATGGCGACTTGGCCCCCTGTAATGTTGAGAGTCGCTTCTCGGTAGGTGCCAAAGACGGTCGTGTGCGTGAGTGACGTCGTTAAGGTGAGCGCCAACGACAAGAGTGAATAAGACAAAGGCACACAGAGCCAACAAGTGGCATCATAGTGTGACGAACCATTTCATATTAGACGTTATGTCAGGTGATCGCAGAAGGAATATTGAACAGTGAATGGTACATTCAAAACATCATTTAACCTGTCGTGCTACCGTTCGTACATCAACAAAGTGATGTTCTTTTAAAGCAGGACAATGCTCGTGTCCCTTGCCACCCAACATGCTCTCCAACGTGTACATCAACTACCCTGGCAGCACGATCCCCAAATCTGTCCCCGTTGACTATGTTTGGGACTGGTTAAAACGTCATATTGCACTTTCTGCAAGACCGGTCTGTCACAAAGAAAGAACCAAGGAAAAATTACATGGCAGACCATTCCTCAAGACTACATTCATCACCTCTACGATCGCCTCCAACGGACAATTGCAGCCTACATTGCTGCAACTGGAGGGAACACAGCACTGGCATTTTCCAAGCCCTGGCAACACTACTTATATGCGTATGGCTCTGTCGTTGCGATCGTTTGTTGTATACTTTATAATTGTAATTTCACTCTGCTGGGTACACAAATGCATGGTGTGTTCCTTTCTTAATTTCCAAAGGTGTATTTAAGTGGTACTCATGCATTCAATTACTTTTGATAATGGGCAATAGAGCAATCTAAACTAATCTATCCTCAAAGTTACAATAGTAAACAATTTTCGTTGTCATCTATGAATTGAATTTTAGGAATGACAAGCATTGTTTACATATTGCGAGCAGTGTATCACTTTTATTTTTACGCTGTATTACTCTGTATTCTGTCAGACCCAGTCATCCTGCCAGACATTGCTGCAACTGGAGGGGACACAGTATTAGCAGCTCCACAGACGCGCTTACAAGTACTATCAAGTGTATGTCCGCCGGGTAAGACCAGTGAAAAATTCAGTTGTTTCACCTCGTTTTGTATACAGGTTGTCATTTCAGGTAAAATAGCACTCCAGCGTATACCTCGTAATATTGGCAATAAATAATTAAATTACTATTTTGGCCTAAGAAGTATCGATTTCTGCAGAAACCGTCGATTTCCGTACTTTTTGATTTCGAAGCCACCTGTAGTTCAATGTAACTTTATGAGCATTTCCAAGACTCGAAGCATTGATGTAATAGAATCGAGAGGTCATTTAGCATCATCTGCGAGTGTGCTACAATCCTGATGGATAGCTCGCGAATTAACGTTCTGAAAGACTAAAATAACTCGCGATTGTAGAGCTCCGTGCTGTACCGGACTGTTTTATTTTATACCCCAATTCCGACAGTTGACAAAGGGAGTAGTGGAATAAGAAAGGCAATAGTGCCCCTGGGGGTACATTTTTTGGTGAAAATAGTATTTGAAGTGTAAAGAAGACAAGTTTCTCCACGGATTTGAATCAATTACCCGAAATACGTCACACAAATGAAAACTAGTAGTGCTGCAGAATTGCACAGACTTTCTCGCATACGTTTTCTATTTTTTGGTCTATATTGGCCATTCCGACTTATCCCATTCTCTTGCCAGCTGCCATCTACCGCCGCCCAAAGTACATTTTAAAAAAATGTCTCTCTCAAATTTTCGGTTTTCTAATCGTAGAAACCGAGTAAAACCTAGTCTTAATGGCAATTATTATTTTCCCAAAAAATTGGGGCCATTTTTAAGAAAATAGGGTGTAAGCTTGTATGCAAAATTTGAACCGCTTTTCACAGAAAACTGTTTTTGTTATTTTTTTAGTATTGAACATATTACACACAATATTATTCGATAACTACTAAAATTTTCAAAAAATGTACTTGACATAAATGAAAGAATTAACTTCTCAGAAAAAAATTTACTTCATAGAAAAACCTCTACCTTTAATTTTTTTGTAGAAAGATTCCGAAATAAATTAATTTCAATTTTTAAAAATTCAGACTGAAAATCGGACCTACACCACCTTTACATGTATATTTTTCTCTTTTCTTAATAAAATTTAGAGAAAAAAATTGTTTTTTAATAAAATTTTGAAAATCTCCCAGAAACTTCAGGTAAAGAACCTCCAAATTTTAAAGAATATTTTTCAAAATCTCAAAATTTCATCCAAAGACAGATGGACAGGGGTTTCTTTAATTTGGAAGAAATTCTACGCGTGGTGTGCGTAGGCGCTGGTGGTATTCAGAGACGGAGGGACGTTTTGAAACAAAATAATTTTTCGGTACCAGAGGACCCCAAACGTGTATTTCCATTGAAATCTCGAAATTGATTTTTCGCAGCTTTACAAAACTTTCCTTTAACTCGGTATATACGTATGTAAACGGGGAAGTAAAAAATGCTATACACAAATTGTATTTCTGTAAATTATCTACAATTTCCCAAAATTTCAACCTTTTAAAATTTGCACCGTACATATCAATATAAATAAAACAGTAATTTAATAGTTTATTTATTTTCATAAAATTAGGTTTGGTTAATTAATTTTGGTAGTTTTTCTATTTTATGTTTATTAGAATATACATAACGAAATACAAAATCGAAAGAATAATATTAGAACTTGTAGTAATTTGAGTATGACCGAATTCTTATACTTGGAAGGGCATTTATAAAAAAACTCGTCGCCCTGTGGGGTCTTTTGCCAGTATTATTCCGCTACCCTCTGCATTTTTCTGTTTGTATACGAAAGTAATTTTTTTCTGTAATACTTCAAACAGTTCACGGAGCTTTGACACGCCATTAGCACAACCTTATGGAATTTGCAAACGAGAAATCGTCCAGAAACTGCTGTGCAGTTATGAAGCGTTTTTCAGGATAATTACATACGAAACACTTGTTGGCATATTTAAAAAAAAGACTGAAGTGTTTTTTTTTCACCTCAAATGACTCATCTTGTATTTATAAATGTATCTATAAATATATAATGTATAGTATCAACTATAAATTATGTAAATAAATATGTGTACCATAAAATTCATTTTTTTATGAAACTACAATTTACAAGGCGCTAATATCATAACAAATTATTCACCGTCATCTTGCGTGATAAAATTTTAAACAATCGATTGCTTCTCTCAAACTTGTTTCAAAAGTCTACGAGGTTTATTCTCAATAAAACATGGTTTCAATTAGGTATATTGAAATAGTCAATGTTCCTTTTTCAGAACAAAAAGGTATTCATCTGTATAGGACAACTATTTATAGGGTCAATCCATGTCATGTGGAATAATTTAGAGACCTCCGCCTCGCGACCGTCTCGGGGTTTGATGCAATTTTATGACTAGTCCCACGTATCTCAAACTTTGGTGAAGTTGTAACTTCATAGTTGAAATACGTAGTTTTTGAGATATAGCGCATTTCATTTTGGCTCTTATTGCGTCGTTGTACAGTGAGACTATATATTTTTCGTAATTTTGAGATAGAAAATTTACTTCTCAGTTATTGATAAACAGTAAATAAGGTTATATCTCGTTCTTACTATCAACATTTTCCACTCAATTAAATGGAACTCATAACAATTTCAGCTTTTTTGGCAACACAGTGGGTAAATTGTGCCAATGTTGCTGAAAATTCGAAATGTTAAAGTGGAATAGCTCCCACATTATCAAAGGAAGAAGAGTGAAATTTATTCCACAATAACAGTAACTGGTAAATGGTTTTCGCCAGGAGCGACGAAATTTTTTTATTTAAAATTTAGAACTCCACCGCCCAAGAAGATCGGGAATTGTGAATTTTGAGAACCAGGAAGGCAGATCATGACTAAAATATATTCTACAGACGCCCTTGGACCCACAAACTAACTCTGTTTACCACACGTGCGTGCAGTATAATTGATTCAATTTTCGGCTAATATCATCCAAAATTACGAGTTTGTCTGTGAAAAAATAAGTGATTTCCGCAACGGAAGTAAAAGCTTTATCTGTACTACGTAAGTACGTGGTAAAAAGAGAAAGTAAAAAATATTCCCTGCTAGAAACTACTCCATTTTTCCTTTAACTTTATTCTTGGAGAGAGAAAGGACGCTTAAAAATAGTTCAGTTCTCGTTTCTGTTGAGATCTCTGAACTTTTGTAAAACTTTCAAAAGTTAAAAATAATGCTAGAAAGTATATGTGTTGTAGTTCTACTAGAAAATCTTTCGAACACGTAGAAGAAAGGCTTCAAATGATATAGACAATCCAACCGTTGTTCTGCTTACAAAGGAATATTTTTTTTCGGTGACCTCAACCGAATTTTGTGTTACAGATGTTTATGAGTTCGCTGAATCGCTTGCGAATTTATTGCTAGCCTTAATATCCAGCATAAGCTTTATTAGAGGCACAGACTTTTAATTTCTAGATAACATGAAAGAATATTTTACTTTCATCCCATTACCACGGAAAGAATGTTTACACACCCTTATCTGTAATCTACTTGGATTTTCCCGTTGAAACTTTCTTTACTGGTTCCAACCATTTGCTCCGTATTCTATTAATGAATCAACAAGTGATAAGTTAGCTAATTCTTTCGCTGTCACAGTACTCTTATTTTGAGTACTCTCTCAGTGAAAAGGAAGGATCTGCAGACTTTTCTCATGACAAAAATTACATAATCTTCTCAGCCCATTTTCTGTCAAAAAATATTTCCATATGCATACAAGACAATAATCTCGAAAAATTATCGTTATCTAAAAGGTAATGTTTTTCAATATACATATGTCCCCTTCTTAATTTCGGGACATTGCAATCCGAAGAACTATTTATTGCCATTCTCTTTGTTTCCACACAGAAAAAATACATGTGGAAACCTACGTTTCAATTGCCACTTTCTTCAGGGATGATTACTAACAACAAAATGTTTCACAAATTGTACTTTGTTTTCCATCTCGAAGAATTTCATTAATCCATGACCCAGTTTTGGCGTCAATACCAAAATTTCTTAAACAATTCATTGAGTGGAACAACATTAAATATTTTGGTTAGAGTCTTTCCAGAGCTAGCTGAAATAATTATAGAATAGAAGATGTAATATTATAGAACTACGTACTAACTGTTACCAATAGTATACTAAGTTTGTGCTGTTAAACAGCAATAGATTTAATTGATATTTTTATTATTCGAGTTGAGCATTTCTCGCATTAAATTATGATATTTGGTAACTACTAACACTTTTATCTGTTTATAAAATGATTTAAATAATTAAATTTATTTATGAACAAATTACATTTTTCTCGTTAAAATCGGTACAACTTTTGCCCGAACTTATTCCCTACGGCGATATCGATAATTAGTGGGTGCATGGACGAGAGTCTAAAAAAACAGAAGATAATCAGCAAGTACGTCAACTGTCGCACGTACAGGCGAGTCGCACGCACATGCTGCGCTTCCTGTTGTCTGCGAATGGAAACGCCTCGCCCATATTAGCCATCCCCTTGGCCGTTGTCATTCAGTCTGGCTTCTAGTTGAAGTTCTTCGGAAATCAGCTCTCTGCCTCAAAACCTCTGCATTTGCGAACTAGTGTTTTTAATCAACGTACCACGCTGAAAATATGTTGATCGGTAGAACTTCTTCAGTGCTCAAAGAACTATCGTTGTTCTCACGACATTTTAATATTTAAATGGTGCATGAACAAATGTACAGGAAAATCAAATTGAGTAAAATGAAAAGTACTGTACACTATTTAAAGCCATTGCTGTGGATCTCGGCTGCACTAGGTTCTCCACTACTGTGCACCGACGAGAACTCAGGAAATCTGCGCAGATCTAGAATATCCATTGCTTGGACTACAGTTGTCGTATCAATGTGCCTGGTGTTCATTGTCTACGATATACGCTACGAATTTGACCAGAGCGACAAACTCGAAGACATTATTTTGTCAGTGGTTCCTATTTTTGCCTTTGCAGCCCAGATTACGGGGTTTATCACATTTGCGACAGCGAAAGTGAGAAATTGGATCACCCTAATTCAACAAATTAAATCTGTTGACGAAATACTATTCCACGAGACACAGGAAACAAACAAACGAGTACGGAAATATATTATATGGCTGGCACCTTGCGTCTGCTTCTTATTTATCTGCGAATCAGTGACCAACTTAATCGTATTTAATGTTAGTATATTGAATTTTTTCCTGTTCTTTGTGTCAAATATTGGTAATTTTATACTAAGTCTACAGTACTTCAGCATTGCATTGTTAATTAGAGACAGATATAGACTAATCAACAAAAATATTGAAAATTACTCCTTAATCAAAAAGAAAGTTGCATACGCTCCTACCGCCAAAGAAGGTACTTGGATAACAAACAATTTGACAGAGGACGATTTCACCCGGAATGAAGGCCTACGAAAACTTCGCTGTGGTCACCTCACTTTAAGTGAGGCCAGTGAAAACATCAGCTCTATTTATGGCGTACCTATCCTCTTAGTTCTTGCTCATAATTGGCTGGATTTGATGGTAAATACGTATTATAGTCTGGTGCCTGATTCACGGTAAGTGATAGAATGTAAAACATTTTCTAGATTTAAAAAAACTTATTTTCAAAATTTCTTCTTAAATGTTATTGTATCAATTTGCTTTATATAATGCGAATTACGGAATTAGCTACAAGAGAACACTAGAGAACAAGAGGTATTTCCTCAGAAAGTTTAATTTTCACAATTTCGTTCTTATAGAATAACATAATGTTGAGAAAGTTATGTAACACTGTAGCCAAGAGCAGTTTTTTCGACAGAAGAACTGTGTTTGAAGTTTTGTGATACCGAAAAAACAGAAACAACGCACAATCAAAATGTTCAGCTTTCTTTAAAAAATGACTGGAACATTGTAATGCCAATTTAGCCGGATGGTGTATGCATACAATAATTGCTTGTTAAAAATATGTACACGTTCGAATTGCAGATGGAGAAGATTTTTGCGGTTTCAAAACACTTTTTGAGTTCAAGACGTATTACATAACGTAAGCATTACAAACAATTCCACAACGTACGATCTGTACTAGTATGTAGTAGTTTCTTTGCATGAAACTCGTAAATCAATTAGACTGTGTTTTGGTGTTTCAACTGTTCTAATTGCGCGTCAGTCATTGGTATTTGCAGAATGTGGTTCGCAACAGCGGCAGTAAAAAAATTATCATCTATGGTTTAACATTTTTGTTAAAATCTTTCATTTTGTTAAAATCTATTTCTATATAGTAACGTGATACACTAGTAAGTGCAGGCGTAACAAATGTCCTGTCTTACGATATCAATCCAGAATACATGCTTTCACAGTGGAAATTGCCACACTTATGTAGAGCATTGCAATGTTTATACATTGTATA
Source organism: Gryllus bimaculatus (assembly GCA_017312745.1). Taxonomy (NCBI): domain Eukaryota; kingdom Metazoa; phylum Arthropoda; class Insecta; order Orthoptera; family Gryllidae; genus Gryllus; species Gryllus bimaculatus. Next base: position 1,481,691 of record BOPP01000056.1, read on the forward strand.
AACGAGAAATTAAAAGTCAGACAAAGCAGTATTTTCTGTGAAGAAATAAACGGCTTTCCGAGTTATAAACGAGTTCTCAAATACCTCTCTGAATGGTTAGAGGTTTGAAAATTCGAAACCAAACTTAGTGGGAGACCAAACGTATGGTTCGGATCCCAATGTTAATATCAACACCTTCCTCTCTTGGCGGTACCAACCGGCCATTTTCACTTCGTTTTGTACAGTTACGGTGGCCGGAATGCAGAGACGATAGCAGCCCTTCTTCTGTCGCTGGCGCGCAATGTGGTGACCTTGCTACTCGTGTGCTGGGGAGGCGACTCAGCGGCGGGTGCAGCTCAGAGCACGTCCCTCGCCCTGGGCCGCCTGCACACCCAGGCGCCCGCGGCGCAGCCCTTGGCGCACACCAGGCAGCTGGAGCTGTTCGCCCTGCAGCTGGCCACCACGCGCGCGCACTTCTCCTGCTGCGGCTTCTTCGACGTCAACCTGCAGCTGCTCTTCACCTTCTTCGCCACTTTAGTCGCCTACTTGGTCATTCTCCTCCAAACGAAAGACAACTAGCGTGCGTCCTGCGCAGGGTCGAGGACTGCGAGTCATTAAAAGGCGACGGATTTCGCAACCCCTCTCTCATTATTATTTCGTTATGATCTGCGATGCCAGAGGCCGTGTCGCGCCGCCATCCTCTCCAGGAGAAGGCTACGCCACCGGGGTAAGTACAGTACACTCCGTGTATTAACAATACTCTGTTTCACTCTCCTCTGCACGAGTTGCCGGGATCCACTCTCTCCCCTGCAACTCGCGACAATGGTGCGATTTATACGAACTTCAAATGATTTTTTAAACATATTTGAGTTACCATCACCTGATTTTTCTCTTTTTTCTATTTTTTCCCACATACAACGCGATTTCCCGGTCATAATTGACAGACAATTTTATCGGGCCTTCTTTCAATCGTGCCGCCAAGGTAGACATGCGTACCTCGGTTGGAACAAGATTTCTGAGTGCGCAAGATGAGGCTAATGGAAATGCAACCCTTCCGTCGGTTCACAATTTTGGGAACCTTCTTTAAATGAAGCCATTACTCATCCGCCCGAATGCACTCAACCCGCGACAGATCATACCATCCTTCTGGCCAGATCTGATCGCTAACGATTTACATCTTTTTTTATACATCAAAAAATTCCTCACCGATAATTATCAGCCAAAGTGCCTTGTATTTTGCAAATGAGACATAAATAATTACAAAAATTTGGTTTGGGGTGCCTGATCGTTCTTCAGACATCCCCAAGGAAACACATTAACGTATACACATGTTATTTAACTAAAGGTGGACACTTTGACATGATACCGCACAACTCCGCAAACATTTGAAACCAGGGACATTTCTCTTGTTTTGAAGGTCAAATATTTCATTTATATCAAAGAAAGAAGTTATCCATGTGATGTAAAATACAAACGCAAGATAATTTCTGTTATCAACGCGCAATCACTGTTATTTAATTTGTGGTACTGCGATGGCCGCGTACGTGTTCGACGCTACCGTGGTGATCACAATACGCCACCCTGAAGTGTTCAGCGTCTTACGCCAATTGTCATGGTTAGGTGCGCGATTGGCTACAATGTATTATACATATTGAAGTTCACCTGAACGGCAACCGCAATATCAGGGAGGCTTGAGAGCCTGAGGTACCACCCCTCCTGCACGCAGCTCCGCATGCAGTATTTCAGCGGGACAATGCCCAACCGCATGAGGCGAACAATGTGCAAGCTTTCTGCGAAGAACAACAGGTACCATTGTTTTCCTGACTCGCAGGTTCGCCTGTCATGTCACCCAACGAACATGTCTGGAATGTGATCGGTCGGCAAAAATGTTCGTCTGGTTCTGCTGCAGCCACTGCCGATGCTTCGTGATCACGCATAGAAACCGCGTGAAGGTGTGTTCCCTATCAGCATATCCAGGCTCTCTTTCAATCCGTGCCACGACGTCTAGAGGCTCTGATGGCAGTTCACGGCAACTTCAAATCGTACTACATTCTTAAGGTCCAAATGCTCTTACAGTTCGGTAATACTAATAATTTGTATATTGTGATATTCCTAATCTGTGGAATAAATTACAATGTAATAATATGTATCTTTCTTGGTGACGCAATTTTTACAAACATCAGTGCATATTTCTAATATCAAATCAATGAGCACTCTTTATCCATAATAGATTACGACGTCATATAAAAAGATGGTGTCATTTACATTCTATTTAGTAAGACCTACATTAAATCTCCTGATTGACCGTAAGATTTGGTCGGAGACGTTTGCTCATTGGAATGACTTATTTCGATTATTAGTAGGGGAAAATGGTCACAAATAGATGTACTGTCAAAGAACACCCTTCTTGGAATTGCATATACTTAATTTGATGTCAATCTTGATGTGAGAGATTTCTCTCATTATGGAAGTAGGCACATGTTTATCACACAACATATTTCAGTGAAACTAAAGTTAAAATAAAAGTGGGCATTCAATCTATTTCGCCACTGTGCAATGGCAAGATTCTCCCCTCCCCGCTAATTTGCCTTCCCCACTCTACTTGCACTTTCGTCGCTCTCGGAGGCAGAGGTCCGGCTCTTGAGTGCAGAATGGTCGCGGAAGCAGGCGTTGTGTAGTCCTTCATTAAAATAAAGCGAAATGATACTTGTTATATATTAGATGCTACTACGTAAAATTCAAGATAGATGCATTCTTTACGAATATAGGTACGGCTACTTTTTTTTATCGAGCCATGACAAGTTATGATCTCGTGGGATTCCGTGTGATAACATCTATGTGCTGGTCATTAATTACAGTCCCATTCACATGTGCGCTTTCGACCTAAAGCGACTCACGAATGACACGGCATGGCAGTGGCACGCAAACGTAGGCGGAAGAATATCAGGGGACACTAGTAGTGTTACAGAATGGCACAGACGTACCCGTATGAGTTTTATATTTTCTTTGGTCTCGGCTTGCTATTCGGACTTGCCACATACTCTTGCCTGATGCCATCTATCGTCACCCAAATGTATTTTTTTTAAAAATATTCTTGCTTTTGCGGTTTCCTAATAGTAGAGCGGAAATACTATTTTAAGTATTTTAAAAAAAAGTAAAACCCCATCCTAAATGGCTATTTCCTTTGAACATTTTTAGTGTTTTTTTTTAAAATAGCTCCAAAGAGATATTTTAAATTCGAAATTAGAAGCATATTTTCACAGAATAGTTTTGAGTTTTCGAAAAACTTCATTTGAAGCACTTTAAGTCACGAATATAATAGTGTTTAAAGTATGTTGGAAATGTGCATATTAACAGCGTGAGAGATCTTTCAAAAAATACACTTGTGTAATTTTTGAAAAAACCAAAAATTACCCGAAATGAACTTTACCTCATATTAAAGAGGGCAATTAGAACTATCATTTCGAAAAGTTTGAAGGAAAAATTTGGAGCCATTTTTCAGAAAATGAAGTTTGAGCGTTTCTGAAAATGAGAAATTTTTGTTAGTTACAGATAGTTTTTACAGAAAATAGTTGAATTTTCGAGAAACTTTATGAAATTATTTAAATAATGTGTACTCATAAACATAGTAATGTACACAAATCGCCTCTAATGGAAATATTAACGACATGAGAGGCAAGTCAAATAAATTACATGTTCGTAATTTTTTTAAACAAAATAATAGACCATATGTCGTTTCCGTCATCTTATAGAGTGCATTTACCAGTATCCCAACGAAAATTAATATCGCTACAGGGGTAGTAACTGACAGCTGGTTTCTGGACAGACTTCTCCAAAAGACTGTCATGGGCCACGTATCCAGGGACGAACCGCCACTCCAAAGCTGTGTATACGACCCTTACTCGTATCCGTACCCTGTGTATACGACCCCGACTCGTACAACCCTTACTTTTAAACCACGTGCCAGTTGCTCCAGACGCAGTGCACGTAAGCTCTTAGTAAGCTAGTGTGACGTAGTGAAATAAATAAATTTCAATAACAAAATAAAAATAATATATTCAAAGATTATGTACAAGTTACAATGAATTGCTAATATTAAAACACTCCGGCAACCTTTTCCTTTCGGAACACTGCTTTACCGCAGAAAATACAAGCCACGCGTGATGCGCGCCGTCGGACCTCTGTCCCGTGACAATTACCGTCACATGGCCTGACGCCAAAATTTAACCCGGTCGTGGCGACCGTGTGCCTACAGCACGCGAGATCGTCTGGCCCTTACTCTCCGGACATCTCGCTCCCACTCCTACACCCCTTGTACACACACGTACAAGCTTCCCGATGCAAACTGAATGAGAACGCGGGCGCAGATGGCGCCGCGTTAAATAGTTGAGGCTGACACCCCCACCACTGTTCCATAGATAGACTCGCACTGGCGCGAGGCTCGCAGGCCAGCCTTTGGTTTACGCCAACACACAGAATTCTCAGGTTGGCTGCCTGCTTCCGTAAACGAGGCTCGCCGGCAGCATCCTCGGAGTTTACAGCCTCCGGTATTTTTGGCTCTGCGGCACTACCTGAGTCAACCGCCCGAGCGCAAACCCCCGGATGTTCAGGCTCAACCCCTTCCTCCCCCGCAGCGTACTTTCACCAACCTAACGGTTCTGGCCCTCGTGTTAACGACGCCACACTAGTTACCTTGCCCGCGACCCTAACGTGCTTGGTTTATTGGCTTGGTTTAACGGCTTGGTTTATTCTCCTGCCCCGCGTCGTGCGATAAAGTGCGCCAGGCGAGTCGCGTGTGCTTGAGAGATCGAAAGTGAATGAGGCTAATTAATGCTCAGGCCCTTGTTGCTGTCACACGGAATCCATGAAATATTACCTTTGTGGGTATAGATTGTACGAAAATAGGTTCTTATGAACATTAGTTAGGTTTTAAAAACTATTGCAATGAAAAATGTGTAAACTATTTTTATTTGAATGATGAATGTTTAATATGCTTACAAAATAATATGATAGGTACCATTTGGCTTTTAACTTCTTCTCCTTACTTCGTAAAAAGAGAAAGTATTGTAATCACGCACCGAAAAACGGCGAAGTATCGACAGAAATTACCGTGACTTAGTAACAAAAAAGATAATTTTTTGAAAAGTTAAATTTATAATTATATACACTGAATTTCTTCCTCTAACAAGCTGTGTAGTTAGAATCCACAATTTTGGGTTCTTGGTAGCCAGAAATCGATTGCTGGCAAAACGTCTAACTCTGTTCGTCTACCTATTGACAACCCTATAGCCAAACTATTAAGCTGATTTTCTCCAAAATTCATATTCCCCAACTGACTTGCAAGTCAAGGTCCTGCGAATTTGAAACGAAAGTATAGATTGTGAGTACTTTACAGCAATCATCAAAACATTTTCCAAATTTTCTCAGACATGGTTCCCAATTTTTACTTTCTCACCCTTAGGAATGTAAGAAAAACGGCGAATATTCTACAGAAACGTATTAGTAATTTACTTCCTATGTCACGCGATTTTCTGGGTCCTCGGTACCGCAAAATTGATTGACAGCAAAACGTCTCTCTGTCTGTTTACATTATTAGCAATTTGTGTATATTATTGGATCTATAAGTACATGGGCTTCAAATTATATCTGAAGATGTTTCTCAAAAATTCGAAGATTTTCTGTGAAAATGATCTTAAAATTCCGAATTTTCAGAAACGCTCAAACGCCATTTTCAAAAACGACTACAAATGTTTTCTTCAAACTTTTTGTATGCATAATCCATTGAATAAGATGAGATAAAAGTAATATGACTATGTTTTGTTTTTTCCAAAAATTACGCAAATGTATTTTTTTAAATATACCTCACGCATATAATATTAACATATCCAGCAACTTGTATACATATTACATTTCGAACAGCTTGAAATAATTTTCAATTAAGACTTCCGAAAACGCATTTTTTATGGAAAATACTTCAAATTTTGCATTTCGTATTCAGTAACACTTAAACGAAATTTATTAAAAACGGTTCCAAATGTTTCAAAGACAATGTCTATAAAAAACGAGGTTTTACTCTTCTATAATATTTTAAAAGTAATATTTCGCTTCTATTATTAGGAAACCGAAAATTTGATAAAAACCGAAAAAAATAATAGATAGAACCTGGAAACAGGATGGTGAGAGACTAAAAAAATGCGCAATCCAAACGGATTAGAAAACACTACTACGAGAAAGTCTGTGCCATTCCGTAGCAGCACTCGCTACTTTCTCGTATATGTATGTATGTACGGAGTAATATACGTAGCGTAGACAAAGTAATGTAATGCTGCGGAAAATCGATTTCGAGATTTCAACGGAAATACATCTTTTGTGGTTCACTGATACCAAAAAAGTGTTGTTTTTTTAAATGTCCGGCCGTCTGCTTGTCAGTGTGTGAACCACACTAACGTCTAAACATATCGTAGTTTTTTTTGAAAATGAATTTTACCCGTCGATCAGGTCGAACTCGAAGCTACGATTATGAAACAAATTTTATCAGAAGTACAGAAGAAATATCAAAAATATCAGAAATATCAGAAGTACGGTAAAAGACACCACTGGGACATTTTAAAAATTTTCTCAAAAATGAAATGTGCTGTTATAACCTCAGTAAATTTAAGAGGTTTTCTTAATATTCGAATTCGGCATAATTATATTAAATTGCAATATTCCGTTACACTTTTCTCTGTTTAATATGATGATTTAAATAATTAATTTATTTATGAAAAAATCCCATTAATTTATTTATGAACATATTCAATTTTACTCATTAAAATTGGTACAACATTTGCATGATCTAATTCCCTCTGGAGATGTCGATAATTAGTGAATGCATGGCAGGGAGCATACAAAACAGAAGATAATCAGAAAGTACACCTACTGCTGCACGTACGGGCTAGTTGCACGCACATACTGCGCCACCTCTTGTCTGCAAATGGTGACGCTTTCCCTAAATTAACCATTCACTCAGCCGATGTTATTCAGCCTGAGTTCTTGTGACCAGACATCCACTTTCTGTACAGAAAAATCTACTTTTGCTAACCAGTGATTTTAATCTGGGTAGCATTTTGGATAAATGTTGATCGGTAGAACTTCCTCAATGCTGATAGAAATATCGCAGTTCTCGCGAAATTAAAATGTTTAATGGATAAGTGGACACATTGGAATATATAGTTCTGAAAAATGAATAGCACTTTGCAGTACGTAAAGCCATTGCTGTGGATCTCGGCTGCACTAGGTTTTCCGCTATTGTGCACCGATGAGAACTCAGGAAAACTGCGCAGATCTAGAATATCCATTGCTTGGACTATAGTTGTCTTATCAATGTGCCTGGCGGTCATTGTCTACGACATACTCTATGAATTTGTGCAGAGCAACAAGCTTGAAGACATTATTTTGTCAGTGGTTCCCATTTTTGCCTTTGTAGCTCAGATTATGGGGCTTATTACATTTGCGACAGCGAAAGTGACAAACTGGATCACCCTAATTCAACAAGTTCAATCTGTAGACGAAATACTATTCCCTGAGACACAGGAAACAAATAACAGAGTACGAAAGTATATTATGTGGCTTGCACCTTGCATCTTCTTCTTATTTATCTGCGAATCTGTGGCCAACGCTACAGTTTTTCATATTAGTGTGTTGAATTGTTTCCTATACTTTGTCTCAAATATTGGTAATTTTATAATAAGTCTACAGTTCTTCAGCGTTGTTTTGATAATTAGAGACAGATACAGTCTGATCAACAAAAATATTGAAAACTACGCCTCTCATCAGTCCTTAATTAACAAGGTTGCGACCACTCCTCCAGCTAAGGAAGGAACATGGATAAAAAACAATTGGACGGAGGACGATTTCGCCCGGAATGAACGCTTACGCAAACTTTGTAGCGGACACCTTACTTTAAGAGAAGCCTGTGAAAATATCAGCTCTATTTATGGTGTACCCATTCTTTTGGTTCTTAGTCATAATTGGCTAGACTTGATAGCAAATACATATTATAGTCTGGTGCCTGATTCACGGTATGTGGAACAATGTAAAACAATATTTCTAGACAATTTTCAAAAGTTCTTTTTAAATTTTATTTTATCAATTTATTTTATGTAATGTCAGTTATGCAGTTGGTAGCCAGAAAGAGAGGGTAGAGGGACGGAAGGATTGAACTATTTCCTCAGAAATTGCATCTTTTCACTCTCTCTTATTCTACAACATAATGTAGAGAAAGTAATGAAAAGCTTCAGACAAAATCTTCTTTTTGGTCAGAGAAACTTATTTTCAAGCTTCCTGATAACGAAAAAAACAGTAACAGTGTAATACTAAAATGTTCAGCTTTCCTTTATATATGTCTGTTACATTGTTTTGCCAATTCAACCGGATGGTGTAGTGGTTAGAATACTTGCCTTTTAATAGTAAATTTCGACAATATAATATATTAAAGTAATATACTAGGTATAGTCGCAACGAATGCCCCGTCTTCCAATTTCAGCAATTCACAGAAGATGTTTTAATGATGAAAATCGTCAAATTTATGTACAGAAAGTTAAAGTCAGCGCAAGTAGTATCTTCTGTGAAGAAATAAAAGCAGTTCCCGAGTTCTGATACACCTCTCATTTTGGTTAGGGCTTTCGAAGCTTGGAACCCAATGTTATCGGAATCCTCTGGGGGTCGTAAGGTTTGGGGTCAATTTTAAGTTTCCGTCCCCATGTTTTCAAAATGTGCCTTGCCCACTGTTGGAGACCTGGAGGTTTACTAATCGGTTCCTTTTGCAGCTATGGTGGCCGGAGTGTGGAGACGGTAGTAGCCCTTCTTCTGTCGCTGGCGCGCGATGTGCAGAGACAGCCAGGCAGCTGGAGCTGTTCGCCCTGCAGCTGGCCACCACGCGCGCGCACTTCTCCTGCTGCGGCTTCTTCGACGTCAACCTGCAGCTGCTATTCACCTTCTTCGCCACGTTAGTCGCCTACCTGGTTGTTCTCCTCCAAACGAAAGACAGTTAATGTGGAGTCATTCTTCTCTAAACGAACAAGTAGTCTGGGAATCCTAGGATTCAAATCTCGACGGAGCAGGATTTTAGAATAATTGCTAGGTCGCATTCAGTCAATACCTGGGGAATTCTATGGAGGGATTCCTAGAGAGACAAATCACAGAGACAAATCGTCTCCAATATTATTTCAGTTGTGAAGATGAATTTGTGACTCTCACTCGCCACCAATCTTTATAAATGAAGTCTAAAGAAAAGATAATTTGCCCGGGGCAAATTGCACTTTTACTTCAAAAATATGAAGGATTTGTTTAAATAAATCTTCTAAATATTCATGCCAAATGTAATCCACATCACTTGAGCATTTATAGTTTAATAACTCCTAAATAAAGCGTTCTAGGGACGTAGAACCTTAAAGTTTGAGACCAAATGTCTCAAAGGAACGTCACCCACTCCACAATCTACTGAATGACATCTTTCTGGACATTATTACATTTTTGTCAATTCGGCACTTCTCAGTGCTACTACAGCATACTTATCGTTCTGTGGCACAGCTCCGTGGTACATGCCCTATGAAAGTAAGTAATTTAAATCTAATTATTGTTCTCCTTTGAAATTTAATAATGTCCTGAGGAATAGTGATCCCTTTACTTTTAATAAAGAGTCTAGAAATTGCTAATCTAATTAAGAACCAAAATTACACAAATTAAAAACGAGATTCTAAATGCATGAAGAAGAGTTTATTGAGAGAAGAAAATTCGAAGCTTTGAGATTTTGGAAAACATTTTTAAAAATTTGGAGGACATCTTCAAAATGTTCTCAAAAACGGCTCCAAATATTGTCTTTAAATTTCTTGTAAAAATAAAGTAAAATACACTTATAATGATGGCATAATTACACTTATAATGGTGATCAATTTTCAGGTTTAACACTGAATTTTCTAAAATTTCAAAAATTTTTGGTCTTCTTATAACTACAAAATTGAAAGCATAAATTTTTTTCTTTACATAAACTTGTTCTCCGTAGTGAGATCTTACATTAAGGTCATGTTAATTTTTTGAACATTTTAGTAGTTTTCGCGCAATATTGCATTTGTGGCTGGAAGTGCTTGAAATGACTTATTATGAAGTTTTTCAGAAACTCCATACTTTTCTGTGAAATGAGGTTCAAATTTCTCATTCACAGAAGCGCGTAAGTGCCACTTTCTTAAAATAGCTTGAAATTTTTCAAAGAAAATTGCCATTTAGAGCGAGATTTTACTGTTATTTAATTTTCTTTAAATAATATTTTCGTTCTACTGTGATGAATCCGAAAAATTTTAAAAATTTTAAAAATTGTACTTTGGGAAGTGATAGATGGCGGCTGGCAAAAGTATGTGGCAAATTCAAATAGCTAGCCGATACCAACGGAAATAGCAAACTAATGACGGAAAGTCTGTGCCATTCTGTAGCATCAGGAATTTAAATGTTTAACCAGTTTTTAAAAATGCAACTCACAAACAATTCAGTGTACTTCGGCAAGACCCTCTGGAAAGCCAAACGGCGCTGACTTCATGGGTGTGACAATTTCAGACGGGGTTAACTTAACAGCTATCCTTTGTTTTACACACGTCCACAAGGACCGCTAACTAGCCAGAACACAGCTAGTTATCGATCCTGGTTTTGGCTAACTGGCCAAAAACAGGGGCTGAGCTGCGCTACTGTATGACACAACCACACTGTTCAGAGACGTGCAAAATCTGCAACTGTATGCAAAATTGAACTAATTGCTTGATATGATAAGCGATTAAATTTCACGAGTGTACCTCCCAGTTCGGTAATAAAGTTAAATAATGTCGCAAAGAGTAGGGTTGTAATGGCCCGATCCTGCATTTTCGCATGGACAAAGTTGCGTTGCTTTCTCGGAAGGAAAAGATTTTCTAATGTTTTTGTGACAGTCAAGGAAAGTGAAAAGCTCTTCAAGAACTTCATTACTTGAAATGTTTTTAAGGAAATGTTGTGAATTGTTCCAAAAGCATCTGACTATAATACTGAATAAAGCTTTATGGCAAACATGTTTCAAATATCAATTGCATATTTTTTATTTTATTTTCATTATTTGTAAGTGCATTGGAAGTTAGCTTTTTACAATTTTTAAACAAGTTATCCTCTTTCGTTTAAAACTGAAATAGGGAAATGGAAGGATAGGTAAGAGGGTGAGATGTAACATGCAAGAGATCTCGCACGAGTATGCTAGTATTTCCATATTCCGGATAAAATATTCCGCCAATTGAAGGGGCAACGCCAGTGTATTAAAATACACTATACTTACGGGACTTAAAACCGTAGTACTTGACAAGCCCGAAAATACAAAACAATTAATCAAGTAACGAGCTTACTATTGAATATCTCAGATGCAAGATATTACCACACCCTAACACATCGTAAGTTCACAAACTACGCATCATTTATCTTTTGAAATGGTTGCAGTACCAGAAATTTCAGAAAGTTAGAACTAATATTTTGGCTCAAAAGCTTTACAAAAGTTGTTTACGAACCTTTACAATTGTTTTTACAAATTTGTTTCTCTTTGATTAATGTATTCTAGTTGAATAGATATACTGTTAAACCACTGGTTCGGGAAATTTATAACTGAGTTTTTCGTTCCTTTCATTGTGATTGATTAGTGATTTCGAGCGCGTCAACTGTTAAGGTCAGTTGTATCTTAAGTGTAGTGCTTGTTTTTATTGTGGAAATGGTGGTGATCTTACCCGCTAGGTTGCGAGTTTCGGCTTCGACTTCTCCGTCGGGTGTTTCTCCAAATCAGGAATGTCCAACCAGCGAGGCAACGGGCCAGGTAGACATTTTCTAAGAATCCGAAAGATCTCCCGGAATGTGTAATGTTGTAGCGTATGTAAGCATACGTTTAAGTTAGATGGTGAGGATAAGACAAAGATTAGGAAAGAAAGATCGCGCGCGGCCCGTAACCCGTTTGTTAGGGTACTGCTCCGGTAATCGCCAAGAGTTGATCGGAGAAACGACGGGAAACTATCGATCAGAGCATCCGGCCGCTAGAATCCTCCTCGAGACTCTGGCAGAATTCGACATACCTGTGTAGCTGGTGTCAAAAATTCTACCAGCGTCGGGGATCGAACTTTGGGATCTCCCTCTCAAATGCAACTGTAGTGATATCAGTTTTATTCATCAACATTCATTGTATGTTGAACAGTGTATTATTTTTTAGAGACGATATATATTCTTGATTTCTGTATTATTGAAATCCATTTCTTTACTTGCACAAGTCGTCTGATTGCAATTCCAAATGTTCTTAACAAAAGGAGTTCCAAACATTCACAAATGTATCATATCTTGAAATATAAACATCTACAATATATCTTGAATTTAAACAAATGCATGAAACATGATTATTGAAAACAAAAAAGTTTAACGATTATAGTGTATTTATATTTTTGCAATTAATAAAATATATTTTAAGTAAAATCTAACCATTTCAACTCAAATAATTTTTTTTATAACAGATTATACTTGAATAGCTTTGGCCTGAATCTTTGAGAGACCCAGAAAACTACATTATGTGATATTTAGTTGAACATCATAGTCGTACAGAAAGTAAGTCTTCTTGGATCGACAACAAAAGCAGAAAACACAATTTAATGGAAAAAATATTGTAGCAGATACAGCTAATGTTGCACTGTTCACTCAGAAGACACGAATGACATGTATGTAGTCACTTCGCGACTCGTGATGCATTCAAACCGAACGACATTTCTTTTGCTTTGAAAATAAAATACGTAATATTTCATTAATATGAAATGTAGAAAGAAGATATATGCATCAAATACAAGTGCGATATTTTGTAGAAACAAACAGTTACGACCAATAAAATATATAGCAGAATTAATTTGTAACACCATATTCAAATTTGTTCTTTGATTGACTTAGCAAAATATGTTTCTACACGATCAATGAGACCGTTGAAAAATGCTACTAAATTCACAAATTCTTATGGAAAAGATGCATTTCAAAATTTTGTTATCGCATTTTGCAATAAACTAAAGCTAAATGACAATAGTAATATATATTATATGCTTCCATGTGAAATTAAAGGTAGATGTGTTCTTTATTTACTCAGGAGTGACTATTTTTTATCGACAAGTTAGGATCGCATGGGATTCCGTCTGATAACATCTATGTGCTGGTCATTAATTAGAGTCCCATTCACATGTGAGCTTTCGACCTAAAGCGACGCAGGTAGGCACGACATGGCAGAGGCATGCAAACGCGGGCGAAGGCAGATCAGAGAAGAAATAAATAAAAAATAAACAGTAGGAGAAATTAATGTTTGATTTATGTGTTAGATTAGGGATGGCCAACTTCCAAGGTATCACGGGCCACACCTAAAATCTTGAATACGATTTCGGGCCATTTTTTCATTATTTTCGAGACCTACACCTTATTTTCCCATACTGTTGATCTCTGCACTTAACCCGGGTGTTCTTATGCGCGAGGAATCAGGCTGTACCATGTGTAACGTAGTGAAACACATTGGGATAATTTTGAATTTCTTAACTCAAAAGAGAAGAAAAAATCCTTACATTTAAATTTAACCTATTTTTACATTAAGAAGGTGTTGGTTCCGGCAGGCTGCCTGCGCTAGGCGCTCAATGTTCTTGCCAGATTGGATGAAAGTGACTTTAACTTTCGACTAAGAACCTTTCGCGAACCACAATAAATGGCACCCCGGGCCGCATGCGACCCTCTGGCTGCCAGTTGGACAACCCTGTTATAGATACTAATTTGTACACCGAATGGGATAGCTCGGTTACAATACCTTGAATTGAATTGAATTGAATTGAATTAATGCCTTATTTTACGTGACGAGACTCGGGCCATCAGGCCCGCTCTTCGCTTAATCGCTGTAGCGTACCTGAATGGGCTATCCTTGTGTTCGAAATCCGATGGGAGGGGGTGGGGATTCTCGACAGTAGCTATTTTCATATCGAGCAGCTGTTTACAGTAGCTATTTACATGACAAATTCCCCTCCTCCTGTCTGGGAGAATTCTGGCGGCTGAATGCTGTGAGCGGTTGTTTTCCTAGATATCTTTGATTATTAAAAGGCAAATTTTGGAGCAATGCCCTAACAAATCTGTCTCAGGTAGGGAAATGCAAAGTAAACGGAACCATCACTGGACAAATTACAAAACTAGCTTATTACAGACAACTATAAATACTCGTACATCACCAGTAATCACCACTAATCATCACTAATCACCAGTAATCACTAGTAAGAAAATGCACTGCAGGGAACAAGTAGTCCACCCAAGACTAAGATCTGTACACTTCAAGTTAAGCCAACTTTACTTAATAATAAAAATCATGTCCCCCCACGTGTGGACTGTGCGAAATCCAACTAAACCTAGTACACATTTTTAAATTTGTCCAAGATTTAATAATCTAAGACAGTTATTTGCATTTAATCATGAAACCATTCTTCATTCTACTAAAGATCAAAATAGCATAATTAACTTCTGTAAAGCCACAAATATTTTGGGACATTTGACACCATTGCTACTTGTAATTGTGATGATTTAATATTGTTTTCAATTATGTATGTAGTATTATAATGTATGTGACTCTAATATTCGTTAATATCCAAGACACTGATGCCACTATAAATAAATCAATTTAAAAAACTGTTCCTGGGCGTCGCGCATCCTTCGTTATACTTATTTATTCCTCGCCTTCTACAAACACTTACTGCACTACTATGTCTAGAGACCAAACGGTAAGTTACAGGTTGTCGCGGTTGAAGCGGTTCCCCACCAATGGAGATCTCTGAAGGGGAAACAGATTTCATTAAGTGAAAATATCTTAATATTTTAGTTGTAGGAAGACTGAAAAAATTTAGAACTTTTACAATTTTTGAACGAAAAAGGATTTTCAACGAACATAAGACCTACCCCACTATATTAAACGTTCTTCATACTGAAATCCGAAACCAAAATTTTGTCAAAAACGATGGAGACATTTTTTGAAAATTTTGATGTCCCAAGGGCTTCATGTAGTGTACTCACCAAAATAAAAATATCTGTTTCAAATTCAAGGAGCTGCGACATCAGCCTGATTGAGAGGAGGATATCAATTTTGGAGAAAATCGACTGAACGGTTTAGCTGCTAGCGTTGTTTGCAGACGGACGGACAGCCAGACGTTTTGCCGTTATTTGATTTTTCTGTACCAAGGACCCACAAAACATAGATTCTGGCTACACCACGTGATATACGATTGTGTTCTAAACTGAGCAACAGATTTTATCTTCTTTTTCGTTACTAGGGTTCTGTAATAGGGGTTTTATTAACGTTTTTTCCGCGCAGCATTACATAACTTTCTATCTACTCCGTATGGAGAAAGTAAAAATTGACGACCTAATTGACATTTATAGCAAAAAATGTAATTTCATGACAGACTTTTCAGATGAATCTTATAACACATGCCTTTCCTATCCATTACCACATAGAATAAAATCGATATTTCCGAAAGTTAAATTTAAGTCCCCTTGATCTTTAAAAATTAATTAAAAATTAACGAACCTTGACTAATATTAAAATATCTTGAAGATAATGTAATCCATCAACATGGTAATCAACCTAAATTGAAATGTATATTCTTATATTCTATACCACCCTAATCTTAAAGGATAATTAACTGAGAGTGATCATCTCTAAACCTAAACGATGTAATTGTTTTTGTTATTTAAGGTCGCGTCAACTTCTAGGTCATTAGTGACCACTATTGCTTTTAACGGTATGGTAACTGTGAGGATGACACGATATGATGATGATAGGGAGTGAAAGGACGAACACAATTCAACCATGCTCGAGGCGGGACTCGAACCCGCGATCCTTTGGTCTGAGATCACTACGGCACTACTGCCTTAGCAATCCCGGCCACCGGATCGGCTAAAAGATGTAATTGTTCAAACCCAAATGCATCAAATGCCAAACATGCATAACTTTTAAAAACATTAAATGAATGGTTAGCCGATCCGGGTATCCAAGATCAGGGAGGGAATTACTCTACTGTCACCAATAGTACGACAAGATATATCCTATTGTAGCCTCAATAGATTTAGAAGATATTTTTACTACTCGAATTAGCCGTTTCCCTTATTAAATTGTAATATTCGGTAACCCTTTGTTTAATATATGATTTCAATACCTGAATTTCTTTGTGAAAAAGAACTTTGAATTTATTTCAGAAGAAATTAAAATTTCCGCGTTAAAATCAGCAAAATCTTCGTCTGACCTCATTCCCCACGGCGATGTCGATAATTAGGGAGGGCATGAAAGGGAGCCTAAAAAAACAGAAGATAATCAACAAATATGTCCACTGTCCCACGTATGGGCTACTTACACGCACGTACCGGGGATTTGCCTGTAAATGCTAAACCTTTTCCCAAATTAACAATCCCTTTGGCCGATGTTACTCAGTCTGACTTCTGGTGACCGAACATCAGCTCTTTGTCTAGAAACCTATGCATTTGCAAACCAGTGCTTTTAATGGTCGTAGCACGTTGGGAAGATGTTGATCGGAAGAAGATCCTCAGTGATAATAAAAATATCGTTGTTCACCCGAAATTTTAATGTCTAATTGATACGTCGACAAATATACAAGAAAATAAATTTGGGAACAATGAAAAGTACTGTGCACTATTTAAAGCCATTGCTGTGGATCTCGGCTGCTCTAGGGTTTCCACTACTGTGCACCGATGAGAACTCAGGAAACCTGCGCAGATCTAGAATATCCATTGCTTGGACTATAGTTGTCTTATCAATGTGCCTGGTGATCATTATTTACGATATACGCTTCGAATTGATGCAAAGGGAGAAGCTTGAAGACATCATTTTGTCAGTGGTACCCATTTTTGGGTTTGCAGCCCAGATTACGGGGTTTACCACATTTGCGACAGCGAAAGTGACAAACTGGATCACCCTAATTCAACAAGTAAAATCTATGGACGAAATATTATTCCCTGAGACACAGGAAACAAACAAACGAGTACGGAAATATATTATATGGCTTGCGCCTTGCGTTTGCTTCTTATTTATCTGCGAATCAGTGACCAGCATACTCGTATTTGGTGAGGATATATTGAACTGTTTTCTGTACTTTCTCTCAAATATCGGTAATTTTATATTAACTCTACAGTACTTCAGCATTGCATTATTAATTAGAGACAGATACAGGGTGATCAACAAAAATATTGAAAATTACGCCTCTCGTCGATTCTTGACCAACAACAAAGCCGTAACCGCTCCTCCCGCCAAGGAAGGTACATGGGTAAAAAACAACTGGTTTGAGGATTTCACTCGGAACGAAAGCCTCTGCAAATTTCGCTCTTGTCACCTTACTTTAACAGAGGCCTGTGAAAATATCAGCTCTATTTATGGTGCACCCATTATTTTCGTTCTTGCTCATAATTGTCTGGACATGATAGTAAATACGTATTATAGTCTGGTGCCTGATTCACGGTAAGTGGTATAACGTAAAAAATAGTCTTTACTTAATTTTAAACTTTCTTCCAAATATTATTATGATGTTAATTACGCAAATAATCAACAAGAAAAATCTCGAGAGAAGGAAGGTTTGAATAATTTGCTCAGAATCTTTTTACTTTCTCATATAATACGAGAACAACTGGAAAAGAAAGGATATTTCTGTGACCCTCGGAGCTAATACATATTTGACATATTTGTGATTATATTGAATATTATTTATATACTGTAGATATAATAATATATAATAGTGTTTACATAATTACCTAATTTGAACGTAAATAAATATTTAATCAATTTTGCCAAATAAAGAAAGGGAAACGAAACCTCTAGGCCTTTGCGGGGAGGGGGCCTGACCCCCATGCTCCTCCTGGTTCCGCCAATGCATATCGGCCAGTATTCTGCGAGTGTGTGGACCGATGTGGTACGCATGGTAATCCAGCAATTGCTGGAGTGCAGAGTTTAGGCGCTAATGTTGTTTAGAGATCTTTTGAAATGATCAGTTCGTGGTGTGAAGAACACTAAGTTTAACAATGACGAACACTTAAAGTTTAGCAATGTAACGTCTTTGAGGACGTAATTCACTAGATATATGCTCTAGAAAAGCCTACTCTTACGGTATCAGGAATCCATAAAACATGTTTTACTGTTGAAAAAACGTCACAAAACTTTTTATCTTCATCATTACAAGTTTTTCCATTATATCAGACTTGCACAACTCCTGCTTCTGCGGACGTTCTGCACTAACGAGACACACATCTGTCTGCGACAGAGGCTAAAGGGCAAGTAGTAGGGAGCAGCCTGCCATTGCACAATGGGAATGACGTGGCGGTGCGTAGATTGAAAGCCTGGGCGTCAAATGCAAAAATCCATGCTGTGAAATTAGTTGCCCATTTATTTAAATTGGTAATGTCTCTTATTCCCAGTTATAGAAATCAAATATGCATGTCCAATACGTTTTAGGTTCTTATTTCACATTGTCATATATCGTCAAAAATATTTCCAAAATAATACAAAACGCAAAATTACTTGAACTGTATGGAACAGCCCGTCATGTTCTTGCTGATTTCTTGTTCAATTTATACGCAATTCGGTATTCATATTTGTAATCCTCACACCTAGAATGATTCTCATCAATACCCTTCTTGCTTTCCGCCTTCCCATTGGAGTTGCTTGCGCGCGGCTCCCGAGGTTAAAAGTGCAAAATTGCTGTGCATTCCTGCACACTACACACAAAGAAGTTAAAAGTCATCCGAAGCAGGATATTCTGCGAGTAAAGGAAATAAAACCACCTTCCGAGTTTCAAAAAGTCCTTAATCCCCCCCTCCATATGTTTAGGGATTTCACAGTTGGAACCAAACATTATGGGATTATTCTGCAGGTCTAATGGCTAGAGGCTCAATTTTCAAATTAACCCCTTCCTCAAGCTTTCAAAAGCAGCCTTCCCACCTCTGTCCATGTCCAGTGGTTTAACGATCGATACTGACTACGATTCGTTCTTATGTGCAGCTATGGTGGCCGGAGTGTGGAGACGGTAGTAGCCCTTCTTCTGTCGCTGGCGCGCGATGTGCTGGCGCCGCTGCTGGTGTGCTTGGGAGGCGACTTGGCGGCGGGTGCGGCGCAGCGCACATCCCTCGCCCTGGGCCGCCTGCACACCCAGGCGCCCGCGGCGCAGCCCTTGGCGCACACCAGGCAGCTGGAGCTGTTCGCCCTGCAGCTGGCCACCACGCGCGCGCACTTCTCCTGCTGCGGATTCTTCGACGTCAACCTGCAGCTGCTCTTCACCTTCTTCGCCACTTTCTTCACCTACCTAGTCATTCTTTTACAGTTAAAGGCCAAATAAGTCGTTTGTATTTTAAGTGTAACGTGTGGGACTATTGCGGTATGGTCATTCACTTCCAAACGAACAACAATTAGCGTTCATCCTACGCTCTATTAGTGGTAGGGAGGTCTTAGAATTCGAGTATCGACTGCGCAGGCTCTTCGAATAGCTGATCAGCTAGGTCGAATGCAATGTCTGGAAGATCATTTAAACGCCTGTCTGCCCTGATCGGTAGTTCAGTACTAGCGAATGACGGACCAATACACACTGTCTGACAAAAAGTGATGCAACCAGAAGGAGTGATTGGAAATGACTCTTTTTCATCACACACGCCTCCTCCATCACTCTGTGCACTTACGTGCACTACACCACCGCCATATCGTGCCAGGAGCTTAGCGCTTGACACGGGAAGAACTCTCTGGGGACCGTGCGTGGAGTGAAAACCACGGCGAGGCAAGGTGGTGAAAAGCAAGGCGACGTATAATTCCACGTTCCAGAAAAAATATTACAGCGCGGGAATGAACATCTCCAGTGTATTTAACACGCACTACACCTAAGGGACTAATAATTATTGTAGTTGATGCGCCCGGAAATACAAGTGAAAATACTGAAATAAAGTAACGTGCTACACTATTGGATATATTAGGTCGGAAATGTTACTCTCGTTAACACGTCATGAGATCTGGAACTGCACACAAACGAAGCATAATTTATCTTTTGAAATTGTTACAGGTCTTGAAAATTAGAAAGCTTAAAACTACGTTTTAGGCTATAAAGCTTCCTAAATATTAATGTATATCTCCTCGTCAGTTATTACAGTTGAAAGGATATATAGTTAAATTACTGAATCTTAAAATTTATGTGTATTATTGTGTGTTCTATTTTGAAATGATCGTGTTTTGTGTTTCTCATTCCATTGTGATTACTTATGTATGTTGTACAGTATATATTTTTTTTGAGGCGATATGTCCACTCAATTTCTGTGTTATTGAAATTAATTTCTTGACTTTAGTCATTACATAATTCATTATTTAAGAAATTGTTCATTTTTAACAAAAATGTTACAAATACACAAAAAAATTGCAAGATAACTTGAAATATATAATAATTCAAATAAATGAAAAGATTATTCAAAACCAAATAAATTGAACCGGAGGTGGTGGTGGAAGGGCGACGTACGGTTCCCTCCTCTCTACCCACGCCCTCCCGAGGGGGGGGGGGTTGCTGGTCGGCGGCCAAGAGGGCCGCCGCCTCAGATTTGGACTTGCGCTTGCGAACTGTAGACAGTGTTACGTTGTGATGGTTATTGACACTTGCTTCTCGAACTTTTTATTTCTCCTGGTGTATTGTTACGACCGGAGTTCGAATAGGTACATCTTGTGGAATATTGCAAACCTCGCAGACCTTGTACGATTTGGGTTTTTGTTGTAATAAATTTTTTTCTGTGAATATTGAGTATATTGGTCCTTTCCCGGTCACATCAGCTACTACACAGAATGGGTAGTCAGCTACGATCAATTACAATAATATAGAAATAGATGCAGAAATAATGTTGCATTATTAAATTTGGGTGAATATAATTCATCGGAATGGCACTAGCGCTCCTGGAGGCCAGTAAGAGGCGTCTGTATGTAAGGCTATTTGAGATAATATAGTAGGAAGTCTTGTAAGTCTGCCTAGTAATTCACAATTTTTAATGATTAAAATTTTAGAGCACTTTCAAAATAGCACGCAAACATGTACATTACATCTAAAAATGTGTGGTGTAAACATAATAAAACGCTCATTCCAAGTTTATCATAAAATACTTAATTATTACTGCCCAAGAGAGATGATAAAATCTACATTTACTGTGTAGAAACAAAACAAGGAATCAACTCAACTTTTTCTCTTTGAATCAAGGAAAAGTGCACGAAAAACCTTCTTGAGATGGGGGTCCTACACGAAGTACTTAAAATGATATTTAAAAAAAAATTACTCGTATAAATTAATTAAGATAAATTAAAAATTATAAAATAGCATAAATCAAGATTTACATAGTATTTGTTAGCTGATATAGAGTATTTCTTAACATCCAAAATGATTGAACCGTCGAAAGTATAAAAATTATACACAAAACCATGTAGAAGGTGAACAAGAAAACGTTGGAATCAGCTTATTGCAAATGCGCTTTGGAATAACATCATTCACGAACAATTTTGTTAACGCTTTCCTTTCTGTTTCTTTAGGAAACCTAAAAAGGATACATTTGTCGAAATCTTTTGTTTGTTGCTACACTTTATAGCATTAGAGGCATTTCCGTATGTTGTTGGCAGTTTTAATCAAGTGTGAATGTATTCAGGACGAAAATGTGATGTCACAATTTAACAATGGCACGTGAGGTAAGAGCGGGAAATAAATAATATTCAATTGATTCAACCCACTGCACTAAAATTGTATCGCTATCATCTCAAACCGTCAAGCAAACCACGAGTAAACGGCATGCAAATACGAAATGGTGCTGCTTCTTGCTCGTCACTGAGAGCGCTGAGATCTCACCGGATGAAAACAAATCATAGGTAGCTTCCCAACTGTTATACTGCTTGGTATTATACTGCTTGACTATTGCTACGGAGGTAATGTGCATTTATGATGCAAAATGTACAGATTCTGACACGTGAAAAAACTAAGAAACCTTAAATCAAAAAAGATGATATTTAGAGCATTTACAGAAAACGAGTAGAGAGAGTTCTTTCCTTCCTCTTCCTTGTCCTGTTCTTATCTCTTACTTACACACGGTTACACTTGCATTCACTACCACACAAAACTGGAGAGCAATCTCGAGATTGTGGTGGGGCGGCGCCGCGCAGGAGGGAGATATCTGGTTGTCGAAAACCTCGCAAGCCGACGTGCAAATTGACACTGGATCTCGCCGTTTAGACGAGGGAAATTCCCACTACCTTTTACGATAAAAACGGGACTAATGATCTTATCAGTTGATTCGCCCGAACACACCAATCAATCCAGCATGACTAGATAAATCGCCAGTAAAATACATTAATATTGAAAATAAATGCCTGTGTTCTGGATACACCAAATCATCCCACATTCCTCAATAATGTTTTGCCCAAAACTAATGTTTCAGTGTGTACTTGCAGGAACAAGAATTACCCACCTTTTTGGTTTCAAGGGCCTAAAAATACGACTTTTTCAGTTGAAAATTGCAGGGAACAGAAATAACACAGATTATATTACACATACAAATGAATATGTATCACAAATATATATGTATACGATAGTTTGTAGTACTTAGATTCAGTACATCAAGTTCTTCGTCCAGTTTCCCTAATTGTTTGCGAGAATTCTGAGATGGCCCCAGGCTTCTGCGCATAAATGTAACCTCACTATCTGTGTGTGCCTTTTCTACAGTTCAGTGGGAAATATGTACTCGTAGTTATTCATTTTCTCCCTGCTGTAAGGCAATTCCTTCACGAGAACAGTTCCCAGGAGATCGGTAGGTAGTAGACCCCGGAAAGTGTTGTCGGTAGTGATAAATTGCAGCTCTGAAGGTTGCAGTGGTTACTGAAAAACTAGGTCCAACTTTAAAATAGAAAACAAACTATTACGAATAAGTCTGTGTCATTCGGCAGCAGCACCAGTTGTTAATGAACTTGTAAAAGAATGACCAGGTAGGCAAGGAAAGTGGCGAAGAAGGTGAAGAGCAGCTGCAGGTTGACCTCGAAGAAGCCGCAGCAGGAGAAGTGCGCACGCGTGGTGGCCAGCTGCAGGGCGAACAGCTCCAGCTGCCTGGTGTGTGCCAAGGGCTGCGCCGCGGGCGCCTGGGTGTGCAGGCGGCCCAGGGCGAGGGATGTGCTCTGAGCTGCACCCGCCGCTGAGTCGCCTCCCCAGCACACGAGCAGCGGGCCCAGCACGTCTCGGGCCATCCCCAAGAGCAGGCATGCCACGGCCCCTGCGCTCCTCCCGCCATAACTGTATAGGGAGATTATTATAAGAAGGGACCACTTTCATAGCTTCTGCTGGGCCACTGTTCGCTACGTAACGGCAGGTTATGTCTAAGGACTCATTTTGTCGGCGCGTTCGTTTACAATTAGATCATTTATTAATGGCTTCATGGCTTTATTTTGCAATATCATCACTCTGCATGACGTTAATTTGTTTCCCGACCTGCAAAAAGTAGTCCCTTCTTAAAGTGAATCTCTATATGAAAAGGCTCAGGTTGTGGCACTGAATCTCCCCTAGAATGAGTGACGATCGTACTAGCCCCAAACCTAATACTATACCGAATATGGGAGAACAAAATATTTATATTACTTTGCAATTTTTAAGAAAATATTGTTTCCAATTGTCAAGAAGAATGCATTTGTTAAAAAAAACATTTTCTTCATTTTAAAGAACTCTCAAATTTCTAAATGAGTTTTTTGTATTCGTGTTCTATTTATTATCCGCAAAGTAATATCCGTAATGCTTTATTGTCTTCAATAAGCCGAGGATTGATGCTTGATAATCTGAATATTAGACTACAAAAGAAAAACAATTTCATAATAAAAAGCAAGCTAATATATCTCCAAGACAAAGCAAAAACTGCATACATTACTAAGTGTCCTGCAACAGATTGAATTATCGGAGAAATTTGAAGAAGCATATCCATTGGGCAAAGACAGAGAGGGTAGAGGAGTAATTAAAGTGAAAATGCGATCATTTGAGGAAAAAATAAAGGTGTTAAAGAATATGTTGAAGTTAAAACGCTCTGATTACTACATAAGCAATGATATGACCAAACAAGAGAGGGAAATTCAAGCTGCAATGAGAGCAAAAGCAAACGAAGATCGCGAAAAAGGGAGCACTATGATGATCAGATATCTTAAGATCATGATCAATGATAAGTGGGAAAACTGGATGAATCGAATAGAGATAGAAGATTCTTAGTTGATAAAGAACATCTCAGAAATTTTGGAAGTGAAAAAACGGACAATATAAACAAAGGAAAGGAAAACGGCGGTGACCTGAAAAACTCTGAATAATTATTATGAAACTAACGATGATACTTTTCGTTTGTCTACTCTCTCTCCTGGAATTCAGAGTCACAGAAGTCTTTTTTAAATCCACAACTACACACAAAGGTACCGCGCTTCGCGTATATTTAGGACATGTAGAAAATAAATTATTTTAATCTAAAATTATATGTTACGATTGGCATTTGAAGTCTGGCAAGCTTCCTGCGTCAGATTCAACGAAAACAAATTAATCGACATGGATAATTTGCAATAGAAGCAACTAAAAGTTTAGTTTTGTAATAAAATGTTATTTAGTACACTATTATTGAGAATTTAAACCATTTAATTTTGTGTTTCAGTTTGGATTCATTAAGTTGGATGATATCCAACTGCACTTGATTGTTTACAATGCGATGAAAATTCTCGTATATTAATGCAGCACCCATAAATTCGCTTTTTTAGTTCACTTCTTTTGTTGCATCTTGCCGACACAGAGTTTTAAGTACTCGTGACGTCGATTTTAGAGAGTATCTCAAAATATTAGCAAAATATTACATTCACAATGTCTACACTACTGGAGCACTAATGAACATTGTATTTAGGAAATGACTCATATTAAAATTCAATACAAGTGTTTTATTCTCTATGAAGGAAATAATCTTCAAATTTGTAACATTTCTAACAGTGCACCTACGTAATAGAAAATATTATTCGTGTAATTTACCGTTTGATCTCGAAGAGAGTTAAAAAACGGTTTTCGAGAACAAAAATGTGATACTCATTCTAAAACAATATTGTTGCAGAAAACCCTAATTATATCAACTTCTTGAGCTAATGTATTATCAAAATTATATTAATTGAATTGTCACACATCTTCATTAAATTAGATCGAAAATGGAAAGTATCACTGTTTTCTATTTGAACATTCGAACATTATTTTTGCCGTTGACACTTCTTACCGTGAATGAGGAACCAGGGTGTAATAACTATTGACTGTCATATCCAGCCAATGGTAACCCAACATAAAAAGGAATGGTGCGCCATAAATTGAGTTGACATTTGCACAGGCCTCTGTTAAGGTGAGGTGGCCACAGCAAAGTTTTCGGAGGCCTTCGCTCCGTATGTAACCGTCTTGTGTCCAAATCCTTCGTTTTCGTTCACATGTTTGGGAGAGAGAGTGGTTTTCTATAAAATGTCCTTGCAAAGAATAGTTTTGGATAATTTTGTTGATCATTGTGTATCTGTCTCTTATTAATACTGCAATGCTGTAGAACTGCAAAGCTAAAATAAAATTACTGAAGTTTGCGAGCCAGTAGAGTAAACTGTCGTATACTTTAACTTCCAAAAAAATGGTTTGACACACTACTTCACTGGTAAATAGGAACAAGGCGCAGGTTACAAGGAATAGAATATTCCATCGTAGGTGCACATTTGGTCTCTCCGATGCAGGTATTACCATTTCGTCTACAAAAGTCAGTTGATGAAAAAGGTTGTTCCAGGTTACTTTCTTTGTTACAAAAGTAATAAGTCCTGTAATTTGGGCTGCAAACGAACAAATGGGAATTGCATCCCAAATAATTTCGGCAGGTTTCTCTCTTTCTAAAAGTTTGTTACGTATATTGTATCCTATAAACACCAAACCCACTGATATCATAAGAAGAGCCCAAGCGATGAATGGAATGCTTCTGCTCAAGTTCCTTGAATTTTTGTCTCTTCGCAAGGGCATAAACCCAAATGCAGCCGATATCCATAGCAGTGGCCTCAGAGACTCTATTGCGCAATTCATCTTTTAAATTAATATGCAAGATGTATCGAAATGTCAGCACGCCAACTTAAATTGAAATTTTAGAAAAAAGCAATGAAAATATCAGTACACACTCGTATGTATTGATTCACTTGTCATCCTCCAGGAAAATCATTTTGTTGTTCACATTTCTTCCTTTGTTGTGACTTATTGTGACTTCATTATACGCTCAGCGATAAGAATTTCACTTCCTCCACGCAATGCACATCACGGAGGAAGGAGAAGACTGAATTTCCTTGGTGGAGGTAACCAATTTGTAATTACAACATTGACACGACATTTTTTTCCTTATGAAATGCACTTGCCTTTATCTATTCTCATATAAACTGATCTTCGTTCCCTCTATGCGTGATACAAGCCAGACTGTTATTGCTTACCCATGGTGGTTAGAAAGACGTCATTTGAAGTGACAGTAAAATCAATTTTAGATGTCTTTAAATGCTTGTAATATCCATTTGTGTAACATAAAATGGTATATTTTAAATGATTCTCTTATTGTAAATGGTACAAGACAGAAATTCTACACGCCCAATATATAACTTTGACTGCACAAACTACTGTAGTAAACTACAAATATGAGGGCACATCCAAATTAGTTATAAAGACGTAAGTGGTACCAATGAGTATATAAATTAAACTTAGAGTAATATTATAAGAATTTCGTGTCTAATATTTATTAGTATCCCGCGCTCTTAAATTTAAAATTGTTACTATAACTGCCACAACCGTAAAATTTCCCACAGCAATTGCATAAATATGTCGGAGATTTCTACGTAGTGTACTAATAACTGTGCCAATCTTATCTTATCATGACAAATGGAGGTATACCACAATCAGTATGTATGTACTTCTGAATCTTTATTAACATATCCACCAACTCTTGGGGAAACTAGTAAAAATGAGAACTTTCAGTTATATTTTAGCCTGCAATAAACTGCTTTTATTACAATGTATCACACTTAATTACACATCAAGTCGTACAGGAATAGTCTTAACACATGAATTGTACGTTTATTTTTACTTCCATGACGCACTACGTACTTACGCAGTAAAGAGAAAGTATTGTAGTGCCACAGCGGAACGTGGCAATTTTTCGTCAGGAAAATGTGAGTTGACGGGGCCGGATATTGAAACAGTGGATATATCGTGCTTCAATGTGCATTTCGAAGCATATGCAAGCTAAACATTGTCTCCTTTTGTGTGTTTCGTGAAGATTTGTTTAATTCCTATTCCCTAATCATCATAATCACTGGTTAGTTATATAAATGCAGTGAATTCGATGGACGTGATCGATTTTATTTCAAAAAAATCTTGCACTTTTTTTTTGAATTGCACTCTTAAACAGACAGTGATATATAAACATTGTAAAATGTAGACAATGTTTTTTACAATACCAAAATTCAAAAAACGATAATGAATATTTTAAACTCTCACGCGGTTGAGCAATCTCAAAAGTAAACACGACTGGAATATATATTATTTCATGCAGTAGGAGAGAATAATCGGAATAAACATCAAATTCGTATTAAGCCATAGATATAGTGGTCTCATAAAACTATGACATTAGCCACACAACTTTGCCTTTCTGACAAAACCACTTAACTAGATTAAGAACGCAAACAACTAACTCAAATATCAATTACTTTTTGGAACTGTACTTCCTCTCGGATGACAGTTCAGTCGACACGCAGAACCATTCAATACCTCCATCACTCATTTCCACCAGTTCTACCAACATTTCTCCGAACTTGTTCTAGCACGTGACTCTCGCTCTCTTTCAGGTGTGGTTTCGGCCGGAAGAGTCGTAGAATTGTCTGGTCTTGCACTTTCATTGAAACTACAAATTCCCTTTTGTGAATGAACCGTCTGACTCAGAGGTATTCAGTTTAGTCTTTAGATTTTTGGATCTCGGTATTTTCAGTTCTGTATCATCTCCCATCTATTGACATCTAAAATACACTTTTTTTTCATTTTCTCATTTCTTCGGAACCAGTATAATTGACATGTGACTAAGAATATTATACGAGAATCGTAGAATATGCGTAGAATATATGCGTTATGTAAACTTGTAAAATAAGTAAATTTTGAAAAAATTGGAAACGTTTAAAAAAATTGTTTGAGCGTTTGTGAAACTGCGCGATTTTAAACTCATTTTTATTGTTTTTGAGAGCCGTCAATGGAAATCATTTCAAGCACTGTACATCAACGCAATAATGTGTACTACACGATGACCATGTAATTACTAACAACATCTGAAGTATTTAAAAAATACAGAAATACATTTATGGAACTTGCGATAACGTAAATGTTAACGGCATGAGAGAGAGAAAGAGAGAGAGGGAGAGGGAGGGAGAGAGAGAATCACAACAATTACATTATTGTGAATGTTTTGAAAACAAACAAAAGAACACTGAAAAATTGCGTTTATGTCATCCTACTACAGTGCACGTAGTACTATCCGTACAGAAAATTGAAAGAACAAAATTAAGTAGTTTTTGAGAGAATCGTGTTAATAATACTTTTTATAATATATATCCATATTTACCAATAATATTACCCATATTTCTCTCAAAATTGCTCAAAAAGTATTAACATTTCAAAAAACCCTAATGACGTTAATGAAAGAACTAATTTGTGATTAACACATTTTGAAATTTTAGAGAGTTCAGAATTCACAGTGAAAATCTAAACAATTCCATCCTTATTAACAGTACTCATATTTCAGTCTGTTCTTATAACAAATTTAAAGCAATAATTTGAGGACATTCTAGACATAAATTCCTGGCTATCCGGAGGACGCCGCGCCGTTGGCTGGGAGGCCGATGTTTTGCCTGACATGTCGCAGGCTTCCTCAGGGCAGTGACCAAGGCTAGGTCAGTTCTGGTTTGATGAATTCGTTCACATAGTAAAGCAGAACCAGCCCCACTCAAAATGCGAGTGGCCACCGGCGATCGTATGTGGTGCTTTATGGTGACGAATTTCGGAAGTACGTCTTCATCTCTGCATCTCAGTAAGGTCAGTTGGCACAGAAGACGTGGCCTTTTGTCTCGTAAATTTGTGAAGGTCTTGGTAGCATGAAAAAACATTTTCTGCGGAGAGATTTGTCGAGAGCTGTATATCAATCTCTCTTTACTGCCCTGAGGAAGTCTGCGACATGTTAGGCGAAACGTCGGCCTCTCAGCCAACGACGCGGCGTCTCCCGGATAGCCAGGAATTTATGGATTCGAGCTGCGAAAGCTTACGTGTGCATCCGACATTCGAGAAAATAAATTGAAAATGTCCCACCGGCTTTATTTTATATACACCAAAATACAAAGATTTTTTTAGAGCAGAGCTTTCAGACGGGCCAGTTCGACCAGGGAATTTTGCTTTTTGGAAACATCTTACGAATAGTTTCGACAGACGGAATCGACAGACGGAATCGACAGACGGAATCGACAGACGGAATCGACAAGACAATCGAAACGAGACGGATGACGAACGACGAATGACGACGAGCAGACGGAATCGACAGACGGAATCGACAGACGGATGACGGACGACAGACGGAATCGACAGACGGAATCGACAGACGGAATCGACAGACGGAATCGACAGACGGAATGACCGACAGACAGGAATCGACAGACGGAATCGAACCGGACAGATCGAAACGACGGAATCGACAGACGGAATCGACAGACGGAACGTCGACAGACGGAACCGACAGACGGAACCGACAGACGGAACCGACAGACGAACCGACAGACGGAACCGACAGACGGAACCGACAGACGACGACACCGACAAGACGGGAATCGACAGACGGGAATCGACAGACGGAATCGACAGACGGAATCGACATAGGACGAATCGACAGACGGAATCGACAGACGGAAATCGTACAGACGGAATCGACGAGCGGAATCGACAGACGGAATCGACAGACGGAATCGACAGACGAACCGAAACAGACGGAACCGACAACGGAATCACAGACGGACACAGACGGAACGACAGGCGGAACGACAGACGGAACGACAGACGGAAAGGACGGAACGCAACGGAATCGACAGACGGAATCGACAGACGGAATCGACAGACGGAACGACAGACGGAAGACAGACGCGAACGGACAGACGAATCGACAGACGGAATCGACAGACGGAATCGACAGACGAATCGACAGACGGAATCGACAGACGGAATCGACAGACGGAATCGACAGCGAATCGACAGACGAATACAGACGGATCACAGACGAATTCGACAGAGGATTCTAGCAGACAGAGGATTGAAGAGGATTGACAGAGGATTTGACAGAGGATTTTGACAGAGGATTGACGAGATTTGACAGAGGATTTGACAGAGGTTGACAGAGAGGACAGAACGGACAGACGACAGACGGACAGACGGACAGACGGACAGACGAGGACAGACGGAACAGACGGACAGAACGGACAGACGGACAGACGGACAGACGGACAGACGCGACAGACGACAGGACGACAGAGGACGGACAGGACGGACAGACGCAGACCGAGACGGACAGACGGACAGACGAGACAGGACGGACAGACGGACAGACGACAGACGGACCAGGACGACGAAGACGGACAGACGGACAGACGGAACAGACGGACAGGACGGACAGACGACGGACAGACGCAGACAAGCACGGACCAGACGGACAGACGGACAGACGGAACAGACGGACAGACGGACAGACGGACAGACGGACAGACGGGACAGACGATCAGACGGACAGACGGACAACGGACAGAACGACAGACGGACAGAGAAGACGGACAGACGGACAGACGGACAGACGGACAGACGGACAGTACGGACAGCGGACAGACGGACAGACGGACAGACGGAGGACAGACGGACAGGACGGACAGACGGACGAGGACAGGGACCCAGACGGACAAGACGGACAAGACGGACAGACGGACAGACGGACAGACGGACAGACGGAACACGACAGCGGACAGACGGACAGACGACAGGAACGGACAGACGGACAGACGGGACAGACGGGACAGGACGGAACAGACGGACAGACGGACAGACGGACAGACGGACGAACGGACAGGACGGGACAGAACGGACACGACGGACAGACGGACAGACGGACAGACGGACAGACGGACAGACGGACAGACGACAGACGACAGACGGACAGACGGACAGACGGAACAACGGACGACGACAGACGGGACAGAGGACAGGACGAACAAGACGGACAGACGGACAGACGGACCCAGACGGACAGACGGACAGACGGACAGACGGACAGACGGACAGACGGACAGACGGACAGACGGACGGGCGTCTTGCCGTCAATCGATTTTTTGGTAGCAAGGACCCACAAAACATGCGTTCTTGCTACATCACGTGTTAGAGGGTTTTTTCTTAATTTAGCAAAAGGATTTATCCACCCTTTCGTTACCAGGGCCCGTCAATGAATTTTTTTCTGCCAAAAATTCGCCGCTTTTTCGCATTATATAACTTTCTCTCTATTACGTATGTACGTATGTGCAGGGGGAAATAAAATTCATTGTGACAGAAAATTATTTCCTGAAAAAAAATTATAAACTTAAACCTGTCATTCCTCTTGAACTTTTTAAAACAAAATCAAGCTCGCACCAATTTACCAAAATGTCTACGATCAAGGAACTGAAAATCTGAAAGCTCATATGAGTCATCCACTTCCCCAAAAATTCGAACAAACTATCTAATTTAAAAGCAAAAGAATACCAACTTACTTGCTCCACCTACAAAGACACTATTTTTGAATTGAACACCCAGCCTCAGTACTAGACCAAAACTACCAAAGTAAATGAATTAAACCATAGTAAACCATTTACCAAAGTCAATAAATACTTTCAGAATAGGCTCTGACTGACTTGATCGGTATGAGCTTCGCGTACAAGAATTTAAGAATACTATCAACAGACACAAAAGACAGATGAGCGTTCCATCAAGCGATGCAGGCCAGGCAAATACGGAAGATCACACATGCAGTAGTGTCTGGCAGTCAGCCCCGGAGCCGGTGAAACCCGCCCCCCACCAGGCCGACTACAACGACTGGAGACTTGAGACGGTGCACACAGCATATGGAGCTAAGGAAATGTCCTAGCCGCAGATTGTTCATTTGTTTATAGGAATTAAACTTGGTTCAGTTTCCACATGATGTTTATTTTACGAACATATGACTTCTTCGTCATTGTAACGCAATTGAGTTATAACGAAAAAAATCGGTTAGTTTTGTTAATGACAATTGAAATTATAGCCGATTCAAGTTTGTTTTTTATTGTTTTGTCTCAAATTGGTTGTGTTTCATCCCACTGTGATCGCGTTTATCGTCAATTTAAGTGTGTTAGTTCCCAAGTTCCCAAGTTGTTTTGTCTCATTGTCAAGTTGAAAGCTGCAGTTTTCACGACCTCGGAGAGCATTCCGATTATTTATTGAGGGTCTTCTGACACGGCACCCCGTTGTTAGGTGGAGAGAAAATGAGCATAAACTGCTACACCGCTTACACCAATACACCGATCAAGGGAACGATGAGCCCGGATCGAAGATAAGCACTAGCGTGCATGACGATTGATATAGAGGACGTTTGATGTAATCGTGGCGTTTGAGTTCTCGTTTGTTGA
Source organism: Gryllus bimaculatus (assembly GCA_017312745.1). Taxonomy (NCBI): domain Eukaryota; kingdom Metazoa; phylum Arthropoda; class Insecta; order Orthoptera; family Gryllidae; genus Gryllus; species Gryllus bimaculatus. The sequence goes on from BOPP01000056.1 coordinate 1,514,500, forward strand.
ACGTGAAAAAATGGGGGAGGTGCATAAGACATATAATTGATGCTATTGTTCTAGCTGCGTCCGTTTTTTACATTCTGTGGGCGTTGTCAACGGAGGTGTACGGCATAGGCGAGGTCTGCGTTGTTTCAACCAAGGCCGGAGCACGAGAGGTTTCGTTCCTTACGTTTTGCGCCGTGTAATAAATAGAAGCGAATTTCGCAAAGTGAAACGTGTGAATGTGGAGATACATTCTATTACACTGTGCACGACTTCAACACCATTTATAGCAGACAAATCTACGGTATTTCAGCTAGGAATATTAAGTTCTCAGGAGATATCGATTGTACTTAAGAAATATAGATATCGATGTGAAATGTGACTTGCTCCTGAAGTACCAAGACAAGAAAACAGGAAGATTCGTGCATTGAAAAACATTGCTTGTTCTTTTAAGTGTCTGCGTGTGTTTCCTGAAGAACTAACACTGTCGAGATGCAGTCGTGACATTACAGCGTTCCCTAAACCTTTAGTCGTCAAAGAATACAAGAATAAAAATTAAGGGGAGGTTTTTGTGATTTTTTTATTGAATGTATTTAGAATTGTATCATTGGTATATCTCCAAAATTAGTTAACCGCCTTGCAAATTAACTCCATCAATGCTATACGGATATCCCAAAACTAAAGAATTATTCAAGTTTTATATTAAAAAACTCTTGAATTATTTCATGGATAATTTCTTTCTGAGAATATTCTTTCCTATTTTATTCATACCAAAATTTAATTTTGTTCGATTTTTTATAAATGTTATTCTGAATCAATCAGAGACTAAATTATTAAATTTAATATGCAACATTAACTCATATCTATCATGGACTCAAGTATTTGTTCCTTAAAATATTTTATAGGAAACAAGAAAACAAGACATAGAAGTTAATAAATTATAAGAAATGATTTATAATCATTTTATCCGAGAATAGAATATTTAATTATAACAATCATTGCTAATATTAAAATACAATATTATTAAAGTATAAGTTTTTATTTAATGTTCATGTAATATAATATCATTCTTTTATTTCCCAAGGAGATAGGAAAAACATTTTTTATGTGATACGAAGTACATTATGGTAAAAAGATGTTAGATGAGAAAGAATATTGACGATGATTCGTGGCACTGTTCGGTTACTGAAACTTTTGGCGTGGCTGTCAGCACCACTTGGGTTCGTGACACTGCGTCTCAATGCGAAGTCAGGAAAACTTCACCGATCTCTACCAGCCGTCGCTTGGACGGTAGCATTATCAATCCTCTATCTGGGGCATACTGGCTTCCGATTGCACCAGAGTCTTTTCGAGGAAAAGAAACTTGAAGATATTATTTTGTCAATGGATTGTGCTTTCGCTTTTATTTCCCAACTTGTCGGGCTTATTACTTTTGCATCGACGAAAGTAAGTAATTGGAAGAAGTTGATTAAACAAGTGGAATTTGTAGATGAAATATTATTCCCTGAGGCTGAAAAAACGAATATGATTCTACGAAGGAATGTTCTTTTTATTCTTCCTGCAATTTTATTTCTGTGTATCTGCGAAGCAGTGTTCAACATTTATGTATTTGACTCGCCGTTATATAATGATATTCTGTACAGTTTCGGAAATATCTGTAACCTTATTTTAGCACTGCAGTACTTCAGCATTGCCTTGTTAATAAGAGACAGGTACACACTGATCAACAAAATTCTTGAAACTTTTGTTTCGAAAAATACCGTCATAAACGTCAGTGCGACCGCTTATCCCACCACAGAAGATGCATGGATAGGAAGAAATTCGACGTCGAACAATTTCAACTGGCGCGAAAACATTCGAAAACTTCGCTGTTGCCACCTCACCTCAGCAGAAATATGCGCAAACGTCAGCTCAATTTACGGTGCACCCATCCTTCTAATGTTGGGATACCATTGGATGGATTTAGTGACGAATATGTTTTACAGCCTTGTTCCTGACTCACGGTAAGTATTTTAGAGGCGAAATCAATTTGAAAAGTAAAAATTAATTTTAAAATATGAAAAATGTTACGACATCGTCATTTTACATTATTCGAATTATGTATGTTATTTATACAAAATAATTTTATATACATTTGAACTGAATGAGAAATTGCCAACCTATGTAGCTCCTTAACTTATGAAATTCACTTTCTATTATACTTTTGAAAAAAAACTCTGATTATGGTATTGATATTAACAACCAACAAATACAATTTATCTAACATGAATATGTCAAATAACTATAAAACATTACTCAGTTATCTAGCAAGTTGCGGGGTTCTCTGGATCTTTGACGCCAGGTGTAGGAGAAACCGCAGAAAAATATCGATCAGCACAGCCAACAGGTAGAATTCTTCTCTAATCAGTGGATGAATTCGACATAGGTTCTTCATAGTGAGTCGTAGAGTAAAAAATCCGCCACAGTCGCAATTCGATTCTAGGACCTCCTAATCAGAGCGGGAGAGAAAGGATATTAATGATATGGGAGAAAACTCCATTTCCCATAAACTAGCCGAAGGTTTTAAATTCCCTTCAGATTCGGGAAATTGATGTTCATGTAAGTGATTGTTATTTGAGAAAGTCACTGCCATGTTCCACAGATGCATCTCTTTTGTGCAGCTACGGTGGCCGGAGTGTAGAGAGGGTAGTAGCCCTTCTTTTGTCGCTGGCGCGCGATGTGCTGGCGCCGCTGCTGGTGTGCTTGGGAGGCGACTTGGCGGCGGGCGCGGCGCAGCGCACATCCCTCGCCCTGGGCCGCCTGCACACCCAGGCGCCCGCGGCGCAGCCCTTGGCGCACACCAGGCAGCTGGAGCTGTTCGCCCTGCAGCTGGCCACCACGCGCGCGCACTTCTCCTGCTGCGGATTCTTCGACGTCAACCTGCAGCTGCTCTTCACCTTCTTGGCCACTTTCTTCGCCTACCTGGTCATTCTTTTACAATTAAATGGGAAGTAATTCGTGTCTAATCTCTGAAAGATGAACTATGAGTTTTTTAATTGCTTTATTACTAATTTGTTTCTCGCAAAATTTGACGGAGTTTATTTTCTTGAAAATTAGAAATAAATTGTAAAACACGTTTTATTTTCGGACTCAAAAGAATGCGCAATTAATATTTTTCTAGTACATGTGCGTTGGATTCTTGTCATTGAAAACATTGTCAACCTAATCTATCTTCGACTACATAACTGTAATAGCTTTTTGTTTTCATTCCTGTATTTGAATTTAAGAATGATAAGTATATTTTATATTTTAATAATCCATGAGGACTTGTTGATTTAGATGTATTTTTGGCTTCCACGAAGCTGTCGTAATATAAACTGAAGTTCTATGCGTATAAAATCTATAAATAAAATAATAATGTAAGCTTTTTATTAAGAACCAAATAATAGTTCGAATAGAAAATACTTGTAGGTATCTGTAAGTGATTCACCAAATTTAGTTTTTAGTTGTCAGGGATGAACGCAAACTAAAAAAACAAACAAGTAGATAATGAAACATTATTATAATGCTAATAGAACTTTCTGCGTCTGTAAACGAAATAAAAAAGATAGTAAAAACCTAGAAAACGAAACGAAGAATGATTTAGCATTATTCTCTAAATTTCACACCAAACTTCGCTACACAAAACCAACTCGCATTTACAAAACATTTAACATGAAATTATTTGTTAAGATCTGTTTTTTATGAACTCATTTCATTAAGAAAAATGTTTATCTTCATAATTGTAGATGTAGGAAGTTGCCGAAAAAAGTTTGTAATTTTGTAATTTTCAAAAACAAGAAATTTTAACGAACATGATACCTACACACGTAAGCTTCTCCAGCTCGATTCCATAAATTCTTGGTTGTCCGGGAGAAGTTGTAGGTTTCCTCGGGGCAGAGACCTGTCATCACTGAGCCAGTGAGCAGTCGTCATTGCCCTGAGAAAGCCTGCGACATATCAGGAGAAACGTCAGCCTCTCAGCTAACGACACGGCGACTCCCGGATAGCCAAGAATTTAGAGAACATGATACCTGCACCGTTCTCTAAAGCGTCCTATACGCTATCAGAGTTCAAAATTGTTGACACCATTTTGGACAAAACATAGTTTAAACAAAATTAAAATAGCCTATATTTCACGCCAAACAACGCGAAAAGTACTTAAATGTTCGAAAAATTTTGCATGACCTTATTTCAAAATATATTTAAGGAACAGATTTTATTAAAGAAAAACATATATGTCTTCATAATTGTAATTATGGGAAGAAAAGTTAGAATTTTTGTAATTTTGAAAAATTAGATTTCAACAATTATGAGACATTTACCATTGTCTTCAACATCCTACACACCATCCACCAACAAAATTTAATCAATATTGATGGAGATATTTTTTTGAAAATTTTGAAAATGTTACAGGAATTTTTTATAAAGTATCACCAAACACTAAACTATCGGATTCAGATTTAAAGGTCAGCCTTAATTGATGATAATAAGCCTTAATTGATGATATCAGCCACATTGATGGGGTGATGTCAATTTTGTAGAAAATCGTCTGAACAGTTTTGCCGTTAGCGGTGTTCGCAGATGGACAGGCTTTATTCGTTACCGTTTATTGTTACCAGGACCCGGGAGTAAGAGTTTTTCTACCGAAAATTTGCCGCGTTTTCTCCCAGCATTACATAATTTTCTCTTCTTAAAAAGCATCTTCTTTCGCTAATTTTAAAGTTTTTGCCCCCAAGCCTATGTAGATATTCAGGCGATCATGGCAAGCATAGATTTGCGACCCTACCAGGACACTTCAAATTAGGGTTGTTTTTATTTGTTTTAGCGGGTAAACACTAGCGTGAATAAGGTTCTGATTATTTTTAAAAAGTTTCATGAACAATTTAACTCGAAAGAAATTGACCAATTATTTTATTTTATATTTTATGTGACGTTTAATTCCGTAGGTGGAAAAAAATCCATTAAACGTTTTTCATAAATATCGAAAGCTAAATAGCGTCCCTCATGAGAGGTGACAATGGCACGCGCCATGTCTGCCATACCATAGCTATGCCTCTGTAGTTAACTGTCCTTGTAAATCACCGTCTTTTTTGTTTATTTACATTGTAAGTGGAGCTGTACATATTTTGTCTGTTTTTGTTCTTTATTCATTCCTTCTCATTTGATTGTACTTTACATTCTGGGTTTAGGTATTTTGTATGTTTTTCTTTTTTATAATACACTACGTTATTTCGTTTCATCTGTTCACTATATTAAGAAAGTAAATACTGCTTATCATATTGCAAATTCGCATACAGGTTTTGAACCTCAGAGAGATACAGCGTCATTAACTAACACGTTCAGATCTAACATTGTGAAATGTGCCACATTGTATCTTTAACGTAATACACCTGAATAAAGAATTTAATAATTTAATTTTAATATACACAAGTGTTGAGATCAACATATTCACGTTCCCTTCACCTTTCCGTTTACTTTCAACTTTTCCGCCTTTACACCCATAAAAATCATTTTGAAGAGATTTCACCACAGATTTGAGTTCGAGCTGTTTTCTTCTTCGATTCGCTAATGCGCTGCTTCCCTTTGTAGATGTAAAGCTTGATACATTGAAAGCCGCCTCTCTAATTGAGTCAAGAGTCCTATACAAAGCGAATATCGCATCATAAACGAGATTGCTGGAAGGAGCGCTGTGATTATTGACTTTTTCTCTAGAACATTGAGGACTTTGCGCTGCAAAGAAGTGGTTGGCACAATCATGAAGATTTTCCGCATGCCAGGAACCCACGGAGGGATAAGCAAAATTAACGCCCCTGCGCCCATTGGTACCATGTGGGCTGACGCGTACAGTAGAAGCTGTGAGCGGGCGCGAGTCAGTTATCTTGGGCCAGGAAAACACAGCACTGAGAAACACAACGTTGAGGTCGCTGAAGGCGATGGGCCTTGGGTCTTGCGCCCGCTGCTCCGCCTGTGCGCCCTCGTGGGCTTCGCCCCTCTGGGCAAGCGAGCCGTCCTGGCGTTCGTTCTCCATGTTGGCGCAGCGGCGTGCGTTCTGCGCGAGAAAGCCTCGGCGCAGGGCACGTTCGAAACGACCATGGAGATCACGCTCAGTGCAATTGGCTTCTCCATGCAGATAGTTGCTGTGCTGCTTTTCTCAACCGTTAGTAAGTCACGATGGCGGATCTTGTTAAAAAATGTAGAAAAGATCGATCAAGAGCTGTTCATCGTTGGGAAAATGTTTGACGAGAAAAGAAAAAGAAATATATTTCTACAACTATTTGCCTTAGTGCTCATCCACGTAATCCAATTGATTATCTGCGTGTTGGCATGGAATTTATCCTGGTACTTTATGATTGCACAATATTATCTACTGGCCTGTCATGCCCTCTTTGACATCCAATATGCCAACCTAGTGCTCCTGGTGAAAAGCAGATACAAATGCATCAACAATCAGCTTGAATGGCTGTCGATGAACGAAGAAAATAAGATGTCAATGTTTACAAGATCCGAAGACTGCAGCAGGTTAAATCGCGCACACCTTCGCATCACGGAGACGTGCGACCACATCAACTCCATCTTCGGCGTCCCTCTCGTTCTCGAGTTGGGCTACTTGTGGACCGAACTGATGAGCATTCTGTACTATCTGCTGGTGGCCGACTCCAAGTTCGGCGGCGAGAATCTGCTGGTGCAGCTGGGGCTCCTGTCGTATTTGGCGCGCGACACGTTGGCCGCCCTGCTGCTGACGTGGAGCTGCGCGTCCGCGGCGGGGGAGGCGCGGCGCACGGGGCGAGTGCTGGCCCAGCTTCTCGCCCAGAGAGACGCGCGCCCGGGCTGCGCGCTGGCCGCCGGAGCGCGCCTGCAGTGCTTCCTGCAGCAGCTGCCCAGCTCGCGCCCGCTGTTCCACTGCTGTGGGCTCTTCGTCATCGATTTGCGACTCCTCTTTGCGTTTTTCGGAGCGATGTTCGGGTACCTGGTGGTCATGGTGCAGATCGGTGCTGCGAAAAGATAGAGTGGATGTCATCTGCAGTTTATTTCCATGAGCAAATATAGTGGATCACACCTCGTATGCGATACATCGAATCGAAATATTCAATGCTGTCGATTTGGTAAGGAAAGGAAACAACATCGAATTACTTCCGAGTACTTCAACTCATACAAGCTTATCACATTTTCAGTATAGTAGTGAATGCGAGATTCAGTTAGTTCTAGATATGGGAGAATTTGTAATAACACTTTTTTAGGTATCGAGGTCCAACTATGTACCTTTTCGCATTTCATTTAAAGAAGAGTAGCTTTTTTAATTCTTCAATTTATCTCTGCATTCATATTTTCTATATCTATAACGTATTGATAAATTCTTATCTACACCAGGCATTGTATTGCAAATAAATTTACAATGTTCATTCCCTACCCCCTCAATATGATTTTGCTTGTACTGGTTTGTTTACATTCAAATCAGCATTTCACTCTTTATCTTCGATGGGTCAAGACGAAATATTGTAGTTCGCTTGTCCGTTCCCTTGTCCGTCCTCTTGTCCGTCCGTTTATCCGTCCGCTTGTCCGTCCCCCCGACAATCTGTTCTACCGTTCGTCCGACTGTCTCTCCAGTTCACCGATTATTCTATTAGTACGACTGTTCTCAAAATTACCATTCTCCAGTCGATATGGCTTGACTCAAAGCTCTGCAATTTTGAAAATAATTTTGGCAATTTTGGGAGAACTTTACGTAAAACCCCTGAAATATTTTCAAAATTTTCTCAACAACGATTTCAATTATTTTTTTAAAATTTCTTGCAAGAGTAGAAAAAATTATCTTATAAATACGTCATACGTTCGATTTTCATTGTTAATCCTGAATTTTAGAAAATTACAAAAGTTTGCATTTTTGACGTGTTTCTACACCACCACCATTCAAGATAGTGTTTTTTTAAATGTTATGTATCTCATATGTTGTAAGGAGCGGACACTGTTACGAGGTTCGAGGCGAGTCATTGGCGTGACTTCCCCCAGAATGAAAAAGGCTGCGAGCGCCAGGGGGTAGTTGGTAATGTAATTCAGGAAGAAGGCAACCTGGTTGGGAAAGCGGTTAGAGCTCCTGCCTGAGGCGTAGACTCTACTGCTTGCGTTATGGCGTCTGGTTTTGTTTGGTCTACTGGAGAGTGGTGAACTACGCTAAAATAGGTAGTAGACTGGTTACAAAGACTATGCTCTAAATAGTATGTTTTGTACGATGCGACTCTTGAACAAGCTTTTAATGGTATATATTGGACTGGATTTTGTAAACGAATGCTTAATAAACTGTTCTTTTTAACTTTTAAGTAACTGTTTATTCTGTATACTTAAATATATGAATAAATGAATGTTGTCCTTTACAATTCGTTGTCTTCTTAAAGTATATTGTTTGAACATTAACAGTTTTCAAAAGATGAAATACAGAAGCACTATTTTTACAAGTAATTGTTGAATGTCGAAAATTATCCTCAGGTACTATGAAATTTACTCTCTCAAAACATCTAACAACCAGTTGTTTCTAGTGAAAACCTGACAAATTTTACCAATTCGATCAATATTTGTATTAACATTGCTAAATTTTTGTAACTTTTGTTGCCAGCGTGAGGTGATAACTTTATATACCCCATCAGCTGCTAGCGACCAACCGATTTCTCTCTCCCACTCCTGTACTTTATTTATTTATTTATTTATTTATTTATTTATTTATTTATTTATTTATTTATTTATTTATTTACGTAAAAAACTGTGTGTGTAGTGCTATGGGGAGAAATTAACTTGAAGTTACATTTATGTCTAGAAGCAAAACAAGGGACCATTTCAGCATTTGCTCGAGGATCAGGGAAACTGGACGAAAACCTAATTGAGATGGGGGGTTATTGACCCAGAAGCTGAAGTACAATATTTGTTACAGGTTCTTTACAATTATATAATCCAAATGGTATATAATATATTAAACGGTATTGTTATAATTAATATCACTTTCCTTTTGGATGCTCGGTATTGTCTCTAACTGTATAGAAACAATTGTGCAGCAGAAAAGATTTTACTTGCGATTTCACTCCAATGTTTTTGTTATCTGCTGTAATTATGCCAGGCTGGTATTGGCCTACCGTGTTAATTACCTGTTTCTTTTCGAATAGTGTCATAGTTGAAAATGATCTACTCAAAGTATCATGAATTATATACATACTGGAAGGTATACTGCACACAATTACTCCTGAATATCCATTAGATTAGAAAAATTACTAATTATTATTCGGCTCACGTAATTCTCTCAAAATTACGGGTAAACACGAAAGTACATCACAAACACTACAATGGATTACCAATGCGTCACTCACTGTCACGCAACGCACATTGATTTTATGAGAAGAGTATGCTGTACTATTAAAAAATTCGGAGTTCCTAATGAGCTGATTACATGTGAGTCAGGACTTCCTTCCTCAGAAAACTTTATAATATCTGTACTGAACCATCTGGCTCACTCTCATTACAGCGAGAGAGAAATATGTGCCCCATAATTATTTTATATGTTATAAACGTATTGACAAACGGTTCGGTAATTTATACTAACAAAACGTGCCATTTCAAATGATTTTGCAGTGTGGTAGCACTGGCTGACGAGTAACCACGTTCGCAGGCCACGAGCCCTGGCCTTGAAGCAGTGGGAGGGGGGAGACGCCATCCATCCTCAGCTAGCTGAGTTGAGTACATTATCTCCTGCGGCTTCCCCCCGATCGCCGCTTGCCACTGGTCCAATGAATGTGATGCGCGCGCACCTCTCGTCCCCAGCGAAGATTTCAGCGCTGGGGGCAGAGCATAGAAGGCCGCTGCAAAGATCGAAACGGAGTGTACCGCGGCTGCAATATTTTTGAGCAAGTGGCATACGGTTCAATGTAACTTTACTACTCAAAATTCATTAAATTCTCATTCCTGCTTACCCTAGCTGTGCTGGGATTGCTGCACGACACTGAGGCAACGCGTACTTTTTTGAAAACATATTAATTTTCGGGTAATGTTTTGTTGAAGTTAATATTTGGTTGGATTTATTTGTGTGTAATCGTTTGGATAGGGTGGAAAGACATCGAATGCTTTGACAAAATCCATAACTACAGTGCCTACTCTCCCGCTCGAGTCAATTTCATCTGCTAAAGTCTTAAATAGTGTAACTACCTAACTTTCGCATGAGTAACTACTTCTAAATACGAGTTGGTCATCATAGAGACATTTTTGATTTTCTACTCTTGCTTAATGTAACTCGCAAACTTCGAACACTTTCAATGTTTGTAGTTCAACTATCTATGTGAGTTGGAGGAACTCATGCGTCTTTTTACTGCGAAATGTTGGTTTAAGTCAGTACTTAGGAATACGTGCTAACTGTTTTAAATGTGGATTATGTTATAATATCAAAACTCGGTGTCCCAAGTTACCTTCCAATGTTGGCTAAGGAATTGTGAATTGTGTTTAAAATGACACGTATGATTAGACAGGCTAATTTGTAGTATATCGTAAACTAAGGCACTAACTAACTATATCTATACACTGTCGTTATTTAGAAATGAGTATAAATTAAATGGCAAACGACATTACAAAAATTAATGGTAAATTACTTATTTTGGAAACGAAGCATATTTAAAAGACGACTTGTTTAAATTTAAAATAAAGAAATCATTAAACATAATATAAATATATTTAATTATATCATGTGCAAAGACAATACCTAAACAAATAAGAATAAAGAAATGTCTTTGCCTGAGTACACATCTGACGGTGAATCAGTAGATTCTTCTAACAATTTCTTTTGCTTCTTGGAAGGACATTAGTGTTTCTTATATTTCTGGACAACTTGATCTTCTTTCTTTTGAGTTAGCTCATCTGATTCACTCTTTTGCCTTGAGCAACATTCACTTCATTCAGAGCTTTGTCGTCTGTTCCTATTGAAATTCTTGAACTTTTTTCCTTTCCTTTGCTCTCATTTCCCTTTGATTTCATATTTATTAATTTGAAATTTAATTTAATATTTTTATTCTTTCATTCCTATAAAATAGCAATGATGGATAAATTGGTACAGTATCATAATTTAGCCACAATTAGTTACGCGTAGGAGCTTTCCATCCATAAAAAAATAGGTGGCAGCATTCACACAACATGATACTGGAGATGCAATAAAGTTCAGATTGTGGAAAACAAATAAACCCAAAATAGAAAAAAAGGTTATAATGCACAAGAAAAATTTTACAATGTTTGTTTTTCAGGTTATTATTACGTTAACTACTTTTGTTACTAAATAATGAAAGAGACTTACAGCCGGGACAAGCTCTAAGCTCCCGACCGGTCTCCCGCATGAGTGTAGTGCATGCTAGTGTAATTGTAAATAGGGCGAGGATAGGACAAGCGAGAGGAAGGAACGATCGCACGTAGTCTGTTGCCCGTTTGTTAGGGCACTGCTTCAGCATTCGCCTGGTAATGATAGGAGAAACCAGGGAAAACTATCGATCAGAGCAGCCGGCTGCTGGAATTCTCCTCCAGCCAGCGACTGAATTCGACCTAGATGACAAGTAAGTGTCGAAAATCCTGCTACCATCGGACTCGAACATTGCAACTCCCGGTCAGAGAGACTGCAGTGACATCAGTTGAAGCCCGTCAACATTTGCTTAATTGTATTGACGTACTTTTGTTCCACTTTTGTAAATACACGAAGTGTTGTCGAAGATTTTCTTTTTCCTTCGAGATTTGCAAAATCGATGTTCATTTAAATGAACATTGTTTAAGAAAGTCACTGCCATGTTCCACAGATACAGCTCTTTTGTGCAGCTACGGTGGCCGGAGTGTAGAGAGGGTAGTAGCCCTTCTTCTGTCGCTGGCGCGCGATGTGCTGGCGCCGCTGCTGGTGTGCTGGGGAGGCGACTTGGCGGCGGGTGCGGCGCAGCGCACATCCCTCGCCCTGGGCCGCCTGCACACCCAGGCGCCCGCGGCGCAGCCCTTGGCGCACACCAGGCAGCTGGAGCTGTTCGCCCTGCAGCTGGCCACCACGCGCGCGCACTTCTCCTGCTGCGGCTTCTTCGACGTCAACCTGCAGCTGCTCTTCACCTTCTTCGCCTGTTTGATCATCCTTTTACAAGTAAACGTGAATCATTCGTCACGAACCTTTCTCGTGAAATGAGATAATTTCTTCTAAGCTTCGAACTAATGCATTTCTTTCCTTTGTAGATGTAAAGCTTGATACATAGCAAATAGATTCTCTCATTGAATTAAGTGCCCTACACAATGTGAGCATTGCATCGTAAACAACATTGCCGGATGGAGCGCTGCGGTTATTGACTTTTTCAAGAGAGCATTGATGAATTTGCGTCGGAGCGAACAGCTTAGTAGAGCCATGGAGATTTTCCGCATGCCAGGAACTCATGGCGGTAGAAGCCCAATGGGTGACTCTGCGCCAATTGGTATCACACCTGCTGACGCATACACACGAAGCTGTGAGCAGGTCCCAGGGACCGACCGAGTCAGTTGTCTTGGGCCAGAAAAACACAGCACTGAGAAACACAACGTTGAGGTCGCTACAGGCGATGGGCCTTGGGCCTTGCGCCCACTCCTCCGCCTGTGCGCCCTCGTGGGCTTCGCCCCTCTGGGCAAGCGAGCCGTCCTGGCGGTCGTCGTCCATGTTGGCGCAGCGGCGTGCGTGCTGCGCGAGGCAGACCCTGCAGAAGGAACTTTCGAAACGGCCATGGCCATCACACTCACTGCAACTGCTTTGTCTGTGCAGATAGTTGCTGTGCTGCTTTTCTCAACTGTTGGCACGTCGCGTTGGGCGATCTTGTTAAGAAATATACAGAAGATAGATCAAGAACTGTGCATCGTCGAGACAATTTTGGACAAGAAAAGGAAAAGAAGTATCTTTATACAAATTTTCAACGTGGTTCTCATCCATGTAATCCAATTGGTTATCTGTGTCTTCGCGTGGAATTTATCTTGGTGCTTTCTGACTGCACAATATTATCTACTGGCCTGTCATGCCCTCTTTGACATCCAATATGCCAACCTAGTGCTCCTGGTGAAAAGCAGATACAAATCCATCAACAAGCAGCTTGAAAGACTGTCGAAGAAGCAAGAAAACAAGATATCAATGTTTACAAGATCCGGCGACTACAGCAGGTTAAATCGCGCACACCTTCGCATCACGGAGTCCTGTGATCACATCAATTCCATCTTCGGCGTCCCGCTTCTACTCGATTTTGTCTTCTTGTGGTCAGAGTTGATGAGCGTCCTGTATTACTTAGTGGTGGCCGACGCCAAGTTCGGCGGCGAAAATCTCCTGGAAAAGCTGGGGCTGCTGTCGTACTTGGCGCGCGACACGTTGGCCGCCCTGCTGCTGACGTGGAGCTGCGCGTCCGCGGCGGGGGAGGCGCGGCGCACGGGGCGAGTGCTGGCCCAGCTTCTCGCCCAGAGAGACGCGCGCCCGGGCTGCGCGCTGGCCGCCGGAGCGCGCCTGCAGTGCTTCCTGCAGCAGCTGCCCAGCTCGCGCCCGCTGTTCCACTGCTGTGGCCTCTTCGTCATCGATTTGCGGCTCTTGCTAGCGTTTTTTGGTGTGATGTTCGGGTATTTGGTGGTGTTGGTGCAGATCGGCGCCGCGATGAAATAGGGTGTATGTTATCCACAGTTTATTTCGAAGAGCATATATAGTGGATCTCACTTGTGGTACCTTGAATCTAAATATTCAATGCTTTCAATATCTCAAATCTGAGAAGGAAATAAAACAACATCAAATTATCAAGTACTTCAACTTATGAAGGTTTGAATAAACTCCTATCTTTTCAGTTTAGTAGCTGGATAGAAAATTCAGTTGAGTTCGACCTTTGGGAGAATTTCTTGTATCAGAGATCTAGTTATCTAGGTTCAACTATGTAACTCTCCCTATTTCATTAAAAGATGAATACCTTTCGAATCTTCAATTTACCTCCGCAAAAATATGTTCTCAACATGGAACTTATTTTTTAATGATTATATCCTCCAACCATTCTATTAAAAATCATTTTAGAAATTTCTTTCTCTCTCCCCTCACCATGATCTTACTTGTTCTGCTTAGGTTCAGATTAGTCTTTTTCTCTTTGCCTCCCATGTGTCTCATTTTCTTCTGGTGCTTCCCACTTTGCTACGCGCACCCAGTATTCGAATGTTGCCGTTATTCGTTATTAGAATTACATTTTGCGTAAATACTAGAAAATTTACGTCATTCGTGTATCATACCACTGGAATATCTTTTAATACTAGGGATAAATTGCGATCTTACCGATCGAAGTCTCAGAACACCTAGCGGCCTGAGACAAAAACCTGAGAGTTTAACATTACTTGACCTAAGTAGGTATCATTGCAGAGCTTAATTCACTGGTCTAAAAAAGTACTTTGTACACTTTAAAGACTTTAGAAAAATGTTGTCCTCTTCAACTGTGCTGTATCTATATAATGAAAATTAAAATTTTTGTCTGTTTATTTTTATGACTTTATATGATGCACATGAAATTATTATTCCATTGGTTTGCCTGTCTAATTGTCCAAAATAATTTCGGAGACAGCTACACCAATTTAGATGGATTTAAGAAGTGCCATGCAGTATTTTATCTGGCGTATTTTAGGCTACATTTTTCCGATGAATACTTCATAATATATAATTAATATTTGTTCTTATACAAATCTGTTTCATTCTGTTTTTAATTACATTTTATACATGTGATCTTTAAATTCGATAAAATTTACTATCAGCAAGTTAATTCGAACAATATAGTGCTATTAAATTAGGCTTTGAGTCTCTGAAGATAAAACAAATATTACTGAACGTTTGCTGGGAGAATGCAACAACACATTTGTTTTCAGCTACTTGGAGGAATGATGGTAGTATCAAATGGGGGGGGGGGGCTAGGAAGAGCGACGCGGGCCAAGGTGGGTAAGGAGGGACTACGTGGATGGGATGGCGTAGAGCAAGACAGAGCTGGGCAGGGACGGGCACGACAGGGTGGGGCAGGGTGAGGCAGGACGAGTTAAGACATGGTAGGGCGGGGATACACAATAGAAATTATTCATTCTTTTTCCTGTTTAATTTACGATTGTTTTGAAAAATACCCGGGCAACGCGAGATACTTAAGCTAGTCTTTATATACCATTATTTTCTATTGTTAGCCATTCACTTGCAACAATCTTTACAAAATATATTTCAAACCACACACTCTAAACACACACTAGTTCTCAAACTACGCAGACTTCTTGACAAGAAAAGTATTACTACGCGAGATCTTACGAGAGCCAATACGCAACGAATAAAGATCAAACGTCTACATCGAATTTCAATATTCAATGACTTAAATAGACGTGACTTACACGCTCCATCAGGCCAGAAGGAATGCAACTTTTTCCAAGACTAAAAGTAGAATATGGATGCATAAATCATCTTTATAAATGGAATGAACGGAGAAAGAATTGTATAAGGTTGTCGTGATTTATTCAAATCGATCAGGTCATACCGAATTCGCTCTCAAGAAAGTAAACACTGTACTTGAATAATCGCATTCCATTTGTTTCAGTCACATTAAAATTCCGAACATTTACCGCATTGTACACATTGTAATAGTATAGTACACACACAGTAATAGTACCTACATTTAAACGAAATAATCAAAAAACTAAACACTATCAACTCTTAACTCACCAATTTGACTTTGATAAAAATAATGATTAACGAATCTTTTGTTTTAATTGTTCAGTTATCTAAAATTCTATTGAATATTTTGTTAACATATACATAAACGTGTGGATTAAATTCATCCACAAAAGTCCCTGAAATAAAACATATATCATAATCAGAATTCACAAGCAACATTTTCCAAATGTTGCCAATGTGAATGTTTCTCATAACTGATATTTACTTACATCACCAATAGTGATACATGGTGTCAGAAATTAGGGGCACAATGTAGATGTCCAGTTTAATCAAGACGAAATTGATGTGAATAAACTGAGTAAAACTATTTTAAAAGAGTGACTTTGAATAATAAAGTTTCATGTGATAAATATTATTTGCTAAATATCCAAGCTAAAAATTGACACTTACATTGGCAGTGTCAATCTATAGAGCGAATTATAAACACGTTACAATATTTAAAGAGAAGTGGTTATTATCTTACCTCCGTATTATCTCAAATCAACCTCTGTTTGTGAACGAATGCAGAAAAAAAAATCTCACAGAAAAAATACAACTACTCTCCCCTCGAATGAGAGTTTGCGAAATTGACAATTTTGTCGATACTGAGTCTTTCCATTTAGGCTCCGGCAGGGCTTTCTCGCACAGTGGTCAATTTGCATGTCGCGGCCCGCGCGAATGAGCCAGTGGGTGGGGGATGCTTTCGTGGTGGTGGTGGTGGTGGTGGTGGTGGTGTTGGTGCTGGTGCTGGTGCTGGTGCTGGTGCTGGTGCTGGTGCTGGTGCTGGTGCTGGTGCTGGTGGTGATGGTGGTGATGGTGGTGGTGGTGGTGGTGGTGCTGGTGGTGATGGTGGTGATGGTGGTGGTGGTGATGGTGGTGGTGGTGATGGTGGTGATGGTGCTGGTGGTGGTGCTGGGGGTGGTGGTGGTGGTGGTGGTGGTGGTGGTGGTGGTGGTGGTGGTGGTGGGCAATAAAGAAGGCCAACAAGACGGGCGGATCTGTATATGACAGCAAAATGAAAAAAACGTAAAATTAGGCGAGAATTGCAGTGTTGGAACGTAGAAGCAACGACTAGAAAGATTGGAAATGTTTACTATTCTAGGACATGAATGTCCAACGTCCCGCATACCAACTAGCTACAGACTACATTTCCCGTAGAAAGGACAAACTTTGATGATGAATGCGGGTGGCGAGTTTAAGCCGGGGGGTTATCGCATTTTTGATCCACCTCCTTTTTATCAGGTGGTGATCACAGTCATGTTTTGCCTTTGCATTCCGTGGTTGGATGGTGGTAGGAGTGATCATGGACGGGACGAATTAGTGGAATGATTATTCTCCCGGAATGCATGATAGGGTTACAACACAGCCTTGACACAACACGTGAAAAAAGTCAGTCCGTACGCAGGATTTGAACTGCAGCCTTCGACTCCGCGTTCCGTAGACGAAGGACCCATAAGGGCCAAACTCTTCCGCCCGCCAGCCGCTTCTTGTATCAACACCGTGAACACAAGCTCGCTAAATGATACCAAGATCTGCACTGCAATGAAAAGCACTTATCCTCTCCCTGGAGTATTGCAGTACTCACGTTGGCCACAGGAGTTTCGAAACCAACAGGACGTGTCATACCTGTGATCACTGTGCGATTGAAATGGTGGAGAGGGAGGGGAGTAGCGAATAGATATATTGACTAGAGTTTCAGAGCACGTCAACTGGCAGGGTTTCATTAGTATAGTGAATGTGCCATCGCTAAAGGTGGTGGAATTCCTTCCCAGCGAGATGGTGAGATCGGACGCAGCCCTACAAGTCGACTTGCGGGGATTTCCCCTCTCCATGTATCTCCTCCATCAAGATACCACCTCAGGCGGGTCGTACGTTAATCGTCTGACAAGTTTAGTAGTATATTGTATATGTACGTAAGGATTGAGAATAATATAAGAAAGAGGAAGGAAAGACCGCGCGCAGCACCCTGCTCCGGCATTCGCCTGGCGTTAACCGGAAGAATCACTGAAAACTACCGATTAAAGCAGCCGTCCGCTAGAATTCTCCTCCAGACAGCGGCTGGAGCAACTCGACCTAGCTATCTAGCCAGCGTCGCGTACTGCCACCGTCGAGACTCGAACAATAGAACCTCGCGGCCAGAGGCACTGCAGTGCCAATAGCTGATGCCCTGAGCCACTTCAGCCGGACAGTGAGAACAAAAACAAGAATGCTGGTCCCGGGAATACAGAGCTATGCAATGCAATGGGACTGGAAGTTCGACGTTGGCTATAGGCTAGAACGCTATGACTGACAAGGAAATTGGACACATAGGTGTGTTACGAGGGTACGAACGGTGATGTAAAATCAAAACGCGCTTGAAGGGAGTTACACATTTAATTGCTCTGCTGTGAAATGCTGCCATAATGAATGCTCTATCAAGCATCGTTACCTTTGGCGGGATGCGGACTAGAATCCGAAAATACCTGTTCATTCGCACGGTAAATTGATTATATGAATTTTTTTCATTTGTGCCTATTGAATAGAACGCAGAATATTGAATAGAAATTGAATATAATGCAGATTCTAATGTGGAAAAGGATATGGAAAAGTCTAGGAGGTTCACCGTATTTATTATTCTGTATATTTAAAATTACGCTGAAAGAATTTGATAATACTTGCAGGTTGTCATCATTACGGTCCAAGGTTCCGGTCTTAGGTTCCAAGTATGTTTACCAATTCTTTATATCATTATTTTAATACACTATTCGCTTTTTTCTGAACCAAATACGTCGATTCTATTGACACCAAAAATGACTAGAGAGTTATGGTCCTAAAAAGGGCTACATCGAAATTTTTTAAAAACGAATGCAAAACTTGCTTTAGAAAACATTTTCATTGGTTGAATTTTTACTGTGGACTGGAATCTGAAATTATTGCTACTATTTAGATTAATATTCATACTCAAGTTAGAAGGTGCACTACTTCGACTAAACGAAGCGAGGAACATCATCTAAGCTGTTTCATGAAAGAAAGAGCCAGGCACTGTAGGTGACGTGATCTTGTTGCAGCTCTTGAAAATTCAGTGTAATCCTGGTTACGCAAAAATAAAAGACAAATGGAGTTCTTCTAGAAGAAGAAAAAACAGGACAATTTCCTCGAAGTCCGAGACCAGTGACATTTATGGAGTGTGCACCATTCATTTCATGCTCCGTCAATCGGTTTCTGGCTTCAAACGGGCGTTCAAAGAAGTCTTCTAATGAGCATTCAAGGAAGTCTTTCTAATGAGATATCTTAAGATTACACATGGTTCTTCATTGAAGTAGCGCATCTTTAAGGTAATTTTCGGTTAGGATGCTAATTTTCAAAAGAAAGTTTTAAGAAGTTGAAAACTTGTTAATTTTTTTGTTTTTTAAGAAGTGTTCATGATCAGAAGTGAAAATATTGAATACAATTTGTTGGTAATTTAAATCTTATTTATTGCCATTTATGTTGAAAAATACACTAACATGATTAGAAAAAATATAAAATCCTACAGTGAGCTAAATCGATTTGTCAAAGAGCCAAAAATGACGATTATAAAATACTAAAAATCCGTTCCCTAATCGTCATTAAAAGCAAACAAGAACTCAAGAAGATTTTGACTTGAATATGTGAAATTTATTTTCAGTAATAAAATTAATATTATGTTTGTCACATTAGACTTAACAAAAAACAGATACAAATGTCCCTTATAGTTGCTACCATTTTAATTTCTCAACTCACAAAACTTCAATAACGGCTGCAATTTTGGCTTCTCTACGAGTTTATTACTGTAAAATAGAATATTTATTTATGGTATTACTGATTGTCTAACGTAAGACTGTTTAAAGAAGTATCAAATTAATTAGAAAATTTATTGACAAATATGCATTTAATGTATACAATTATATAATTATTTAGGTTAATTTAATATGAAGGAAATAAATGTCAATTTTCTAGTTTCATTTCTTTCATTAATTTTTCCTGTATTCAGATTTATTTATTAGAGTCGTCTGGGTGTTTATCAATTTGGTATTTTAACATTCGCGCATTTGGTAATATAATTCGGTTACGTTTTTTTATGCCAAACAATTATTAAGACTCATCCAAATTATGTAATCATGTTTCCGATTTTTGGTCTTAAGTGTCTAATCAAGTTTAGTTCAGATGATGTTAAAGTTAATGCATAGTATAATTGTGAAGATATATTTTCTAATCAATTTGCATTTTTCAAATACAAAGTGCAGTGTTATTGAATAATGATGGGAAAATAAGTTTTTATTGAATTTCATTCAATTCAAATTCAATAACGAATATTATTGAACATCATTCATGAGTAAAAGATTCATCTTTGATAAACACGAATTGTTTGTTATGAAAGCAGAAAAAGAATCTAAAATTTCCTCTTGAAGCGAGTTTTAGATTACGTTTGTAAGTAATATACTGTGAATCAAGAATAATGATGAAGAAAATTTTGCAAACGATGGTTCAGAATTTTTGTAATTCATCGGCTTAACATTATTGAATATTTTTACGCAAAGATTTATGGAGTTTACGTAATTTTACGGTTTAGATATTACGAAAATGTGTTTGGAATGCTCTATCACCACTGGTTATCTCATTCATTCATTTCGACAAAGGATGGAGCATGGTGTCGGCCCTGGTGAGGATTTGGCAGTGAAACACGGCTGGTAAACGGCGCTGTTGCGTGAATCGGGCGCGTCGTCACAGGTGGGTGGTGTGACGTGCTTCGTAATTGCCCCACTTATAGCCCTTCACTTGGGCCTGGCCCTGCAGCTCTAATTGGATACATTGTGTGACAACCACCATTCGTGCAATAGCCCAATGACCCCCAAGTCGGCCTGCCGCGTTGCCAACCACCTCGGGTGTGGCTGCCAACAGTACCATGCGCCTGCCGCCACTAATTTGGACGCTCTGAGCGTTGACAACACTGACAAACGAAGCTGATGATTACAAAGCAAATGCAAGGTTTTGGCGTTGGACATTGGGTTTATCAGAAGTCATGCGTAAATTTTTGAATGTGGAATTGCATTTAAATATATAATGTTTTACAATTATTTAATTGGCGATGTTATAATTATTATTCACAATTATACACAATAATTTCATCTTGTTTTTTAATCTTAAACACCCTTTTTAAATTATTATTAATGGTAAACTAATTGTAAATTAATGCAACACCTATTATTGTGTACTTTCTCTTCAAGTTTTGTGTGTTCTCTGCAATAAAGCAACAATATTTACCTAAGAAATGCCTATTAGTAACGTAAATTAATTTACATAGACACTAATAAGGTATTAAACGAATTGAGATTCAATATTTCTTCAAAATATTACATTTATTTGGTTAGCATTTCAAGGCGTTCGCTAAAAAAATGTTTCCATTTCCCAAAGAGATTTTGCTCATCATATCAATATATTTCGTGTCTAATAGAATATATTAATAAAAATAATTTTTGTTTCAATTGACGTTTTACACAATTACATAATTATATTTTGCCAAATACTATCATCCCTTTCGAACTTGTGCTTAATCTCGTTGTTAGGAAAATCCCAGTCCTAGACAGGCAAGTCACAAGAAGCATCAGAATGTAAATTTCTATATCTTTGAGACGTTTTACATTCTGAGAAAATTAATAGTAGTATACGTAGAAACAATTAAGAGTTTCGAAATGCGGTAAAGTAATTTAACATTTCAGTATTACAACGAAATGAGTGATACAACAATGCAATTAATGCATTAAACTATATTATTCAAAGTAATTAAAATGATTTTAATGTGTATGTTGATTGGACTGTCCACACTTGCGAATACATTTGTCTAATATGCACGTAATTAAGGATACGACAATTACGAACAAAATGCGAATCCCAAAACAATCTCTTTACCGTTACCTTCACCACGGAACTCACGCAAAGCCTTATGAAAAGCAAGAATAATCCTCGCCAAAACATTTCGAATACCGTGCGTGTGACGGTCGTCGAGGCAAGAGCACCTAGCGCGTCCACGAGCGACAGCCTCTGCATAAATTACGCGCAACACATAACGGCGGGCCAACTTCCCAGGCGTAATCCACAAGCTAAACGAGGCTCGACCGTAACGCTCACAGGCTTGCAGGCCCGTCGGGCGGCCGGGCGGCCGGGGGCGTTGTTTGAGGACCGGGCACTAGGTGAGGACGGGGCTCCCGCTGCTATCCCTTGGGCCAACAGTCGCCGCTCGGGCCGTCGCCCCGTCCCTTCCCCTGCCCAAAGCGCGCGCCTTTCGTGGCCCGGGGCGGCATACCTTACGCAAACATCGAATGTACGAGCGGCTGTTCGACGAGGGCTGTTGCTGAGCTCGCTGGCCACGAGCAGTGAGGATGAACGTAAAAATAAGGACACAACGTACAAAGTTGAACGAAGATTTTATGACTATTATTATTATTATTATTATTATTATTATTATATTATTATTATATTATTATTATTATTATTATTATTTGCATATCGGCCATTTGTGACCATGCTACACGTTATCTTCCGAGGTCCCGCGGAGATTAACGTTTGTAATTATGGGAATCAGCTTTGTACGGCTGAATCTCTTGATAAGACTAGGTTGTTACGCTGTGAATTATGAATAATGAGGTGATATGATAATGAGGAGTGAAGGGCCAATCACAAATATGACCATGTCTATGAAGGACTCGAACCTGCAGCCTCCTCCTCCAACCGTCTGCGCCACGGGTCCAGCTTTATTATTATTGTCATTATTAATATTATTATCATCGTTATTATTATTATTATTATTATTATTATTATTATTATTATTATTATTATTATTATTGTTATATTTATTCAATTTTTCATATATAAGAATGACGACGTTAATCCTTTTAATAAGAAACTTTGGATACAAAACCCGTAAGGGCAGTATTCCTCTTGGATATGGAATTATCTCCCATGGGTGTATCAAAGAGAATTACGACGAAAAACATAGAAGTTCGCAGATTATGACATACTTCGGTGATCAGGCGCACCTGCAACCTGCAAAACACATACGCTGCAACACATTTCACCATCGTGGATCGATCTGTCCTAGAAGCTTAGAAACATAATGGTAACACAACTTGTGCTAACTATCCCATAATCTACAAAATTATTTCTTTTTGGATGTTGTTACATGTTCATAGTTGGGATTACTGTGAAGCGGTTTGCATTTTCAAAACAATAATTAAAAAAGTGCTGTTGTTTGTAGATTGCCATTTTTTTTAAAAAAATATTAGGGGCCCTCTGTTGCATTTTTTAGGGTTTTACTGTTCCTGGCAGTCTGTCTATCCTGAAAGTCCCATTTAATGCGACAGGAGAGATGCTGGATCAACGTATCGTTTTAAAAAAATTCTGATAAAAATACTTAAATTACATTTTTGAAATTCCAATTAATTTCGATTAACAAGTGTGAGTACATACAATGAACCATTGGAGGAACATTTGAAGGAACAACTGTTGAAACATTTGAGTAAACATCCTGGAGAACATTTCGAAGAATGAGGGGATGGGAGGATCTTTGTTTCATATTTATTCTTAAATTCTATTTACATTGATCACTTACGGAGTGGCTTACAAAATAGAAAAGGGAACATCTGGAGAACATATGGTGAACATTTGGGAGAACATTTAGCCATCTTTAAATGAAGGCATGAGGAAACATGTAAGGTGTCGTACTGAGAACTCGAGGAGGTCTATTATACCGGAAATACCGGTCATACCGGAAACACATGAACATGCGAGGAATAATGTGGAAAGGATTCAATGGTCCATGTGGCCAATATGCGAGGGAATCATGTGGTAAGGATTCGGATGTAGTAGATAATACCGACATCCGACAGAGAAAGTGAGAGTCAAATCCTAGGAGCATTTAGGGACCGCCCGCGAGGTACGCCTTCTCGAAAAAGGAAGTAGGCTTCTAAAGAAGCCTGGGACGAAAACTCAGGTAATGCAAAGGGAAACTACCCTGAATTTAACCTCCCAAGAAAACCCATCATTGGTCACCTAACATCCACCAAATAACACCAACACTGGTCCACCGACCAAAGAAGAAAAAATTATTCGTAACTTACTCAACCACTATGTATTATCGTCTTTTAAAACAGCATTTCCACGTCGAAAACAACAAGTCATGATAATTGAGTCGTACATTTCTGGAGAATTAACTTTTCTGAGTTCGTCCTCCTGACGAGGGTGGACAGAAACGAGAAAAAACTCGAAATCTCTGTAAGTTAAATGAAAAGAAAAAAAACAAAGAAACTTTCTACGATAAAATTTAGGTCAATTATTAATTTTAGATGGAAATTAATCTCTCCGCTTAACAATTTTAGAACGTTTACTCATGCAGAGTGACGGGTCTCTAATCCTATCGCAAGTTCAGGGGTTGGCCGTTCAATGTTAGGTTCCAGAAAACCATTTTCACCAAACAACCGCTAACAAAGAGTGAAATGTCAGCAAGAGTCCAGGTTATTAATATAAATATTATTATTATTATTATTATTATTATTATTTCTCCGATTGCGAGAATGTATGCAGTTGCGTCTGGGGAACTGAGGCTTAGTAGACGAGGTTGATGGTCCGTGTAGCTGATATCCGACACCTTTTATATAGCTTGGTTAATGCAGATCAGCGCTGCATGTGAGCTTTATAGGTCAGCTGCAGTGGTCGGATGCTTGTGTGATTTCGTCCCATTAGTTTCAGGCGGATGCCGAAGACGTCCCTTAATCGACGACCACGCCCCACGTACTGCCCTTCCGTCTTCATCCGGCAGAACGATGACGAGTTCACAGCCCGTGTAGATCCTACATGGTCTGTGGGCTGCGGGAAATAACTTATTTAGATACTGCCAAGAAATGAAGTAGCAGTTCGTATGATTGTTCTTAATGAGTAATGAAGTTGAATTATTTTCTTTCTTTTTACTTCCTTTGCTTTCTTCAAGGGTGCAGAATACATTTCATTAAAAAGACTCACGAGGATGTTTCTATTTACAAAGTAAATAAATGGAATAAGAAAAATAATAACAAAAATAAGAAGACTTTTATTCCCGATAATGTGTACTATCTCGGGAAAGTATGGAACTAAAGTATAAACGTAAATAAGAATGTAGAAATATGGTAGTCACTTTGTATATCGCTAATCAACATCCACTAACTGATCAATGTTGAAAGCAAAATAAAATACGCTAGTGGTCTTACAACAGGACAAACTTTCTGGCATTAATTGTAATTTTTGGAAATTCAGAGAGTTCATGATTTTCATGGGATTTAATTAATGTATCGGGTCAGATAACCTAAAATGATATTTCTTCGAATAGAGAACCAAGCAAGCATATCTGAAGCACTGTGTTAATAACACTCAAAGATGATTATACAGGGAGTGTTATTGCACGTGCTTTCTCTTCGCAAACGAGGGACGTTGTTTTATGTTGGAATTATGAAAAGAGGTATTCGTAAAATTTCATTATAAATAACAGACACATAACGTCCCGCGAAGCTTTGATGAACGACGTGAAAGCTTTTTTCTTTCTCCGCTAAGTGAATTTCTCGTTTTAAACCCACTGTGTGGCGGTGCCGAGGGCGAGAAGCGTTTTGCGTATTCCGTGGATCCCGGCACGTGTTGCGTTTTTATTGCAAGATGTACGGGCGAGAGCAACTGTGGGATGGGGGTTTGGTAAGCGACCGAGAGAAACAGTTGGCATTGCAGCCACTTGTTTTTACTGGCGGGGGGGGGGGGCAGTGAGCGGATTTTTGCGACTCAATGTCCCTATGACAAACTGCGCAGGATTATGTCTGCGGGAGCGACAGGAAGAAAATTATTGTAAACTCGTCTACAAATCACGCGATGATCCGGTGGTAGGGGGTTGGTCGTCGCCCAAAGGGGACAGGTGAATCCACTGGGGAATCGGGTCCCGGCAGGTTGTGGGGGAGGGGCTACCGAAAGAGGATAAATGGGGGGAAACCCGGCACTACTGGGTGTTTACATCTGTGCAACAAATGGACCTCGTGCGACGAAAATACAATGGGTACATTATCGCGTGATTACAAGTTTACACAACGAAGTATAGGACGATGTTACTTTATGAAATCATTGTACTGTCTGTGATGAAGTTTAAAAGTTCATGAAATCCTTGAATTTCGACATTCGTGTGTAAATAATGATTTCGCTTTTTGAAAATCGTGCTTATACAAAAAATAAGAATAAATTCACTGTATATTCCAAGTGAATTTAATAAGAGACCTCAAATAACACAGATTATTCACTCATGTTAGGCATACTGAGTTCGTTTCCTGTACCAGTGGTAGCGCATAGGATACGGGAATTTTTATATACCGTTATTTACACTTTCATGTCTCAATTTGGTTTACGTTGTTACCCAATATATTTAATTTTGAGTCGAATAGAATACAATGGCAGATGTCTAACATTTTACTTCTTCATTCGGTCATAATTATTCTCTTCAAAATACCCATTATTTTGAATTCGACACAATATCATTTCAATATAAATGAAGAGACGACTTACACACATTGATATCAATATGTGTATAAAGTTTTGATTCAAACTTCCAGAAGAAATTAGTTTACTGATTAATATAAACACGTAAATATATACTTGTACATTATTTGGCAAGTGTGGAACAAAGTACAAATGATACGGAACTGAGACAAGTACTATAACATTTATAGTAACGAACATTGTAACTCGAGAAATGTTTTTATTCAATATATAACACGTCGCAATATATAACATACTCGATATTCTGGCTCTACAATAAATATTTCTCTCTGTCACCAAATATTTTCTGTTTAATTAATGAGATTCTATTTAAAGAATCAATGCAGTATGACACATTCTAATATTTGTATATAGTATAAATTAC
The DNA here is from genome assembly GCA_017312745.1 of Gryllus bimaculatus. Taxonomy (NCBI): domain Eukaryota; kingdom Metazoa; phylum Arthropoda; class Insecta; order Orthoptera; family Gryllidae; genus Gryllus; species Gryllus bimaculatus. Next base: position 1,541,115 of record BOPP01000056.1, read on the forward strand.
TGAAAAGAACTGAATTTTGGCTGAACAATTGGTGGCAAATCGCTGCGATATTTGTGGATATATTTATATAGTGCGAAAAGTCACAAAGTCCTGCAAGTTGCGTAGTTCAAGATCAATCAAACGCAGAAATTTCATTCGCTTATGAATATGAGTGATCGTGTGTATGAATGGAATGCCTATCTTTAAGAATGTCGCTTGATTTCCTAGATAATTCATTGGAGCCTTTTTCTCCAAAATAAAGAGTTCGTATGAAGAATCAGTGAATGAAACAATAAAATTTGTGTTCAATAAACATGAGTTATCTTTGATGTTTATACTTGCAAATTTAAGAATTAATTAATGTGTGATAAATGTGAATGGCGATTTATATTAACATTTGTAACTACTACATTTTAACACCTAAAAATCCGGTTCCCATATTATTCGTCATGAAATAGACGAACATTTCGTAAGCAGCTCCCCAACGAGAGTCAAAATAACTCTTATTAGATCGGACTATAATTTGGTGTTTCCATCGTTCGCAGCTATGTGCTTGTTGCTCATCTTCAAACCCAGTCCCAAAGTCCCTCGGCCGGAGCCATTTTTGTGGGCGTCGAGGGTTCGATCCGTTACAGCAAGATGGCTCCCCAGTTCGCTGGGCGGAAGAGGCGAGGCGCCGCGCCGCGTGCGCAGGACGGAAGAGACGGCGGCGGCGGCGGCGGCGGCGGCGGCGGCGCGGCGCGGCGCGGCGGCGGCGGCGGCGGCGCGGCGGCGGCGGCGACGACCGCGAGTGCCGTCGGCCGCGATCAGCTGATTGCAGAGGCAGGCGCCCTTCCAGCAGCGGTCCTCAGGCGTCCCGCAGCGATATTGATCTCGCCCTTGGCCCGGCCTGGGCGCACAGGGGCATCGGGCGCCGCGCGACGGCGGGGAGAGGGGCGGGCGGGGCGGGGGCGGGGCCGCGCCGGGAGGAGCGCTAATGACAAAGGCGGCAGGCGGAGCAACACGCCCGAGGAACGCTGCGTGCGAGAGGATGTCGGTGGCGCGAGAGTGGTTGGCTCGTCTGAGGGAGGAGACTGAAGGGTGGAACTGGTGGAGAAGAGTAGAGGGAAAGCGAGAGTAGTGAGAGTAGAGTATAAGGTGAGATATGGGGTAAGTGTAGCAGGAAGAGTGAGGAGGAGAGTAAGAATTAAGTGAGAGAAGAACGTGGACGACAGGAACGTGAAACAGTTATAAGTAGGGTGAGAGGAGGACAAACAAGGGGGTGAAAGTGGGACAAGTGTAGGGGAAATAGAGTGAAAGCAAGGGGATAATGGCAGAAGGGGGGGGTAAGTAAAATGAGAAGTGGATGAGTGTGAGATGTCTGAAATGTAAGAGTTGAACATGTAGGACGAGTTACAAAGAGGAGGAGAGAGGGAGAGTAGAGATAGGGGAAGTGACAAGTGCAAACAGAGCGATACCTCATTTTACTGAGTATTTTCTTAAATAGAAAAGGAGTTGAAAAACCTGCTGTGAAACCTCAGAGACAGGCATGGTTAGAGATTAGATACTCATGTAGAAGAAAGCAAAGAGCAGAAATGGGAGCGAAACCCTTTGCCGGCAAGACCGTGTTTAACCACATTCAATATGTAACGATTGAAAGAATTTGTATTTGTGACACGCAGTTGATGTTGATAAGATTTCTGTGTTTCTTTTTTTCTTCTGTATTTCATTTTTTTAGGACTTCTCTTTTGTTTCATAGTGATTCTCTGTTACTCACTCACCCACATGTAGAGAAAACAGAAGAATTTAACAAACCCACCATGAAGACCAACTGATAAAGATATTACTTTAAAATCTGCGCCTTTGTGCCATTTGTGATATTCGCACCCGATGCTTATGAGGACTACATCTATACTTTCGTATAATTGTTTTAAAACGACAGGAAATGCAAATGGAATAGATGTATTTTATTCCCTTTGTGGAAGAGCACAGCCTTCAAACTGAACTTATTTTGGATAATACGTTAATCCTAAGTCGTTCATTAGAACATTGATATTTTTGCAGTAACAGAGTACATTTTCCATACTAAAATGAGAAGAAAGCTTTTCATTTATTTTCCTATATAGATCACATTCGTATTTTCAGCCAATAGGTTCCACTCTTGCAAACATCACGCTTGACGTTCAGTCACTTATTTCGATAGATGATGCTCACGAACAAGATCATTGAGTTATTTTTGCTCAGTACGATGAGGTATATTGTGGGCTATACGACGTAAGTTCATTATAGATTCTGTATTATCACTGGCAGAATTTTCATTGGCGATAGAAATATCTTTTCATTCACATAGTGACTTAGGAACTGCTAAATTTCTGCGATGCTTAACCGGCCGACGAGCTGATGACACAGTTGGATATTCTCTCTTCCCTTTCTTCTTTTTCGAAAAGTCTTCAATTTTTCTGAGACAAAAATTATTCTTTCAGTTGACTTGTGGGTTCTCTGGAAACCATTGTAACACCAAACAGCATATCGCACCTCAAATAGAAAAGTGACACAGTGCGAATTTCTGATTTATCAAAAATTGCAATTTTACGTTTCGTAGTTCCGTAATACTCGTTATAGATTGTACCAAATATTCACTTTCTAGCGGATAGTAATTGAACTAATTCAAAATCAACTTCAGAATAGTAGCAGTACCTCTTGGTAACGTCTTATCAGCTTTTAGCTGAAAAGTGACGATTTCTCACTTATGTCACTTTTCTATTGGAGGTGCGAATGTTTTTTCTTTCCTTTCAACCATTCAATTAGGTTTTTCGGCGTTCGCCTTTTCTTGTCTATGTCTCCAACATAATAATTCACCATAATAACATAATAATAATACGCAGTTTTGAATGATTTTGTTATTGAACGAGTCAGTAACTTCACAATAAACAGTCCACAAAATCACATAATTTATCAGGAGAATGGACTTACCAGCAACCACATAACTTGTTCATTTTTATCTCCAAATCGCCTCCATACAAATAACAAATAACACACATTGAAAGAAATTCAAACAGCTTACCCGTCAAAACCGACGGATACAGCATGTTTGACAGACGTTTGCCGTGTTTCCCACGTAAAAATTTAAAAAGTCCTAATAAATCATGATATTCACTTCGAATCAGTTAGGGCCACATAACAAAAAACGGGACGTGCTGGAAGATTTTCGGATTCATATCTGATAACAGTGCATATGATGCAATAAGGAACAGCAATTTTATCAATATCACCGAAGCCATGTTGACCTGAGTAATAAATGTTCACTTATTCATTTGGTTATAATGAAAATTGCAGAATACACATATAAAATTACTCGTTATAAAAACACATTTGTAACAAACAAAATTTCAAGTAGTACCATCCATAATTGTTAGTATGTATCGTAATAAATTCTGTAGTTATCACTATCATTGTCCTGAGTAGGGATACCCGGCAAGCGTAAACACCTGCTGCGAGGGAGCAAAATGTTGATCGGGCGATGGCAAGCGTTAACCCGTTTAGCAGGCGATTTGGAATTGGGCGCTCCACTCAGCCTGATTAGTTGTAAATACGATTACTCCGCGCCAGCAGGACGCAGCGGTCATCGGCGCTGAATTACATGACGCGAGCGCCGGGCGTACGAACGTGGCGGCGGGCGGGTGGTGGCGGGCGAATGGTGGCTGGCGGGTGGTGGCTGACTGCGGGTGGTGGCGGGCGGGCGGGTGGGCGTGTGGGTGGTGCGGTGGGGAGGGTGTTGGCGGCGGCGGGCGGGCCGGGCGGGCGGCGGGCGGGCGGGCGGGCGGGTGGGTGGGTCGTATGGGTGGGTGGGGTGGTTCGAGCGGGCGGGCGGGCGGGCGGGCGGGGGCGGGGGCGGGGGCGGGGGCGGGGGCGGGGGCGGGGCGGCGCGGCGGGCGGGGGTGGGGTGGGTGGGTGGGTGGGTGGGTGGTTGGGCACGGTGGAGGCAACGCACCCGAGAGAGTAAATCGCCACGAGCCGGCCGGTCGAGCCTCCTCACGAGAGAAAGACCCCGCCGCTGCTCCCATGCGAGCCGCGTCACCACGTGTGTTGCGACCCTTGCCTCGGAGTTTTTTTTCTCTGTTCCGTTCGAACGAGGACAGGGAGTCGTCCTTTTCGGAAGTTTGGTTTCTTTCCCCTTCCCAAGCCGCCGTTTCCGCCTGTATCCTACTTCTAAGCACGCATTGTTTTATTGCAACGGTTGGCGTTCTTTGCTTTTCAACCACATTCGTCAATCCTCACAGCTAATTTTCGGTTGCGCTTTCCAACTGACGACTGGGACGCACCGTAACACAAGTAATTGGCCCCAACCATCACACTAAACAACAGAACAACAATAGCTTATCATCCCATTGCCTCATGGCCACATCGCCCAAACATCCAATCGCCCCATTGCCCCATTACCCTATTTTCCCCATTACCCCATCACCCCATTACCTTTCGCCCCATTACCTATCGCCCCATTATCCATTACCCCATTGCCCCATCACCCCATTGCCACATCACCTCATTGCCACATCACCCCATTGCCCCATCACCCCATTTCCCCAACACCCCATTACCCCATTGCCCCATCACTCCATTGCCCCATCACCTCATTGCCCTATCACCACATTGCCCCATCACCACATTGCCCCATCACCTTATTGCCCCATCAACCCATTGCTCTACCACCCTGTTGCCCGAACATCTTAACTCCTCTTGTCATCGCAATCGCTTTACACACTTCCATCTTTATCGTCCAGGTGCCAACGGCACCACATTGCTTCCTGCCGCCCCTTTTGTGCCAGGGATCTCCGATTCGTACCTCTTCTGAGTCGTGTGCATCTCCTTGTCGCAGCCCGTCTCCTCCACAGACACCTACGTCACAACCGCCTCACCGAAGCCTCCTCCACGGAGCGGCAGCTCCCTTCCGGCTTTCCTCAATCCCCGTTAACCCGGCGGCGGCGCCTGGTCGTGCGTCACAGGAGCCGAACTGCGGGGGCGGCACAGAATCGCGGGCGGCGAGAAACAGTGCAAAATACAGCAAAACAAGAAAACACTTCGCGAAATCTTTCAAATTATTTTACGATTTCAAAAAATCATCTTTCCGAAATGAGAGAAATCTTGGATAGGATTTTTAAAAAAATGTGATCATATTTTGCTTTTGTCGTTGACTTATTTACATGCACATATATTACAAAAAGAACTTTCCAAAACATTGAATTTAAGTAGAGAATCACTCAGTAAGCTATTTATACTAAAGTATGAAACATGTTTGAAATTAAGTAGTATATTCTATTATTACCCGCCAAAATTTGTGGGTAACTGGAGAGAAAGCCAAAGAATTGAGTGTTTTGTAAAGAATTTTAAATTCTTCCTTGTCTTCCAACCCACATTGCTTTTGTTGTAAACGTAATTAACAGGTATTTCAGGATAATTGAAAATCCTTTGGTTCAATACACTGGATTAAATTAAACAAATTGTGAACAACATTACGTTTTGTGCACGATACGTAAAAAAAGTAGAGACTTCGCGAAAAAAGTATCCCTTTCTACTGTAATGTGCAGGCTTGCACAGTCATGTCCATTATAAACATGACTATCCTCACAGCCACAAACTTATCTGTACTCTGTGACGAAAAACGATAAATTGACACTCACAGTACAAAATAATCAACAAATGACAGCATATAAGCGTTCATTTCATTAATTTTACAATTGCATTGAAATTTAATGTTTATACTATAACACTCGTCAAAAAAAGCAAGCTATAACACATCTGGGACCCACTGTCTTTCATTTACAGCAAATCATTGCATGTAAAATTAAATTACATAAAAACGTGCTTAGCAATTTTTTGCATTCTTGTATTTCTCATATACCAGAGTGTACTGTAAACACTGATACGGCTACCAGGATTTGTATTTTTTGAGTAAGTTTAGAAAATAACAAGATATTTCCATCAAAACCTAGTTCATATTTTTTGCATATCCGACCACATACAATTAATTACTTAGATCACTGGTGAGATAGATATCTTTTAGTAATTATTTGAAGTGAAACATTGATATTAGACATCTTTAATTTACCGTATTTCATTGACTACATACAAATTTTAAGGTTTTTTAAAATTTAATGAATTAAAATTGCAATTTCGAAAAATTGACACATGTTTGACACATTGAACCTAACTGATAAATCGGTCTACCACAAATAATCACGTTGCACCCATTAGCAGTACACAGCAGATTATGTAAGCAACATATAACTGTAATTAATGTTGACATAGTTTGCAAAATAACTGCTTAAACTCACACGTCTTTCGACCAAACAAATTCTTCTACCCTCTCGCGAAACATCCACATTTAACTCGATATAGCGGATATTTACAGCACGCGTGGAAACCGTTTCCTGAGGAATTCTTATTTGCCAGGAGCGGACTGAGCGAGTCATATTTCCAGAAATAAAAGAACACGGCGGCGGCGGCGGCGAGCCAATCGATGGCACGGCGCCAGAACGCACGGCCGCGCTCGTAAAGCAGTGGGCAGCAGCTTCAGCCAACGCAGCGACGGCTCTATCCCACGGCCGCGCCCGCGCGCATGTACTCGCTAATACGAGACTCGCGCAGAGAGAAATTCTCACAACGCGGCACACTGGATTTCGCTTTCAATGCCTTTCAAGGAGGAATAGGATTTTTTTTATTTTTTATTTAAGGTCGTATCAACTTCCAGGTCATTAGTGACCACCAAGAGATGGTAACTGTGAGGACGACACGATATGATGATGATAAGGGTTGCAAAGACGAACACAATACAACCAAGACCGAGGTGGGACTCGAACCCGCGATCCTTCGGTCCGAGATCGCTACGGCACCACTGCCTTAGCGACCTCGGCCACCGGATCGGCACCTAGGATTTTGTATATTGTAAACGGTCTGTTAAGAGTATTGTTCGATAAATAAGGATCCCAATTATTTGAGACAGTTATATTATTATTATTATACAGAGTAAAATTTATAAAACATAGTAAAATTTCTTTTATAATTTACATAGATATTGATTACTAATAACGCAATGTTAATTAGACCTATGTTAAGTGTGTACCGGAACAAATTTTACTGCGTTTTAGTGAATTTTTGTAATAAAATTGTAACTGCCCGACGTAATTGGAATTCTTATGTATTGAAAAATACGATTTTTGTCGCTATATGTGATCTATTTAAACAATACATTATCCCTTTACACTAATTTACTGTATGTACGATTCATGCGAGAATAGTAGAATAGTATGGACCTAAACCTGTTTGCTCAATAAAATTGTGAGATTAGAAAATTACCGTTTTGAGTACGTTGGCCCTTTAGTTTTTCTGGCAGTCAGAATATCTGCATAAAAAACAAACACAGAATTTATACAGAATGTCAACCAACACCCGGCATGTATAAAAAAATTAAATTGAAGGTAGGAACGCTGAATATTCAGGAAAGCGCATGAAAATCGAGTTGAAATGATTAAAAAAGTTAATATCCTCTTTTCTCATTACATCACTCTTATTTCAAATAAGCTGAGCACAACTACTAAGATTTTATATGATTTTGTTTGTAAAACTAAATCAGATTTGTGCACATGGAACCTGTTTTGAATATACATTGATTTATTAAATAAATGGTGGAGTTTCGAACACAAGCTTATTAATTTACGTCAATCGACGACGAATAGTTTACTATTTCCCCTTGCAAACGTTTCGCTTTACTTGCGATTCTGAAAATAAGAACTACTTTTTTCGAATTATCGGAAAGGTCTTTTTAAAAATTACAATTTTTCTACCAATTACAAATTTAATTCTTAGAAGTGAAGGTTTTTTTAAAGCCATACCCGCTTTGTGTGTCACGTATGCCATTTGGTCCTCAATCACAACGCCTGTAGGCAGCTGATATTCGATATGTGAAGCGTGAATGGTATTGCGTGAACTCCATTCCTATTGTTCTATATGATCATTATTGATTTGGAGAGTCTCAACTATTTGGGAAATTGCGCGCATAGTTACACGAAAAACAGATTAAGAATATTTATTTGATATTCAATTATGGTTCTCCCTATAATCTTATAACAATAAAAATGAAGAACGTGAAGTGAAATGTAGAAAATTCCAAAAGCGTTTCCTCTCATAAATCCTGCCGTGCACATCGGAAAAATATCAGCGCTGATATCTTTATGAGCAACTGTAAGAAAAAATATAAAAGTGAAAGCCTCAGAAGGTCATTTGGATCCGAATCGCAGAATAATCTTTCTCTTCGTTAGATCTGATTTCCTTAGCGTGCGATGCCTGTGTCTGTGTCTGTGTCTGTCGGTTCGGCCGCCCCGTGCCGGCGCCCTCTTCCGGCCTGCCTTTGGCCGCCGGGCCGAGTGGCCTGTTTGCTCAAAGGGCGGCTGCTGGCGAGGCCCGAGGGCAACGTCTTAGCGCTGAGGGCGCTTTGACCGGTCGCACAGAAAGAAACGAACGGCGGAAGAGGCCGGAAGGGCAGGACGAGGGCCGCCGCGTTGCCCTGAAGAGGGCTGAAGCTTTCGCTGCCGACCCACCGGACTGCTACACAGGTCGCCGTAATTGTTTCTTTAAAACGCGACGGCCGCTCTGCATACACAAGTGCGGACCAATTAAAAGGCACGACGAGGCTGCGGTAGGACGCGCAGTCGTGGCGGGGTGGGGGAAAGAGGCTCAGAGATTGAGGAAGGCCCTCCGCAGGCAACGACAACAAAGCGGTGGCCTGCAACAACGTATTTCCGTTTTGCTTTGGGTCACGCTTTCTTCTAATGCCTGAGAAGCTGTGCGAAACATTGGGTGAGAGTTACACTGGGTGAAAAAAAGGTTAAGAATACCTAATTTAATAGTGCCCAGATTGGCGTTATTTTATAGTGTTGTTAAACATACTGCTGTCAAGCAAGATTTACTGACAAAAATCGTTCTAAGCTTTAGTAACTGTTATGTAGAAACATGCAGAGAATACAAAAGAGATATAGTATGCAGTAATTTACTTTACTTTTCAAGTTTTCGGAATAAATGCTACATATTACCGCTTTACTAGACCAATTGTTACAAAATACCGTAGTTTTCTCGCCTAGTCATGAGAAAGTTCAAAACTTTCTTCTATAGATTTCTAAGATGTAATAGATTTGCACTTCAACATGTACCTATTTTTAATTTTTTGAAAACCAAAATTTGCAAATGTTTGCAATCAAACGATGTACCGACAAATTTAATTAAATATAATTTTGTTTATTGTTTGTTAATTCCACAGTATCTATGCAGGGTATGTTGTAAATTTATTAAACTAACATATTAAGGCGTGTTTGAAATAAGATAGAATGGGGAAAACTTTGTGAACGCATCCAAAATTATCAATTATAAAAATGTCCTTGCGTTGTAACAATACCATAATTTTTTACTTATCAAAATTTCAGTTTAATTTAGGACTTCTTGAGGGCAACATTTCAAAACGTAACAAGCTGGTATAAACCAACTCCTCCTCAACGTGGCATGTCATATCGCACCTCCAATAGAAAAGTGACACAAGTGCGAAATCGACATTTTTCAGCTAAAAGCTGATAAGAGGTTACCAAGAAATACTGCTACTATTCCGAAGTTGATTTTGAATTACTTCAATTACTGTTCACTAGAAGGTGAATATTTGATAGAAACTATAACGAGTATTACAGAACTACGAAACTTAATATGGCAATTTCTGAGAAATCACAAATTCGTACTTGTGTCACTTTTCTGTTGGAGGTGCGATATAGTAATGAACAAAATTGAAATATTACACAACCGCACGAATAGTATTTTATTTAATATAGAAAACCGAAAAGAAACGAAAAGAACCCTGAATATCACGCCAATATTCACGTTCATTATGTAGCCGTTGCCTACTGGCGTTAATTTTTAAATCACATCGAACTTTTGGGTAGCAAATTGCAGTTAAGAAAATAGGATCCGCGGAAGTACTTAAGTTTTGTTTTTTATGTTTTCGTTTAATCATAAAATCAAGCAACAAGAGTTTAACTGTAATTGTTTTATTGAGAAAAGTCCGGAATTGTTTTGGTTTGACATGTGCATCCCCCTCTTTTTGAATACGCTTATCCATTCTTGATAAATCATATACTGCTGGTCGGAGCTGTGCAGAGATTGTAGCTTATCTCTCGATGTAAGGATCATTGCATGAGCTCAGCAAGCTAATATGTTAATAAAGTCGAGAGTATGGTTAGGTATAGGCAGAATTAGAAAAGACTCCTGCGAACTTTAGCACATCAGCTAGTTGAATATACTAAAGGCAGCGGTAGAAAAAAGAGCAAGAAATCTGGACATAGCATTTATATTATATAGGAACAAAATAAGAACTTATTTCTACTTCATGTATTTACGGTACGTCATTACTGTATTTAACTAGTCACACTGTGATTACATCTATACAAGAGAGTCAAGAATAAATGTTACAATCTCAAGGTTATGTAGGGGAGAAAAATGACCTCTTATGTCAATGAAAATAATTGTCAATTAGTGAAGTGAAGTCCAGTATTTTCAGGTCCTGAAATACAAAATGAATTCACCCATCATTGTTGCAATTCATCTCTTTTCGAACGAGACATTTATAACCCAGACACAAGAAACTTCTGGCGCCTAAAGTTAAGTCTCCAGCTCTCAGAAACGAACGTAACTTGTGAGCCAAAAATATATTTCCTGCACTCTAGAAGTACCGAGAAGGAACATATAACGGATATTTTCTGGCACGTCGCCGCTATTTGCACAGGCGCCACATAGCCCCAAGAGGGTATCCTCTTCGCACAATACCAATAATTTTCTATCAATAAAATCCAAGACTCTCCTTATGGCGGGAACCGAGCGAACATCAAGCAAACCACGTCTTCTCTAGGGTCACATCTTAGATTTTATCACCAAAAGCTATCTGCTACTTTTGGTTCATAGTGTGATATCAATAACTTCTTTTTGAGATTTGTAGGTGGACTCTTGTGTAAGTAGGTTAGTCATAGGAATATGACATAAAACCTGTTTCAGTTTCATTATTTTTTGCAGATGCTTAGTTCTGTCCATAATACTGCGCTATCGTGCTAGTGAATGAATTGTTTGTTCTTTTATGTTCGATATTGATTCTTTTTTAAAATTTCTTAACCCCTCACCGACTCTGACCTTTAATCTCCATATTCCTTAAAACTCTTCTACAAATGCCCTTTGCTTCTTTCTCTTGAAAGCCCCCCCCCCCCCGCTTTTTCCTACCATCTTTGCTGGACCAATTTCCACTTATTTCGTGTGTTTGTTTGTTCCAGACCCATCCATTTCACGGCTCACCCAACAGACCTTCCGTTAATCCCGTTGTGTTATTCCTCACTCGCCATTCTTGCTTGGTGTCGCGTCGCCTGCCTTGCCACGTTTCAGCCTTTATCATCTCGACTGCAACTCGACGCCAAACCCGCCCTCGCCTAGCTTTGGCCGCCGGCCCAACCGGCGGCCTTTTTGTCCTAGCGCACGCCGCATTGGCAGCCGCAGCAGCCGGGTCACATTTCCGGTTTCCTTCTCTTCCTCCTCCCCCTCCTCCTCCTCCCCCGTCGATGCTTTCCGTGAACGTTATCACCGGCGATATACTTAGCATTTTTTGAACGTGACGTTTTCCGCAAACTTCTGCCATCGCCCTCTCTCGCCATTCAGTGGCGGTTGGTGCGGTGGTCGATCGGAAGGGCCTATTGAAATCTCCGAGATTATGGTAGACGTGGACGAGGGGCCCTAACGCCCCTATATGCGGAGAAAGGGCCAATGTCGCGGCCGCGCGCTGCGGCGGCGGCATCGCGGGCGGCTGGGCGGGGGCCCGGGGCAGAATGTCCGGACGTCTGAAATACCGCATGAGGGGGGCGTCGATCCGTCATGTAGAAGCCACGGGTTTTGCGGGTCGGGAGAAGAACGCGCGCGAGGGGGCGGGGCCTGCTGGGGGGGGGGGGCGTCGGCCCGGCCGGGGGGAGGGGGGCAACGGGAGCGGGGCGGCGGGGCCGCCCCCTGCTACGCGTGGGTCGGTCTCGCCGTCTGATCGAAACGCCGTTGTTCCCTCCCCGAGGAGCCCCTGATGAACGCGCGCCCGCCGCCGAGACCGCACGCTGATGAGGGAATATTCGGGGGGATTTGTTTCCGCATTACAAATCTTCCTCGGCGGAGAACGCCCAGAGCCGCTGGAAAATTGGGAAGCCTCTCCGGAGAGTGTGAGATCGTCACGCACAATGATTGCGTCAACTGCTTTTTATGCACTTTCAAGCTAGATGGTAGCATGGATCTTAAGGAACCTACTCACCGCCACAAAATACTTTTTTAAATATCATTTTGTACCACTACTTTTAAATCATACGGCATTATACTACCGTCAACACTCTCCTTGCTCTTTAAGTAAATGTTCAATTCGTGAAATTCAAATGTTTCAATAAATGTAATAATTTAAATAGGCAAACGTGTGATAATGATCTTCGTAAATTTACGCAGAAATTTTAGTAATCCCATTTTGAATACTACACTTGTATTACTACAATTGCTTGTATGTTTCAACGCCTTGAAGTGTAAATGATGATATAATAGGATGATGATTGAGGTGTGAAGGGACAATCACAAATACGACCGAGTGTACTCAGGACTCGAACTTGCAGCTCTTCGGCGCAGACGACGGTTGTCGCAACCGTCTGGACCACGGCGACTTATTATTATGATTATTTATTATCATTATTTGTCGCGAATTGGCTGCGTCGGATCACGCGTGAGCACCTGCACTTATCGAGGCTTAGTATCATTTATCATGTGCAATGCAATTGCATTGTGTGCATTGACGTTTTTGGGGAGGATCAGCATTAAGTTAAATCAGATTTTTATCCCCCGGGGTTGGTAGTCCGAGGGTGGGGGAAATGGAATGATGATGATGATACTGAAGCGTGAATGGACGACGTACACATACAGACACACTCACTCGAGGCGGGACTCGAACCCGTGATCCTTCTTCCAAGATTGCCACAGCACTACTGCCTTTGCGATCTCAACCCATTATTATTACATGATGATGATTATTATTATTATTATTATTATTATTATTAATTATTATTATTATTATTATTATAATAATAATAATAATATTGTTGTTTGTCCATTTTGACACATTATTGGTCTACCATACAGATACATCAACAAGTTATAATAATATATAATGAATAAAATAATATATTATTATTATTATTATTATTATTATTATTAATATTAATATTATTATTAATATTATTATTATTATTAATATTATTATTATTATTATTATTACTATTATTATTAAAACTACATGAGATTAACGTTCCTTAAAAGCGAGTGTATGTTAATTTCACACATTTTAGGGAAATCCTCAGCGTTCACACACATTTTATAACGCACAGTCAAAGACTTTATCACATAATTAAACAGAACTTCTGAAGAATCAGGTCAAGAACGCGAGCGGCGGCGGCGGCGGCGGATAGGGGTGTCCCAGCGCGGCTCCTTTGGCATTGGCCTTTGCATTCCTTTGCCTTTGCGCCGGAACCCTTTGGCGCCCTCGCACTAGCTGCCCGGGCGGCGCGGGGCGACAGGGAGGGCAGGGCGGGGCGGGGCTGCTTTTACCCCGCTCAGCTCTTTCACGGGCTCTGATGATACAGGCAGCTGCCTCGAATGAGCCCGCAGCATTCACCACCTCACTGCCACCTTCTCCCTCGAGCAGCCCCGCCCCCTAGTGGGCTCAACGAGGGAGGGAGTTTTGCGCAGTACCTGAGAAGTAACGAGACTCCGTGCCTTTGAAGCAGCGCCTGCAGACTTGCGCTCGTCTTGGAGTTGAGAATACGAATGTGCAAGTTAAGTCTTTGAAAACGCAAATGGAGCAGTCTGCCTCCTGTGCTATATGCAACTAACTCTGGTGGAAAGAGCACGATGTTTCCTTTTGCGGGTCTATTCTGATTAAATTTTGTAGCCAATTATATTTTTACAATGGAATTACTAAGAAATTAAGACAGTTAACTAGTCGAATTAATTTAAAATGAACAGGGTATTTAAGTAAGCGGGCAGAGAAAGGCAATTGAATACTTCAACTGAAACAAATGAACGAACTTCTAGTTATCATTAGGGAATTTATATAGAAGAGTAACCGAGATTAAACGAGATTCAATTTATGTATTCAATACAAAATAACTATTTGGTAAGCTAAGATTCTTTTCATATTTCCATTTTCATAAAAAAGATTTGCAGACATTTACACGGATAACCTACAAAGGCCAGAATACCCCTCGTCTGGGCTTCTTGTAGAATTATTGTGCTGCATTGTGTTATGTGGGTTTTTTACATGCGTTCTTTTCCTTTTCTATTTCTCGGTAGTAGTATCAGGTGGATCACCAAAGCATCTCCAATTCCGTGCTCGTATTCAGTGAATCGTATCAGGGGGAGTAGTACTTTTTGTCGAGGCTAGTTTTAAACTCATCATGGTTGCTTGTGCACTTTGATCGACGCAATAGATAGATGCAGCCAAAAAGCAGGTACCTGTCTATCAAAAGATGATCGAGAGTGGCTTCACATAATCTCTCGCATATACCAAAGCCAATCAATTTTAGAATTTTGCCTCAGCAAATCAAAGCTTTCAGATGACGTTATTGTTTAGTATTGACTTTTTACGATAATAACGGACTAAAGTAGTGTATGACTTGTACTTGAAGTTTCATGCACAACTTCTCATATTACATATTACAATGTGATATAAAAGTGTGAATCTCTGTTTTTTAAAAAAAACTAATATTATCAAATTAAATAAAAGTTTAAGTTTTGTTTCATAAAGGTTTGGATTTTACAAAGTTAGGGATTCAACGTGATTCGGTCTTTTTCTGCAATAACACACGCGCTTCGCTGCGCTTGAAATGTTGGCATCCTCCCAAGTCTTTTTCTTCGTAATCCAACACTGCTCCACGATCATCCGTTAAATTCACGTCTAAAGTGAGAACCTCGTCGTGAAAATCACATCCTTTTCGCTTTGGGTGCCGTTCTGGCTTTTCCCCTTGAGGTTTCCGACAACTCAGTATTGATTTGCTCCCATGAACTTATTCGTACAGTCGCAGCTATCACTTATTCATTGCTCGTTCGTCACCTATACGAAACAGCTACACTCTCAGCCGTCCCGTGGAGTAGTTTTGTGACACACACAAACACACAAACACGCAAACACGCAAACACACACACACACACACACACACACTACTTTCTCCAATTTTCATTACTGTTGTATTCCTTTACGGAAACCACCGATCGAAAACCTTAAAAAATCTACATATGGAAGTGAACGAATCATTTTACATATTCTCTTGGATTGGAACTTTAGAAAATTGGATTTGGAGTTAGAATTTGAATACAAAACTTGATTGAGATGTAGACACTGAGAAATGAAGAAAAAAGATCAGTTGCAGAAAAGAGTCAGAACTATTGGTTACCCAAGAAAAGGTCGGATTGCGGACAAAACAGCGCAGAAACTACATTGATAGGAACAACATGTACTGAAGACACCAAAAACATATTTTGCAAATGGAAAGAACGAAAATATTTAAAATCAGTTAATGATAAATAATATTTTGCTTTCTAACAACGAAAATACATAATACATTTTACATTGTTAGGATCGTAAACTCATTGCCAATATATACCTGAAGAATCAATGCAACACATCTGACTATTCCGTACGCGAAACGTGTAACATACATCGTAATACTACAGGCTGGAAGATGATGAACGGTGCAGAATCATCAATACCTGAAATAATTCAGAAGGTAATTGCGACCTTTACAGCAATTTTCTCAAAGGTCCAGACAGGTTGCGGATTTTTATGGCTGACGCTGAACATCGTGTTCAGATTATAAATGAAATAAATTGGACTTCGACGAAAAATCGTTTTAACTTGGTATTCTATCTTGAATTTCTCTGAAATCTTGGTCAAACATTAAATATTGGCTATGATATTGCTCTCCTAAAGTGTTCATGATTTTAGATTCTATTCTTAAAGTATGCGTTTTGAATGTTTAAATTTATATGTGTGTGAATTTTTTTCAACTAACAGTCTCAGAGCAGTGGAAAAATCGCAACAAGCAAGCGGTAAGGTGAGAGATTTAAAAGATACTGGTAGAGGCGACTTTAAATCCGCAAATAAGAAACCAAATAAAAGAAAACCAAAAGTCTGAAAAGAGAACAATTAGTAAAGGAAAATTTCCGTCAAGGGGGAATGGAATATAGTATCAGAGGGCCCTAATTCTTTACGTGGAGAACATGTGGGAAACCAAACGCGTAGGAACACTGTGATAATGGCTATTGTTTCGTGAGCAATTTATTAAACAGTTTCAATAGAGGGGTCAATGACGGTCTCAAGCGTACTTTTTTTAAATTTCTGGTCATGCTACGTACTTACTTAGAAATGATAAAGTATTTTAATGCTGCAATAGAAAGAGAAAACGTTTCTTCAGAAAAACTCGCATTGTTGAGACCTGACATTGAAAAAGTTTATTAATATTGTTTCAATATGTTGTAAATTACTTGTAACACGTTCTGTAGTGAGAATCCACTTTCGGAGCTCCTAATAAGAGCGCCTAACCGCCTGTCCGCCTGACTGCCTGCCCATCTGTTCGTCCGTCCATGATCGAAGGTAGTGGTTACACCATTCTGGTGATTTTCTCCAAAATTGATCTAACTGAGCCTAAAACCATGCGAATTTTATTTTTGGAGATTCTTTAATTAAAACCTCAACATTTTTAATATTTTTGAAAAATGGTTCCAAATTTTTATATTTATGTTTTCCGGGTCCAAAAGTTTTCCTTTATCTTATTCTGATCTAGAGCAAAGTATGTTTATAAAAATGGTGCACATGTTATTTTCAGAGAACTGTTTTAATTTTCCAATTTTGCAAAGAATTAAATGAATTGATAAAAGATTTTTTCTTTGATTAATTATGTTATAAACAAATTGAACTTTTTGTTATATGAAATATCTCCTGAAAATAATATCTTATGGAGTCATGAATATTTTTATGACGAATACTTCTAGTGTAATTTTGACTCGAATTAAATGCAACATGTTTTAACGGATCCGAAAGTATTTTGAATTCTTTTCTCGCACTGAGCAATGAGCACCAAATTCCTTCTGTGACGTATTATTGTTTTAAAGAAATTCTCAGGTGAAATTTTCGTTAAACTCTCTGAATTTTTGAAAGTGCAAAAGTTACAAAAAACGCAAGAAAATATGTTCTATCACTCTAAATCTGCCACTATTTTTTTTTCAAAATAAGAGAGTTGTTGCGTAATTTTGCACGATATAATTTTAAAACAAGGTTTATTCAAAAAGGCTTTATTTTTAATTCTTTTATTTTTGAAATTTTAAATAAAACATGGCACAGGTCCCATGTTAGTTGAATTTCCTGAAGTAAAAATTGTAAAAGCCACAAGTAATGTGAGAGAGTATGTGCTGATGTAGTGTCACTAGTGCAATATATAGTTTCCAAAAGATTACAACTAATAATCAAAATTCTGAAAATAAAAAGTTCGAAATTTTGAATTCACAATTACTTCATGATTTAATTACAATCACTTCATTAGTTCATAATTAATATTAACTCATTAATTTTATTTAAATGCAACTCTAGAATGCGTCTCTGATGACCTCAACACCTTTTGAACCCCACTGCACTGCACTGTGCTTCAACTCATCCCACCAGCGTTAGTCGTCCAATTAGCTGACACTAACCTTGAAGGCACGAGCGAATACTCGATTGGCGAAGTTAGACAAGGGCCTCGTCCCAGGGAGGGGCCCCTGGCGGCGTCTCCCGCTTGGTTCCGCGCGGGGGAGGAACAGGGACTGAGCGGGGCGGGGACGCGGGCGGCGTTTCGGGGGAGGCGCGGTGGCAGCGCGGGGATTGGAGGCAGAGGTGCAACCGCAGGAAATGCGCAGGCACGCCTTGCGACGCCAGCACCTCCTCGCGGCGCGGGGGATGCGTGAGTGCTGAGGCGCAGCCGCCGCTGCCGCCGCCGCAGCCGCCGGCGCCGGCACACGAACGGCAGAGCGAGATGCGAAGACGATTCCGGTGGCGACGGTGGTAAAAATGGTGGTAACAGTGCGTGATCTTGGCTGTCCGGGTGAAGCCGCGTCGAAGTCTGTGTGGTGCTTTGACAACACAACCTTCGATAAGGCGTCACCCGGACAGCCAAGATCACGCACATGACTGTGACCGCGGAAGCCTACGACTTCATGGTGGTAACGGTGTTCTGGAAGAAAATGTTACTGACAAAAGGTGGTCTAATTTGGGAAGGATATAGAAAGTTGGAAGTGTGACGTCGATCTGCACTGTGATGGGGCTGATGAAGTAGGAGGATGGGTGATTCAAGCAACGGACATTGTCAGCGAGATTTGTAGGATTCTTGAAGGCGTGGATAGCAAAGCGAGCAGAATTGGGGCTTGAGACAGCCGAATAAACAAATCTGGCTGTTTGAAATCAAAGGAGAAATCAAGCCGTCGTAAGGTAACACGACTACGTGGCATGAAGTGGGAGTAGAATCAGTTGATTATTGATTGATTATTTCGTGTTTTCGTGCGACAACGGCTACGGTCATTAGTCTCGTAAATGTAGTGCGTGTTTTTTGAGGGATTTTTCAATAATATTACCCCAGTGGATGGTGAGATTCGGCGATGACCTATATTGGTCTCGCGGGGTTCTCCCCAACAAGCTATCTCTCACCAGCGGGGTACCACCCGAGCCAGGAAAATCTCTAAGAGTACCAGCAACGTAGAAGTAACCCAGGTACATAAACACATTTCATTTGGTACGAAAGGCGCCTGAAACGGGAGGTCACTGAGAAGTTGAACTTGCCAGAAGTGACAACGCCCGCGGCAGGTGCGAAAGACTGCGGCGACGGAGAACGCATTTCATTTGGTAGGGAAGGCGCCTCAAACGAGAGGTCAACGAGAGGTTGAGCTCGGCAGCGGTGGCAACGGCCGCGCTGGAGGCGGCAGGTGCGAAAGACTGCGGCGGCGGAGAGGAGTAGGGGACGCGGCGCGACGCGGCGGTGCTGTGGTGACGCCGCTAAGAGATTGGCAGAGAGCCCGACGCAACTCACTTAAGTAGCGCCTAAACACTTAATAAAATTTGCCTTCTTGAAACGAAACTCGGTTAGGCTAAGAGGATTATAGCGCGCATCAACAAAACGGGTTACGAATCGTCACGGCGGCCGCGCACCGCGGGCTGACGTCGCATTCCCGAGGGCGCTTCGAGCAGCCCAGGGCGGCTCGGGCTTGCCGTCAGCTGCGCCCGAAAATTACCTGCTCCCGCAGCCCTCTATGGCTTCCGGAACAACTACTCTTGATGTACGCCCCGGGCATCACGAGGCGCAACCATCAGAGCCCATGAAATACTTAGGACTTCACCTGGTCCCGAAACTAACCTGGAAAACCCATATACAAATCGAAACTAAACAAGAAAGAAATACATTATTCCAACTCCGGCCACTCATCAACAAACACAAATTCCTGTCATACACACAATTTATAAAACTATAAGAAGGCCACTAATGCTCTACGCATGCCCAATATGAACAAACGCAGCCCCTCCAAATCTCAATAAATGCAAGTAATTCCAAACAAATTTATTAGAATAATCACAAATGCCCCCTGGTTCATAAGTAATAAACAACTCCATTCCGAATTAAACATCAATACAATAATAAACCAGATAGCCCATATATCACATAATTTCTACCAAAAACGAACAGACATCCCAGCAGTATCCCATTTCAAACTACCAAAAAATCTAACCCACATCCGAATAAAAAATAGATTCCCTTTTGAAGCCTTTCTCAAAATATTAGCCAACCATGAAACATAACTCCGAGGTTCTCCCCTGGAGTATCCTCTCCAATGTATAGATTAAGTTAGCTTAAGTATTTTAACAAGCATAAGTCGAAAAACACTCTGTATAGTAATTATACTAAACGATGTATTCCTTCAAGAACAAATAAATATTTAAAAAAATCACGAGGCCCCGCCTTGAATATTTGTAACTAGCAGATCCGGTAACGCTTCGCTCTTGCAGTGTATTCAATAAATACAATTCAAAGTTCAAAATAAATTTATTCAATGAAGATGAACTACGTATTAACTACACATTACTATATTGTACAATACTTAATGAATCAAATATTCGAACAATGAAGATTAACTGCGTATTAACTACACTTTACTATATTGCACTACACTTTAAAAATCAAATATCCTACTAATGTTGTGCACAGCGAGCAGTTGGTTCAGTCTTCCTATTTTCTACACGGAAACTTCGATGTTATTTGATATTATGAGTCGAAACGAGGTTTGTAGTTCAGAAAGATATCCATAGATCGCACTCATAGCTAGGTTCTCTAGGAACGCCATTGAATCCACCACGTTCATTAAATTTTCAATACAAAATCCCTCAAATGTCCTATTTAATTGAAACTACTCTTTAAATATTCCTGATACTAATAAGAACGAAGTGCAAACGTTTTTTGCGAAATCAGTAGAGTAGTTTTTGTGTCATTATGTGACAGACATACGTACGATCCCTTTTTACTTTCCCGTATACGTACGTATATACTAAGTAATATACATAGTACAGGGAAAGTTATGTGATTCTGTGAAAAATAGACTACGATATTTCAACGGAAAAACAGGTTTTGGGGTGTCCTGTTATCGAAAAAGTAGTTTCTTTCAAAACGTCCGTCCGACTGTCCGTCTGGTGTATTTGAATAACACTAGCGCCTAAACCATGCGTAGAATTTTTTCAAATTGAAGAAACCCCTGACCATTTGGCCTGATATGAAGCTCAGCGATTTTTAAATTCATTCATTAGTTTGGGGTGGGGGGTACTTTACATGCAGCCGCTGGGACATTTTAAAAAGTTTCGCAAAAATACTTTTTTCTTTAAATTTATTGTAATAATGGAATAAAATACACTTATGAAGGTGGCATAAGTCAGATATTCACGGTAACTGGTATCCGACTTTTGAAGCATCTTCCCCTCTATGAAGTTCTTGATCTCGTCATGACGCTCAATTTTGGCTTAGTACTTGTGCATCCACCGAGGATGTGGTTCAGGCCTTCTGACGCGCACGTCCCGCAATACACATTTTATCTGGGACTTCATTAGTTAGAGGAAGTAATTTACTAATTATAGCAACAAGATTTATCCGTTTGTTCGTTACCAGGGTCTGGCAATAGAAGTTTTTCTGTTGAAAATTTACTGTTTTCTGGCGAACAATTACACTACTTTATCTTCTTACGAAGGGCGACAAAGCAAAAGTTTCTTGCTCTGCAAAACTTAAAAATAATAATTACCATTTTCTTTGATGATATTTGATGATCCTCCACATTGTAAATATTATTATGTGTCATAGGAAGCTTCTGGATATGTCAGTAATAGCATCGAAGAATCTACATGAAGTAGTGGTACTAAACAAGTAAATACTTTGTTATTATTGGTAACATATTTTAATATAAAATTGTAATTTCTAATCTACTAATACTTCAGTCATCAGTTGAGAAACTCCTAATCGAATGGAACGCCAGAGATTCAAAAGAAAAGATTTTTATATTTGTAAAATTTCAAACGTTTAAGTGAAAATAACTTAGTTATTGAATTGAATACATTTGCTCTATTCATACAAAAAGTTTAAAGACGAGAAAACGCCGTAGACTCTAGTGTTGTTCATATACGGAAACACAGAGGCTAGGCAGATGGTTCGCCAAAAAACCTTTTTGGGTATCAAGAGGCCAGAGGTTATAGATTCTAACCACACATTCTATTCGAAAAGTAATTTACCGCATGTACGAGCAACAAAAGTCCACTTTTTTGTACCGAAGACTGCCAAAGGTGTTTTCCTGTCGAAAAATCGTCACTTTTCCTTGCAGAATTACGTAACTTTATTTTCTGCGAAGTAGAAAAGACACATTATTTCATAAACAAAATATATACATTCATATTTACATACATACATTTTAGAAAAAAACTGAGACGTAGAAAAGATTTTGGCTTTATAATCTTTCCATATATACACATGATTTAAATTTAAAGTGTTTATAACTTGTCTTACTCTCGTATTTAATAAAGCTACATTTTTTAAATTGTAGTTTAAAGTCAATATTACAAAACAATTCTTGAAGTTTTCGTATTCGGATCACCTCAGAATCACTTGGTAAGAACCTGATATCTCGATTTAATGCTAATTATGTCTGTTTAGAAGTGAGGAAATGTGAACAATCTCACATTTTTTAGCTAAAGAACATACCAACTTCTTGTATTATTACCAGTATGTATGTATGCTTGATTTCTGACTTATAATGACAATGATACTATAGGTTCTTATTCGGATCAGTCACCAAAACAATTATTTTGATGGTATTGTTTGATGTTTTGGAGTTATCACAAATATTACAGATTTGCTCAAACGTGTGTGGTTTGTTCAACTTTCGTATGAAGAATGAAAATATCTGACGATAAAATTCAATATTTCATCTTTTTAGGCTGAGTAGATAGTTTGCAATAGTGCAATTACACTTTTCCTCAAAACCGTTACAAATCTGTCTCATCAATAAACTTGCAGTATTATTAGGCAATTGAACAAATTCTCGGACAATGGGATGAAAAGAAACACTTGACCGGGCAAAATGCTTTCTAGTTTTACCTTTCTCAAACATTTGTTGGTGCCTCCGTTTCGCGCTCTCACCTCCTAAAATTCCCTCGTTATCAGGGCGGGAGTTCCCTTCAAGAAGCATATTTCGTCTCTGATGTGAATCTCATTCTGTAAATGCTTTCCCACTTCTGAAATGATAACGCAAATGGATCTTGTAAATGGAATGTAGATGAGATTTCTAGATATTATGTCGACTGCCATTTCAAATCGATTAGAAGAAATCGATACAGAGTATATTTCACTTTATTTATTTCTGATAGTTACGAAGTACATTATGCGTAAAGAACGTTTGACTGTGGGTTTCAAAGTAAGCATTTATATTCTTTGGAATGAACAATACTTTCCACCGTTGACTTTTGTAATAACCAAACACGAAAAGCAAGATCAACAAACGCTTAAATTGAAAAAAAAATGTTTCAGATAATACTTTTACAATAATTCAATCGTTACCATTATTTGGGGCGCTAGAACACTGTATCAATTACATATTTTCATTAAAAATCAAATGAGAGAATCAAAATATACGTTGCACCGGGATATATGCCAGATAACAATTTCCATCAAATGTTTGGAAAAGGCCGAGATTCTCTTCAGACGAGGGCTTATAAATAGGTCAGGGATAGCAGCACAGAAAAGCAAAATAGGCACTTGAATTGTGCCACTAAACAGGGAGGAAAGCGAAGGAAATAATTGCTTTGTTTATAGGACATATGAGAGACTCAGTAGAGAAAATAGAATTAAATTAAGTAATATTTCATTTTCTCTTGAAACTTGTAGTTCTTTATTCATTACGTTAACTTCGCTGGAAAACATACTAGATAAACGACGTACGAAAGAAATAACATATATTTTACTATCTTTCAATGAGCACAAATATTGAAAGAAAACAATGCAGCCTTCGTCCATGTAAGAGATGGCTGTAATTTCGTTAGGTACCTAGAAATTCCAAAAAAATTAAAAAACGTTAATAGTTTCAAATTTGAGTTAAAATGCCGATATTTAATTGTGTCATTTCGCCTATTCTCATACTGCGCATACTGACTGAATTCTGGTGTTCAGTGCTTCACTGCTTACGACGTCATGAGACTATTTATATGATATAAACATAGAAGAAAAGAAATATTTTAGATACATTTCTGCAATGTGTATATTTAACTTAAGGCGGGTAATGTGTGTAATATTAATCAATCGATAAACATGACATCACGCCTGTAATAAACACCATGTAACATAGAATAATCAGAAAACTATTGTTGGTAACAAAATGCGATCGGCATCTTGTACTGTCAACCTGCGCTGACAGCTGGAAATTCTCAGAGTAATGAGCGCCCACTAATTTGAAGACATATAGTCGAGAGACCATTGAGGGGTTCGCTGTGACTCCAACATTACGAGACCACTACCTGCAACTCTCTTAATACCGTTGCCAACAGTCTCCTCCAGCGACAATGTAGATACCCCTCCGTCTTTCACTAATTTTATTGTAAACAATCATCGAAGCCCTGCTCCTATTACATACACCCGCTCTGATTTCAGCTTTCGTGCCATCCTCATTTACATACACGAGTCAGTTTTTTTCATGTCTCATTCCTCTCCAGCCCCTGGTCCTTTACACAAATACTGTCATCCCATATAGTACTCGATTTCGTCATTATTATTTTCGAACACTCTTCATCCCTTGTAGAATGTTTCTCCCGTTCTACTGTTACTAGTCCCGTTCTCTCATTCTACCGTTACTAGTCACTATTAGTACCGACCACGCACATGCAACCTCTTCTATATTTAACACATTGCATTCTTCAGTTCAATATTCTTCACGTGACCGTCACCACCACCTTGCGGCTCCTCGACAACTATCGCTCTCTGAGCACTCCCCCGCCTGTGCTTTGCAGTTCGCCTCCCAATGCCGTATCCATCTCTACTGCTCTGTCGCTGGTGTTGCTTCCGCCGCTGGTGCAGAGCCTGCTCCCCCCCCCCTTAACCGCAGCGCCCTTCCCTGGGCGAGTTAAATATAAATCACTGCCTCGGGCCGCTCCACGCCGCCGCCGCGCCGCTCCGACGCCCCCGCCATCGCCCGCCCCCGAAACCGCTCGCGCCGTCGCCCGCCGCTCACGCGCGCCTCCTACGCTGCACTCCCGCTCAAAGGAGCTTCCACTCGTGCCTATACAGGGAGTCTCAGAATAAAGGTTACAATCTTCAAGGGCATGTAGAGGGGTAGAAGAGGATCATTCTTTGCTAATCAAGTTCTGGAGGAAAATTTCATTACACAAAGTTTTACATGTGACTTTTTTCCCACGATTGTAGGGCACGATTATAGGACAACAGGTATTCGGTGGGTTACTATCTGGTGGTGTTACGATGATTTCATTTACCTGCCTAACATCCGTGCAAGAGGAGTTGCCTAATAATTAGGGGCAATTAGGACATTATATTCCTCTCTGATCATTGGTAAAAGTGATCTCCAATCCATCTATGTGCCCTAGAAGTTTGTAACATTTAATTTCGGGCATCTGCGAACACACAAGTATACTGCTACTATTCAAGTAGTATCCATATATAGGTACTCATGATGACAACGTGGTTTCGGTGTAACTGTAGACGGATGTACTTTTTACGCACTCTTATCCGAATGAAAGGAGTCTCCTAATGATCGAATTACTAGAATTGAGGAGAGTGTAATTTACCAGAACTCATTTAATGAGAAATTGATTCATACTGACGAAAAGTTGATCACCGGCCTTAAGCTCCTGCCAGTTTCACTAAGCAAGTCTAACTGCCAAATGTCGAAATAAATTGAATTGGACAAAAGTTAAAGAAGAACTAAAGGTTTTCATTCGACATTTTTATAAGACATCTTAATTTAAATAATATAATTTCCTGGAATATGTTTCTTATATGCTTGGCAAAAAACTCAAATTGATTGCATTTATGAATAACATCTAGAAGCAGCGCTCTGACATGCTTTCAAAAGAGGAAATAAAACTAGAAATATTCGAATCCATTAGCACTGGCACAATTTTTTTTTGGAGTATGATTATATATATGTGTTGAAACTTGCAACTACCATTTAATCACCAAGCAACAATGATGAAAATGCATATCGGAAGAAAACACACACCCACACACGTACGTGCGTAGTATTTTAAGAACGCGAAATGCTGTGAGATTTTTTTAAAATTTTGATTTAATTAATTTTCTTGTTCTAAATATTACTAGCTTCGACACCACTGTAACTATCCTGTCTACTTAGTAATTCTGATAAGACATTTTTATCTCAAAATTAGAAACAAAAGTATAGATTAGTTAGAGAAAAAATACATTTATTTTTGCTTTCCGTCACCAGTACATTAATAATAGTAGAGATACCCACGAAGCCTCACACACTTTAATCGTGGACATACATACTCAAATAGGGGGGAAAACGGAACGTTTGAAAAACAAAAATTATGCTCCTGAAGCATCACATGAAAAATAATTCAAAAATAATGCCTTAGTGCTTCTATGAATATATTTTTTGTATATTGCTTTCAATTAAAATTATTCTCATTTAGTCATTCCTCATTTTAAATTGTTTTCTGAAAATGTATGAAGCGCATAAAAGAGCATTGAATCATATATTAAAGAATAATTTAAGAAATATAAACGAATACGAAACAACAAACATACAGTTATTAAGAGACATTGAAGGAAACACATTCTCTAATATTTAAAAAAATCCGTTATTTCAATTTACGAAGTAAATAAAAGTGTGATTGTGAGAATTTTGTTAGCCATTAAATGTCGGGAAGTTGGCCTCCTAATGTAGGGAAAATGATCTTTCATCACAATAATTCCTCAACGTAAAAACAGCGGAAGTAAAATATCCAGCCATTTTCAGTATTTCTTAAAACAATCGTACAAACACGAATGGATCAGATATGTAAAATAAAATATTTCTCTTTGATTAAATGTCCGGTGTCTACAGTTTTGAAATGAAACCATACCAACATCTCTAAAATTCACAATCGCGTGAGATATTTAATTTCTCAACATTTGCACGAAATTACTTTTTAATTCATTCCACCATTCCCTTCCGTCACCATGTATTTTTCCCAACCCACCAACAGTCCGATTCCCGGAGAATGTTTAGATAGCTGCGAACCAACACCAGCCGATCTTCGATATTAAAGGAAGCCATCGAACTCCAAAGGGGGAAAGCGAAACTGGGAAGCCGGCGAGACGGTGTTTACGCGGATTCTGCTCCGCGGAAAATCCCGCGGGCCGCTGAGCTTCACCTCGCGTCGCGTCGCTTCGCGTCGCTTCGCACCACCCAAGGATCCTCCGCTCGAGGTGCCTGGGGAGGTGGTCCCCTACCACCGCCCCCACCCGCAGCCCACCCCCCCGCAGCTCGTCGCCACCTGGGGAGTGTTTTTCCCACTCGACGCAAACTTCCGAGAGACTGTTTTTTCTCTCTTTTTTTTTCTTTTTTATCCTCACTGTACTGTCGTCCGTGTTGACCTTGCTCCTCTTTCATTACTCGCTGCACATGTCACTGCCTTCTGTGGAGTGGGGGTAGCGGCGTGGCCTTCGGTGCGCAGCTGAAACCCCGCAGGATAACCCTAGTTTCTATTTATTGATTGATTGATCATTTCGTGTTTTCGGGTGCGTCAACTACTATTCGTTATTAGTCCCATAAATGTCGTGCATGTTTTTTTATCACGAAAGTTGGAGACACTTTTCCCGCTGAATGGCGAAATCCGGCGACGAACTACGTTGGCATGCGGGGATTTTCCTCTACCAGGTATCTCCCGCCAGCGTGTCACTGGTCCAGCTGGTCTCCCGAGAAGTGAAGTAGTGTAGGGCATGTGAGTGTAAGAGTGTGTAAGTAAGCGATGAAGACAGGACATGGAAAGGAAGAAAAGATCTGTAGCCTATTTGTTAGCTTACTGCTCCGACATTCGCCTGGAGTCGATTAGAAAACTACTGATCTGAGCAGTCGACCTCCAGAATTCTACCCCAGGCAGCTGCTGATTTCAATCTAACTAATGCCGGAAATCCTGCCAGCGTCAGGATTCGAAACCCAAGACCTCCCGATCAGAAGTACTGTAATGTCCAACTGATGCCCTGAGCCACACAGACGGTCTAGTTTCGAAAAACGATAACCAAAGTAATTCGGGAAAAGAAAATAATATTTGAATCGGAATATTGTAAAATCATTATTTTCCCTTGGGTTCCTCCATCGAATATCACTTAATCGATTAATAGAGGTGTTCAAAAAAACTAAAAAAGGCTTTATTAAAGCGGTATAATTACATTTATTTTCAAGATACAAAGATAGTATAAAAGTATCCCAAAGTTTGGGTGTGGCTGTAACGTTTGCTTCCCGTGTGAACCCGAATCCAAACTCAGCATAGCTGGTGATATTTATCATGTAATGGGCGATCAAGTCTACTTAGTTGAGGTGGTTACGCGGTTGTGGTCAACTCCGCCTCCTTGGCAAATGAAAACTTACATTTATTGGCTCGGTATTAGGTAAAAAAGGCGGAGACATTAAATATTGGGTAAAATATGATGTTAGAGCATGGCGCAGTTCATGCCATCTTTCGACTACCGAAGTACCAGCCAGCTCGGTTGATCGTTCTTATCAAACCCTGAGTCAGTGTGTACCTGCAGTACGAAAGTGCAAATGGTTAAAAAATAAGTATCCTGCAAGTACACCCGTTAACTGAATGTACCGTTACGATATTCTTGGAAACAGAATCGAGGAATCGCTAATCATTTGTATGGGATACTGAAGCGTAAGTCACTAATAGAAAATTCGTGCAATGTGAGCCAATTTTACGAGTTGTTTCGTTTCCATTATAGTAGTTTTTGTTTTTTTTGTACGAGGCGCGTCGGCCCGTGTATGGGCCATGGATAGCGACGTGCAATCAGGGGTTACATTTGGTTGGCACGAAGACATATCCACACTGCATTTTAGTCTTCTCAACCTAAGAAGTAAATATTATGATAGTCACACAGGAACATATAGCATTGCAAGGAAAACGCACACTATAGTCTTGGCTCGACAGGGAATCGAATCCGGGGTCATGGGGTCACGGAAAGGCAGCAGGCTGACCAATGAGCTACGCCTCCAGGCCCGTTGCAGAAATAGCGAACTAATAAACTGCGCCGTGCTTTCTGTCCACACTCTAGAATAACTAGTTTTTAAGTACATTTTATTGTAGAAATTTCTTTTCTCCACTATCAAAAGATTCCGTGAAGCAAGTAAATATCAGATAATTGCCACAGTTTGTGAAAAATTTTGATTTATTGATTGAATTCTATGGAATAAATATTAATTATGAATGAAATGTTAATTAAGTTAAAATTATTTTAACTTAATCCATCATATACGTAGTATTTTGTTTTGTGTAGTATCAAAAGGCACGCTGCTGGGGTCAAACTTCGATTTGCCCTTCTACCCTGCGGTTGCCTTCACTTCTCAGGAAACTGTGATAACTCCGTTTGTGTTTTTAAAATAAAGATTTGTTATTATACAAATATATTTTCAAAAGTATTTGCAATAATTTATTATTTTTAACTATAGTAGAGTGTCGATGTTGAATAAATGGATTTCTTGCTCAATTTGCTCCTTTGCAATTATTTCGTAAGTGCCTTGTCTTTGGGCAGACATTTTCCAGTGTGCTCACCAACAAAATGTAATTTTAATTATGTCTCGCATTATAGTTTTGTATTATCTACTTGTAAAAATAAGTGATTTATATAAATCAACAGAATCGGAACATGAGTGTGAGGGAGAGGAACGCAAGGGGAATAAAATGGTCCGCTAGTCCTGGTCCGCTACCCCACAAAGAAAAAGATGCATTTTTTCGTGCTAGTACAGTAGAACCAAACGGGAAATTTACTGCAGAGCGAAATCAGTGTCAATAAAACAACTTCTTAAGGAAACACAGATTAACAAACTTCTATTGACTCCCCTGAGCATAAATTACATATTTAAAATATAATATTTTATATAAACTTTTTACAACTTTTATCACACGAAATTTTTCACAACTATGGAGAAAATAAAGTCTTTCTCCACGTTTTTGGAGATAGATCGTCTTCAACATGTTCAATGTGCACGGAAGTTTATTTCAGTTTCATACTACTAAATAATCTTATAAGCACGAAGCTGTAAGTTGAAATTAAACTGGAAATAGAAAGGATTCAGTCACGCTTTATAATTTTTAAATACAAAATTCCTTCATTGAAAGGAACAGAAACAGAACACTTTTTGGTGATGTGTGTGATTGGTTTATAAAATCCCTATGCAAAGTAGAAATAATATTCCCCTGTTGAATGTAGAAACATTAACATAGAAATATTTAAACGTAAATATTAACGTACAAAATATTTATACAAATACTTCGTTTATTACTCAATTTTTTGGTTCAGCAAATTGAGATACGGACGAGATAGACCTACCCTTAATTTACTAACGTTTGGAGAGTATAGGTATTCACGAAATAAGTTTCTCGAATCATTCAATAACAATATGAGATTTAAGAAGTAGGAGTTTATAGGAGGAGAAAGGATATTTATTGGGGCAATTGTGATTTAATATTATTTGCTTTACAAAACTGATTATTATTGTTAATAACGTGTCATGGATTATTAGAACACTATTGACGCATTCTATTGTCTTGTATTACGACACTCATACCTATTTTGTTAAGTTTGACTTTATAATACTACAATGAACAAAAATTGTTTTTTCTACTCTCATTGTATAAATCTGTTATTAAATGTCTGCAGCTCGTTGCGTAATGGCAATCATTATATTACTTCATTGTTTAAATGTTTGACCAATTACAGAGAAGTTTATGTATCGTGCATTGATATGCAATCAATCATTATTGGTCATTGTGCTATTAAATGTACGTTGGATTGTTGTTAAACTAAGTTGAACTCAGCAAGCTTGTATCTATTTTCTGTCTGTGAAAATTACATCTCAAAGTTGCTGTAATAGTGGACCAGATATTCCTACATTTAGAAAATTTGGTTTATTTAGTTTATTTTTAACACAAACAGAATACAAAGAAACTGATTTCCTTTTCTTTTAACCTACCACTTCCTCACTTCTCTCGCAATGTACACCTCATAAAAACTGAGCGACAGCTACCGCAAAAGTGGATATTACAGCGAAGTACTTCTAGGATTAAAATGGATCATGTGACGGACAAATCGTTTTATGACGTCGCGAAATGTCAGGGAAGATGAATTTCCCTGCATGTGGAACCGCATTTTTGGAGCGGTTGTGGCTCTTAATTCGCTCAGCACCCTTTACAATAGTTTTGCACAGGGTGTCGTAAACAGCAGATTAAGAACCACAGTGACGACAACTCGTTTCCGTCAACGAAGTCGAAGCAAATGCTGGATGCTCTTTTTCCCTTCAGCTCAGTTACCGTTCGTTCATTCGTCTCGATTCAGTTTGGGCGAGGCGAGCGACAAGCTTTCGGAAACAGCCCCGGTCGTAAAGAGCCAGGGTGATGCCGTTTCTCTTTTACGAGTACGGCCGGCGGCTTCGTCTGCCCACGCCCACGCCACGGCCTCCAACCCCACACGCCCACTCAATCGTGCCTCTTGCCCGTCTCCCCCGAATGCCTCTGGCACTTCCTCCTTTCCCCATCGCCGCTCTCGCTGTTTCTCTCGATGCATTGCTGCCTCCGTTTCCTCACAGTAGCGTCTCATCATAGCGTGAAGACTTTATATTTTCACTTTCATTCATAAACTCCCCTCCGCTTGCATTTTGCATCGGTTTTATAATGAATTGTTACATTTGACTGGCCTGGTTTTTCATTATTACTCTCGGTTCACTGAATTCCCTTTTGATTGTGGTCGTGACGTCCATCACTCATTCTCGCCGTTTCCATTTCGTCCAATTCCCAATCCTGCCTGCAAGCCTCCACTCCGACCATCCAACCTGGAAGTGCGGGGGCGGATCAACTCCGCAGCCGCGGTGCCCCGGGCGTAACGGGGGCCCCCTCCCACGCACTCACGCAGGCCGCATTCGCCAGGCTACCACCTGTTGACCTCAGCACGACGCAGGCCAGCAGCCCGGCCACAGCCGGTGGGCCTCCCGCGCCCGGGCGCGCCGCTGACAGATGACCCGGCGAACGGCGACGGCGGCGGCCGGCGGCGCGGCGGCGGGCGGCAGCGCCCCGCCTGCGATCGGGCGACCGGCCCACCTCTCCGCGCCGCTCCCGCCGCCGCCAGCGGCCTCGCGTCGTCCCGCGGGCACTACGTGGTCGCCTGCGGCGCCAACCGCGGAGCGGCGCTGCAGAGGACTTCGGGCGGCGCCGCGTCGCGACGCGCCACACGGGGCATCCACGCGCCGCCGCGCCCAGCGCCCGCCGCGCGTGCGCCGCGCCGCCCCGCGTTCCTTCGCCGGCCGGAAGAAAGTGCGATGGATCCCGTCTGCTTGCGACAGACCGCCCGCCACCCCGCCCGCTTCGCGGTCTGGTTTTTATTTTGGTTTGGGGAGCCACTTGCGATTGCGTAAATTCTGGAGTAGGCCTCCCGAGAAAGGAGGACAACTTCGACCAACAGGACCTGCCTCCCAATAAACAGAAACGAAGCGTTTACGAAAACTGAACAGCACGATCTGTTTTTCGACAAGTCAATGTCGAGCATTTCCAAGCCAGTTACTTTCCCGATAACGGAAGATATAAATTGCATCGTTGAGAAGGAAGGGGGACGGCCAGGAGAAGGTGGCTGATTATTTTGCACCGCAGGGGAAGAACAATCGATAGCCCGAGGAACATCGGATGGAAGATCAAAGTGCAGGGACGTCACTGGCCGCGTGCAACGGCGCGTGGCGACCCCGGCGGGGAGCCTCGGCCATTACTGCGCCCGCCCCCGCCCCGCGCCCCCGCCCCCGCTCCCGCCTCGGGCGCTCCCACCCCCGCCGCCGCCGCCGCCGCCACTTCTGGCATCTCAAGGAGCCTGGAGGGGCGCGGCGCCGTCGTTACCGCTGAGCAAGGTGGGTGCGCACGCACTCCGCCGGGGGACGACCGAGGACGGGAGTGGATGGAAGTGCGAACTAGTGAGGCAGGGCATGGAGCAGACGAGGGAACGAGAAGGAATTCAATGCAAAAGGTCAATGAAAGAATCTTGGGGGGCTAGAAATTACGCGATTTATTGAGTCGGAGGAGAGCAGCAAAAGGAATTGAAAGTGAGAGACGAGTCAAAGGATTCTGGGAATGGAGATGAAGGGGGACTAGTAAAACATGAGAGAGAGAAGTAGGTAAAGGAAAAAGACGTACACAAAGGGGCAATAGAGAAATATATATGGGACATTTTTGATGGCAGGAATAGAAAATGGTTGTGTCGAGATGGAACCCAAATCACGATTTGCAAAATGAGCACAGAAAGGCTATTAGGAGAGGGAGGGAGGGGGAGAGAGAGAGAGAGTAATAGAGAGAGAAATAGAGAGAGAAATAGAGAGAGTGGGCGAGAGTGAGAGGGCGAGAGTGAAGGAGCGAGTTGGAGAGTGCGCGATGGCGCGAGATGGCGAGAGCGAGATGGCGAGAGCGGGATGACGAGAGCGGGATGGCGAGAGCGGGATGGCGAGAGCGGGATGGCGAGAGCGGGATGGCGAGAGCGGGATGGCGAGAGCGAGATGGCGAGCGAGAAGTGTCAGAATAGAGTGGTAAAGCTAATTGGCGAGGTTCGAGACGGACAGTACTGAGCTGCCACCTACGACGAGCAGTCTCTCTCGCATCCAACTCCCGCGGCATGCTCACTTCGTCAGCACCGGAAGGAGACGCAAGGCGAAACCATTCCGGCCCGGAAGCGCGCGCGACCTCCGGAGCGCGCGGGCTCTATGGTGGAGGCGACGGCAATTCCGATCGGAGCAGAGATGGAGACACGCGAGCCAGCGGCTGCGGCTGAAGGGCTACTGCGTCAACAGAAGCTGTGATACAGGCCAGAGTCAGGCAACCAAGACAAACGCATTGACAAAGAGGTGTGTGAGGAGGGGGTGAAGTAGGCGACTATAGTGAAAACAGTGTTTAAAGAAAGGCGGAAGAGGTTGCTCGCGGATGCGAACAGGGAGAAGAGGGAGACGTCAAAGTGGAAATGGGGAAGGAAGCGGAGGTGGGGGCGGGGTGAAGAGGGGAAGGCAAAACGAGTGATTGTGGATTATTTGGGGACCACATCCCCGCACGTTCCCGGCAGCATCTGCTCTGATTCCTATTTCTTCATTAAGGGTAGAGCCCGTGGATTCTACCAGATCAAGGGCTTCTTGGTCTTAACGGTAATCTCGTTTCCTATACTAAGATTTATGCGAGTAGCCCGTAGTCGAGCATACAAAACGGAAGATATATCTTTATAATCATTAAATGCGTAATGGGAACGCGAAGCAATGAAACAACAAATTTTTCTCATTACAAAAGATTGTGAGTAATGATATGATTTAAAATTATTTATATTGCCAGTTTCATTCTAAGATAAATATTTTGCTTCCAAAATATTGTTCTTTTGAAGAATTAGTTTTAAAGAAATAATTTGATACGTACTGAGAAAAAAAATCAATTGAAAGCGAAAGCCACTTCTTAAGCAGGCACGCTTTACCCTAAGAACCTTGTGTTGATGCAGGAAATGGCATGCATCAATGAAGCAAGCAATACCATGCTTCAGTAGTCAAACGTGCCGTCACCAGACGAGAAAAGACGACGACCTCTACATCGCAAGGTTACGCTGTATTATACAAAAAGTATGTCGCTTATAATTAATTTTAAGTTCATACAGAAAAATAATTTTATTTCTGTATTGTGTGGGCATTGACGTATTCCTTTATTATTATTATTATTATTATTATTATTATTATTATTATTATTATTATTATTATTATTATAATATAATTTTAAAACTAAAAGCAGAAATGAAATATTCTTATCTTTGTTGCTTCTTTTATCGCTTAGTATTTCTTCTATAATGTAAGGTACTTCTGTACGTTTGCATTATCTTAGAAAGTTTAAATACAAATATAACACAAAATTGGGGGGCAATCTGGAAATAAGTAATGAACTCTACGGGTTACAGATTTCGTATTCTTAAAATGGTAATCTCTTTAATTTACTATTTTTTTTCATTTTACAGATACTCGATAATTTAATGTAGTAAGGGACGTTATTTCAATTTTTAAAAGCGTTTTTCTAAATCAGGAACAACAGTTGCTTTTTTTCATGATATCTCCCCCTTAAAAAAAACGTTTCGAAGTTTGATACAATACTATACTTCAAAATATTTTTCCTACTATATATTAAATAAAAATCAGTGTTTTTCTTAATGCTAAGTGAGTCAAAATTGAATATCTGGATAACGCTGAGTAGCCTTTGTACTTAATAATATAATGCACCAACTGCCATTGGAAAGTTGATTAACGTTATTTCACGTCCCACACTCTCGGAAGATGGATATATCTACTGAAAATACTATTTGTTAAAATTAATTGAGACTAAATGTAATCTATCGAATTGTTATGAAAACGGGTTATAATATCTACTAATCTATGTAACCACAACTGAGGAATTACAAGCTACATGGCTGTTCGGGAAACGACTCGTCCTGAGAGCCAACATTTTGGCCACAATTCTGCGACCTTCCTCCGGGCAAAATGCAAATTCATTGCACCTGCGCTTAGGATGTCTCCCAGACAGACAAATAGCTATTGACTCCGGTCGCGGAAACCTTCACTCTCAACTGAGGATTTGGATATTTTCATTGCGAAAAAAAGGAATTAACGAATAATGGTCTTTGTTATATGATGACCTTAGAATGAAAATTCTTTGTTAAAAATAATAAGCAACAATAATAAAACGATATATTCTAATATTTAATTATTTAAGATCAAAATTATGTTCACTATTAGTTTTCTAGCACGACAATGTTCTTCAAAAATATGAAATGTAATTATAGAAAAAGTCTCAAATTATGAGAAGAACTCTTATTCAAGAAACCAGGTTGACGACTTCCTTCATTATTTAGAACAATTCAATTAATTTCTTTCGTTTAGTTTACTAAATATGCTCATTATTCCATGAAAAATCAATGATTATCTTTACGTTAATAGCACGCGTTTAATTCAACTGTGTAATTAAAACTACACACCTACTGAATCATGATTCAGAAAAGGAGCCAAATCTTTTAATTAAACAGTATAACACAAACGTATCCAAGATATTTGCAAACCATCAAGACACATTAACAAAAATGTACATCACAGGTTACGTACCTACAACAACTACATATAAACGACGAATGAATAAACAAAATTGCAGAGGTGTACTTAAGCTATCTGACTTCTGGAACAAATAAAATATTTAACGTAAATAAATTAAATGTTTTACATCTAAAACATTTGATCTTAGCATTACGAATGTAAAAAAATCTTAACGTCAGTGTGTTTGCCAGTTCTAAAAGTATGCTGTAATAAAACTGTGTTACAAGTGACTATTTTTTTCCCCAATATTTATATATGTTGCATTTCCTCATACTGTCTTTATGTTTCTTGAGTAGTAATGTTTTATGACTTTGTCAGCTTCTTCTAATATTTTATTCGCAATATGTTCAATTCCTTCCATTTGCAAATATTTCGTGGAAACTAGACAATGCAAGTCTCATTTAAATAGATATTTTTCAAAAGCAATACTACGTCATGAAATGTGTAACTCAGATGGTAGAGATGTGTTTCAATTTCTTAAAATGTAAATTATTTCTACATGGAAACGAAAAAATACTGACCGTAACATATGCATAAAGGGGTAAAATTGCATTCGTTGAACATGAGAAAACTCGCTCCTATCGTCGCTCGTTTTCTTGAACATGCCACTCACGCCATAATCCTCCTCTTTACACAATAGTTTAGTTAATTACTATATTGATTAATTAGAAAAGGTACGTCTAAAAAGTAAGAGAGCTAAGTAATTCTCATTGTCTATCTCGTGATACATTCTCTCATGTTCTCCGGCTTCCTCTTCCTGTCTCTCCCCCTTGCCCCCGTAAATCAGCCTCCCCCCTCCATTTCGGAGTCATTCGAAGCCAGTAGTGCAGAACCTTCCGTTCGCCTTCCCGCCGTCTCCCCCCCCCCTCGCCCGGCGAGCACCACCACTCCCGTCCCCGCGCAACCTTCCGGTTGAATTTTAATCCCTTCCGCGTCCTGCGCTGCGAATCCAACGTGGTCCCAATTACAACACTCGCAAAGCCTAAATGTAGAGGAGTTCTTTAATTACAAATTCTCTCAGTGCATTCTGATGAATTAATCTGGTTACGAGACTCAAGCTTCAACATCCGGACAGAATCGATAACAATCTCGACTTCTTGTTATCGGTCTTTGTGGGTGAAATATTCACCCACAAACAAAAAGAAAATTCCCCCACTCAGAAGGTGAATATTCACCCACTCAGAAAAGTGTTTTGGTCAACGAATGAATCTATACAAATAATCATTCTAAAATAATGAATGTAATTGTAAGCCTTCACTTGATTATTAATTAATAGCTTGCTAAGATAATCGAATAAACGATTTAGTGCTACTAAACGCTTATTTTCAAAATTATATTTCCCCTCTGTAGATGTTTTGACTTCCTGTTCTGTTATAAATAATATGTCTCCTAAAGTGTTTCTGCTGTTTTTTTAATGTATTTTAAGGTTCGTAGGTGTGGGTAAACAATGGAAAGAGTGATTTACAGCATTACGTTTTATTTATCTTGCAAGAGAAACAAACGTTTAAAAATAAGTTGAAGATGTCAAGTGCTACAAATCCTTCTATTCAGAAATAAAAAGATGCAGTCGAACGACAGGAATCACTCAGAGACATCGAAGAACAAACGCAAATAAAACTTGGTAATCCCTGTCGCGACCTGTAACATTCTACGAAGCGCGAGTACATCACGACCACTATTTCTCTGCCCTTTTTTTCTCTTCCTTCTCCTCCTCCTCCCCCGCTCGCGCAATCCAGCCACCTCACACTTCGATCCTGAACCTGCCACGTCGCCCCACCACTCGAAAAAGCAGCGCGGACAACACACCGCACTCGGCGCTCGTGCGAAGCCGGGATCAGCCAAGCGGCGCTCGCCCTCGGTGGGGCAAAAAGATAACCGCCCGGCGAATATCGCCAGATAGGAGACGGCGCATCTGCGCGTGCTGGAACCTGCTGCGCGCCGGGGAGGGTGGGGCAGGGCTATGGAGCAACCAATGTGACCATCGGGTGCACGCTCAGGTACCGCTCTATCACAGCCACCAACACACCCCTTTTTTCCCCCTTCTTCATCTACCTCGTTTTCCGTCTGTCCCGTCCCATTGGCCACAGGCGGTAGCTGTATCTCAATGATTTGTATTAATCGACAGTTCTTTTGGTTACACTTTTTATAGTTACCCGAATTTTTCTCTTGTTTCCCCCCGTTTCAAAGGATGTATTTTTTTTCTTTTTCTTTGCACTTAGTGATCCACGTACGGTATTTTACAATATCGATAGCCAACGAAAGTAAAACTTTTCCCATAAATTTGTAACATACGGAGCATTTCTAAAGTCTAGCCAACCACCTTTTGGCATTCAAAGCTAGAGAAAATGTATTAGTAGTACGATTAAAAGGAGACTTAAAATTAAAAGGACAAAATATTTACCATTAGTATAAAATATATCATGAAGTTACGATGAATTTCAATCAAAATGATCGCATTGATACGTGAGGTACCAATTTACCCATCGATTTTTGAACAAAAATGTCATATTGTTATCATTTCATTGTTTATTGACCGCTATGTCTGTACTACAATCGCATCTCCAAGATATATCATCTACTCTTTTCTTCTTCGTAGAACTCTTTTCCCACAATTGTATGACCAACGCCTCCTGTCTGACTGAAACCAGAGATTGGGTATCATCACCTCTCACTACAGATAACCTCTGTCAGGCAAAACCCGACGAAACTACACTGACATTGAAGTAGCTGATAACTAATATTCGACATTCAGCTGATGTGACTTTTCCAAACATTTCGCGAGACACACCCACAAAATTCTGACACTTTCGATCATGTAATAGCATAAAATAATTTATGATTCCCTAATTGTAAAATTAGTTAATATAACAAGAGCTACTACAAAAAACATAACCCTCAGCTGATCGCACAACATTTAGAGTTTTTTCGTCTGTGTCTCATTAAACAAATCCAGGCTAGATCCAGGCGAGCACCTTCTTCTTGTTTCAACCTCCGGGGGAAGACAACATGGCTAGATCCAAGACATTGTCTGCCCCAGCGCTAATTCATAAGATCATCAGAATAATCACTATTATTAAGGATGACTTGGCTCCGGGTTGCTGTGGATTCACCATCACTCCAGCGATAAAAACATGCACTACACTTACGGGACTAATGACTTTAGCTGCTGACGCGCCAGGAATCACTAGACAATCTATCCATCCATCCTTCCATGACAGGTAATTACATCGTTCCTACCCCCAACAAGCACCATCCCTGAATTTTTAAATTTCGGAACGAACGTCTGTCCTCTCTTCCTCGCAATGCAACGCGCCTAGACAACATCGTCGCTCCTGCCCCCCCCCCGCACCATCCTGGACACCACCGCCACCATCCCCACCGTCTCCTGCCGCGCCGTCCGCTCCAGCTGCCCGAATCCATTAAACTTTCGCCGAGTCCGGGTGCGGGTGCGGGTCCTCCACTCGCCTTAATTCGGCGCCTGGCCGGCCGGCCTCTGGTCGCTGGTCGCGCCAAGAAGTGGAGGCCGCTGTAATCTCGGGGTGGCGTGTCTATCCGTGCGCACGCGACAGCGCCCCCCCCCCACCACTTTGCTCTCGAGGCGCCCCTGCGGGCGGTGCATCGGATCGAAGACCACTGGGGAGTGGAGCGAGTGGAGAGGAGGAATGTTTAATTCGCAATTGGAAAAGAGAACGAGGGTCAGCTCTTTTCTTTTTTCATACATTTCATTTTAAAATATTGTAATTTGTCAGTAGTGGTTAGTAGAAGACCCCATAAACCTGATTTCAGTATGTATATATATGGTCGTTAAGGTTTCTTCATGTTTCAACCTCCGGTTAAAGAAACATGGCGTCGGAGATTGAAGACAATCGTGTTTTTATGACAGAATTAGATATTTTGGAGGTTGCAAAAAGTTTTTCCGAAAGGTTGGAAAACAAACATGTAGTGCACTTTTTCCTCTTACTGAT
The DNA here is from genome assembly GCA_017312745.1 of Gryllus bimaculatus. Taxonomy (NCBI): domain Eukaryota; kingdom Metazoa; phylum Arthropoda; class Insecta; order Orthoptera; family Gryllidae; genus Gryllus; species Gryllus bimaculatus. Next base: position 1,581,086 of record BOPP01000056.1, read on the forward strand.
CAAGCACCATAAATCCGACATCGGTATATTGTAATTTGATCGATGATTTCCATCGTGAATAGGTGAAGAAGATGGTCTATGTATTTATATCTTCCCCTTAAGAGCGTAAATGATCACCTTGGGTTGCCTTTCTCCGCATAGAGGATGGTAGACAAATCGTGAGAGCTGGATGCTTGTGAAAATAAATGAGAGTGAAGGTGTTCAGATAGGATCCGTAGTTAGATATTGATTGATGTTTTCAGGTGACATCAAATGCTACGGTCATTATTTGTGGATATTAGTGCAGTATTCTTTTATCTCGGGAGATGGCGGTGTTCTTTCCCACGTATAGTTATACTGGAAGAAGAGGGGATTTTCCCATCCAGGGATCTCTCCACAGAGGATCACCGCTTTAGCTGGAGGAGCTCTATGTTCTCGACGTGACATTAAATATTAGTTTAATGTGTCGTATGATATTTTTGTCGTTACATTTGTAACCTGATACATTAAGGTTAAAGAGGTGATTTGCGGTGTATCATGAAGTCGATAGATACAGAATATTTTTTCAATGTTTTTTTATAAATTTTAAGACTTAAAATATTATTTCCAGCTTAATTTTTATTAACGTGTGACGTAACCGATTATTAAACATTTTAGCAGTAGCATGTCACGTAATTAATTAAGCCTCTCTTAAGTAAGTAATAAACCATCTATTAGTATATAATAACGATCAATCGTTGTGAGCTCTTAATTGATACTTGATAGGGACATTTAATATTTTGTATTTCTAATGATGTACAGAACTCTGACATGAATCTGAGAAGAGGTTTTCTTTTGATCGGCCATTCAAGGAAATCAGTCTCAAAATCTTACAAAATTAGAACTTTTAATACTTATATTACGAACTGGTTCTAGAGGCATATCGAATGAGAATTCGTGCGTCTGTTCAATGCATCTCGACGTTGTTGAGATTCACTGCGAAGATATTATATGCATGCATGATTAATCACCGAAATTAACAGTTAAGATAATCAATCTCCTTGAAATGCCACAGGAACATTTAGGCACAACTGCTGGAGACTAGCTAAGAACAAATGCTTTTGGAACCTACCATCAATATAATTAAATTACGTGTGATGTTAAGAACATCGTTTCATTTCCAGTAGTCCAAGTGATCAGTAGATTTCTTTGGAAATATGATCATTAATATGAATAAAATAGCAATGTTAATTTTCTGAACTTCTGAACATATGAACTTCACTCACTTTCCTAAGTCATAGAAAACTCACATAAAACTATTTCTCGTAAATTTATCTAATACATTAGAATTCCTTTACAACAGAATTCGCTTATAAGAAAATCCTCTTTGAGAGAGAATATATGCTTGCTTCAATCCCAATGTATTAATTATGGACATTGTCTTCCCGCATGAGAATAAGGCTTGTAAGAATTTTCCGCCTCCAGTGAACATAATAATGGCTGCAGAGTATTTTTTCCCTGAACTACGACTACAACGAGATTTCAACGAACATCAAGTGACCCCGTCTGATACATAAAGAATGGATTCCGCAAGTGCTCAAGTACGAATCTGTTACCGATACAGCTTTCTCACCGACCTACACCAATGCACCTACATGAAGCAACGGTCGCGAACCGAGTCACGAAGGCTCATTGTCGCAGAGTGGGAAATGCCGTGCGTCACGCAGAACACGGAGAACACGAAGGCGGCGGCAATGGCGGCGGACGAAGAGAAGGAAAAAGGAAGATGAGAAATGAAGGCGTTGGAGGATAAGGTAGAAGAGGAGCAGATAAAGAAGGGGTAGATGGCGGAGATTGAGCAAGGAATGGGAGAGAAGTATGAAGATGAGGGAGAGGAGGAAGAGGACGCTGAGGGAAAACGGAAAAGAAATAGGAGGGGGAGAAGAAGTTGGAATGGAAGGAGAGTTACATGGACGAAAAATGTTTTCGAAGAAAAGAATTGAGAGGAGAAGGAAGAGGTCTTACAGAAAGAGAATTGGGTGGACAAGAAAGTAGTATGGTAGGAATAGAAGTTGACAGAGGAGGAGGACAAGGTGGTAAGTGAGGAGCAGACAAGTAGGGGAAGACAAGGATAAGGTGGTATGGAAGAAGGAGTAGATAATAGAGAAGTAGGAGAGAATTATGGTAAGAGAGGTGAATGAGGTAGGAGAGGAGGCAAAGGTATTAGGGGATGAAAATAAAGTGATAAGGGAGGAGGAGAAGGTATTAGGGAAGGAGGAGTGTTAGGGGAAGAGGAGGTGTTAGGGGAGGAAGATAAAGTATTACACGAGGAGGTGGTGGTAGGAGAGTAGCAAGTGGTAGGGGAGGAGTACTGGGGGATTGAGGGGATGAGAAACGGAAGCAGAAAGAGAAGGCGGTTGTGCCGTCTACATCGATGGCAGCGCCATCGGCGAGGGCGGATTTCTAGACAAGTGCCTTCGACGGGCAGCTGCCATTAAAACGCACCATGGCGTGCCGGGCGGTCGTCAAGGAAGGGGCGTCCTTCGCAGTGGAGATAAAGCTGGCTTCCCTCTTCACGAACCGCTTCGGAGAGGCGCCCGCCCCGTGTTAAACGCTGCTTACCCCTCCCCTCCCCTCCCCCTCAACAACCCTTTCCCCGCACGCGCGCGGGCACGCCCACCGCCACCGGCACCGGTCACGTCACCTGGCAGCCGGCGTGCCGCGCTCGAATTAAAAAGCTGCTGTACGCCCCGCCGCACACAGCTATTTTTGAAACGAACACGCGAAAATAAATCGCAGCGCTCAATTTAGACGGAATTCGCCGCGCAATAAAAAATAATCGGTTTCCCCAAACAACTGGTTCGAGATTCACCTGAGAAGCATCTCTAGCTGTTGGAAATACAGTTTTCATCTTCCGTACGATTTTCATGTCGCCGTGTTCATGTTTTATTTTTCAATTCATATTGAATCGTGAATTATTTTATTAACAGCATTGTTCTTTAACCTCCAAACCTATAGAATGTTGTGTAAGTGTGTTTGTTCAATTCAGTAACTACAGGGAAGGACTTCACAAAATGTTTTGTGGTGGATTGCAACAGCTGACACAGAGCGCAATTTTGCAGATGGCTAAGGCAATTCATATCAAGGGGTAAAGAAATGTCTTTTGAAAATTGGTGCCATGTTGAATGATGCAACTTCCCAACAGTTCGAAAGTTCCCAAAGTTCTCACTTTGTTTGCTAATATAAAATAAGCGTTGTGATTCTAAGCATTATTTTTTAGATTAACTATTCAAAAACAAAAATAAAATTATAAAAGGTATGTGCATTAGCAAATGAGTAGCTTCACAGACTGGAGCTACCTAGATTCGAATCCTGAAGCCGCATTTTTCACACCTTACGTTGTTAGTTAGCTCTGAATAACTCTAGATCCGTGGTTGTGGTTTCTTCCTATCTTCTCCGTGCAGTTGCTGGAGGACTTAAACTTTCACCACAAACAGCGCCGCGCGCGTACTCCTGTCCTCTCTTACTCTCATATTGAATTCCTATTATATTCACAATTATATTCTCTTTGTCTCCAGTCTCACTCCCCACTCCTATATTCAGGTCCACCCAATGGGCAAATCACTCTTCATCCTTCTTCCGTAATCCAGAAAAACACAAGCAGTGTTGAAAGTGTCAAACCATGCCAAAAATTGCAAGGCAGCGACTTGGAGAGAAAAAAATATAAGGTGGAACGAAACCATCCCGATGTGCGATTTTTGCCTTGAGTAGAATTTGTAGTATGATATTTTCTAACTGATTATAAAGTATTCACAGTCGTTTACGATGTTCATAATTTCTTGGGATAGTCCGACACATGTTTCAACACTTCGCGACTATTCTTACCCTCTTATTTTCTTCTTCCGTACCTGAATAGATATTTTGGGAAAGATGAGGAAATTTCCAAATGGTCATATAAGTCACATTGTACACTGTAAAACGACGAAATGTTAAAAAGTCACACAAACAATATTACGTGCTGTATTGAAAAATGTTTCTGACGTTCACTAGAATTCCTAGGAACGTAGTTTATAGGTATTTGGGGAAAACCTGGAATTTGAAATGGGTCTTTTAATTATTTATTTTTTCCATGAATTCCCAAGAACATTTTCAAACTTTTCTCAAAATAGGCTCCAAATATTTTATTTCAATTGTTTGTTCGAATAGAGCCAAATACAGGTACAAATATAACCGACTACAAATATGAACCGATGTTCATTAAATCTTCTGAATTACCTAAAACTGAAGCTGTAAATTACATTTAATTTAATATATCATCAAATAATGATTAAATTAAAAGTACTTTTGCAGAAAATTCAACGTTTTGACTACATTATTGATCAGTCTTCCATTATAGATGTTTTTCTTGAGGTTCTTTAAGAACAGTTTCATTAAGTTGTTGAAAATTGAATTGAACTGAATTAATGCCTTATTTGACGTGACGAGACTTAAGCCATGAGGCCTGCTCATCAGTTTGACCACGCAAATTTTGCTACGCTCCTTTAACCAACTAGCAGAGAGAGGAGGCATTTTATTGGGAGAGAAACAGACGATTTGAATTTAGCTCAGAGGCGTCATTTAGGCTTGAGGATCTTTTACATGCAAGCAAATCTACTAACATAGGACAGCCGACAGCTGGCTTTACTTCCTCTCCGAAGGAAGGCGTACGAAGGATTTTTTCGCCCTTAAAAATCCACGGCTTCGATCTGGTTTGAACCCGCCAAATACTCTCTAAAAATTAAAAGACCCATTTCAAATTCCAGGTTCTCCCCAAAGACCTATAAACTACATTTCTAGGAATTCTAATGAACGTCAAAAAAATTTTCAATACAGCAAGTAATATTGTTTATGTGACTTTTTAAAACTTCTGGTTTGAACCCGCTAATCGTTACACCATCGCTACGCGCGTACTTTGCGTAATATGCGCCGTATTCGCGTATATTTCAGTGCAACTGTGTCAATTAAAACGAACAGTGTTTTTTAATACCACAGGGCAGCGGGGTAGACTCTTGCGACGCGCGAGAGCTCTAGCACTGACAGACGAGGCTTGCGTTAAAAGCGACGCTGTCGGCGCCGCCCCAGCAGAAGCAATCGGGCGCCCCCGCCGCCGCCGAGCAAGGCGCCTGCCAATCCCCAAGGAGTTTTATTTATTTTGCCCCGGAATCTCGCGTCGCACTCCAGGCGGGCGGTTTGCGAAGCGCTCTTTCAGCGTGCTTTTATTTCCCTTTCACTCGACTCGGTGCACCCGAGTCGACAGCGCGAGTTAGTGTTCGAAACTTAATGATAGCTCCTTGTAAGTTCATTTGAAACAAATGGTGTAAATGAGAGAAATAAAGCTTTCAATAATAGTTTGTAGAAAGGAAAATGGAATATTCTACTTATGCAATGGTTGTAGGTGGATGCAATTAATGAAATTAATGCACCGTGCATATTGAAAATGCAAATTATTTAAATTGACGTTATAATAAATAAGTTTTATTTCAACGTTATAATTAACAAGTAAGATTGCACGCTAATTTTCAAAGAATATTTTTTTCATCTTATGGAGATTAGTGCAGTGGAGATTGTTAGGAACTCCTAACAAACGAAGCTTTCTCAGACGATATTCATGCCACGCCTATCATGAACTTCAGTAATATCTAACAATAATTGACACTGTATGCTTCTTGTTTCGAAAATTATCTGGAATTCGTTTGGTCATACATGGACAGTGATAAAAACTGTTGAACCAAGTCAGGCTGAAACGAGTCACCCGGTCAACCAGTATTGTAGAGCGGGGATATGAGAATCGGAAAGTAGAGATAATCCTTGCTGGCTGGGGTGGGGCGTCAGCAAAATTTTAACACGCCAAGCACAAAATACGGTTTCTCATGCAGAAGCGACTGCTTTTTATTCTAACTAATAGTGTGTGAAGTATAACGAATTGCGCGCGAAACATTGCGAAATGTGTGCGACATATCTTTCGGACACGGCGTCTCAAACAATATCATGAGGTGATTCACGCACTTGTTACGAAACTAATTATTCTTAAATTGCTTGGAATTGTAATTCTCCTCTATTTCCAGCACATCATCCTTTTTCCTAACAACATGATTTATAGCCTCCGCAGTAATTGTGCATTGATATTGCTTAAACATTTCGTATTATTTCGCTTTCGCATCGATTCATACGACGAAACCTACCAAAATGAATTTACCTTAGACCCGCAGTAACGTTTTCGTATCGAGATTTTTTTTCATTTGATGCTTACCAAGAAATTTCAGGAAACTGTATTTGAGAGATGTCATTGATATAAAGATAGTGTATAATGGAAGATGTTCATAATCTTGATAGAAAACGATAGATATTAAAAGGGAGGTTTCTAATTTTGACGAATGCAATAAAGAAACATTTTGAGCACATTCCATTTCTATTTCTGTATAAAAAACATTATACATAATTTTATTAACTTAATTGAAATGAAGATAATAGTTGATTAAAAAGGGAAAACATTTTGGAATTTAGTTGAACAAATTTTCAGCTGTTTCTATGTATTGGAGATCACGTTATATGTTTGCACCAACAAGATCAAATTCTAACTTGTTGGTTTTCACCATGTTTGTGTACTTTCAGTGCATGTGTGATGGTAATCAGTCACATTGTCATTGTAGACACCACTTCAATCGCGTCAAGAGACAAATAAACCCACCATGACATTGACTTCGTGCAAAAAAGGAAACGGGTGATTATTTCGTCCATAAACTACTATGTAAAAAACATGTTTATAGGTTGATAAAGGTTGTTTATAATTTTGCAATGGACGGCATAGAGAAAGATTAACCAGATCAAATGTATTTACAATCCGGGCCAAAAAGTTAAAATGAGCGCAGAGAGTGTGCAAATACACGGACTTGATTTGATTAGCTGAGAAAATTAAACTATTTTTTTAGAAATTCTAATGAAGGCCATTTAAGAATGTATTTAACGTTCATCATAATTTTTTCGTCAGTTTTTAACACTTCATTGTTTCACTATGTATTACAATGTTACTGCTGTGATAGATTTCTCCAAACGTCCAAGAATTTTTTTTCCTGTAAAAATGAGAAAATAATGAGATCAAAAATAAGAATTTTCTCAGTGGTCGACACATACTTCTTACTATCTTAAGAAATTACATGAATAATTTATTATTACCTCATAACCGATTGCAAAATATTAGTCGTTCACGAATTAAACTTTTAAACTGCATTTTTTGTAATATGAAACGATCGTTGCAATTCAATATGGATCTTCACTTATGTTCGCTGTACTAGCCTCGATAAGAAGACCGTATACAGAGAACCGAATACAGAATAGTACAAACAGTATTATACAAACAATAATGAGCTTGTCTGCCATAATGTTTTGCCAAAACTAAAAAAAATTAGGGTTTGAAAAAAACAACAAAAATATTATGAAACATTCCTTATACGCAGTCAGTACTATTTTTAGGTAAAGAGCTTTCATTTTTTGCCCGAAATCGCTCCTCTTTCTGCCTCAAGGGACAGTAAGCTCTCTTCGTAAACACCGTGACGTCATTCCCGGCTACATTTCCAACTTTGCCGCTACTTAGCAGAGTCGGAGTTAGACGTCTGTGCGCCGCTGCTCCACCGGCTCTTCGCTGTTGCCAGCGGGATTTATCGCGGAACACACCTGGTCGCCTCGGCCTCCGCCTCCACCCCGGCCCCGCCACACCACTCCCACTCCCCACCTCTTCGAGCGCTCGAACTCCACCAAAAACACCCGTCACCGTCATCCAACTCACAACCACGCCTACCACCACAACAGCCTCCGCGGAGCACTTTTCCCTGTCCACACCCCAACCATCCCACCACGACCTTCCGCCCCGCCCACTCCCACTCCACCTCTTCAGCCTCGAACTCCCCAAACCCCGCCACCGTCACCAACCACATCACGCCTACCACCACAGCAGCCTCCGCGAGCACTTTTCCTGCCCACACACCTCCACTTCAACGACACTCCGCCCTCGACACTCCTACTACAATCCCCTTCCCCATCCCCCAAACTACTTCCGCCGTCGCTACCGAATGCGCTGTTCTTATCCCAACCACCTCGTCATAGGCCCCTCCCCCACCGTCAGCCTCACCCGCTTCTTCTGCCACTGCCCCTCTACCTCGTGGTTTCCCTGCCACCGCCACCCCCACCTCTACTGGTACCTCGATCTCCATTCCTACTTGCCCCCACCGCCTCCGCCCACGCCCTCGCCCTTGGCCCCGACTCCGTCACTGCCCCCTTCACTTCCAGCACCCACGCCACCCCCACGCCTCCACAATCACCTGCCCCCACTGCCTCCAACCACCCACGTGATGTTTCTGCCTTAATCCAACTGTTTTCTTCGACATCGCTTCCGCCTCGATTGAGAGACACAGTACACGAGAGAGAGACATATTGCTGTAGCCCTCATCGAGTATTAGGTCATCTTTTATCAATTATCTTCGACAATCCTGATTTCATCGAAGAACACTATTCTGTTTTGTAAATCAAATCGTGTTTCATAGACCACTAAGTATCCAACTTAGCTTCCGATACAAAACTGTAATGAATGAATGTTTAGTTTGTACGCCTCGAATTGTTTTCAATAATACTAATTCATCAAGAATTATTGATAGGTGGAATTTAAAGAGTAATCATTTTCATTCAATTTCACCTTCTAACGCCATAGCTTTCGCCCGCATTTCGCACACCAGCATTCATCGCCGTTTCCTTTTTCGCAGATTTCGATCGTCATTTGTTGTTCTAATGAAAAGACTTATGCTCATTAAATTTACTTCTCTTTCTTGACACGCTTCTACTCAATTTAGACGACATTATGCTTCACGTATTGTATGGATTCGCTGGCTAGATGACGCTCAAGTTCAGGATACTTGCCACTAGTAAACGATCTGAGCTGCGTAAATGATAAGAAGACTAAATTTGTATTTTGATGATGATATTTGGTGAGTAAAGAAGGCGGAGAGTATATTTGAAAGAAAATATGAAGTGTACTTCGAGAATATTTGCGGTCCATGGTCTGGCATTCGCGTGATGTTTATCACAGCACCCGGCAGCTAGAATTCTCTTCCAGTCAGCGACTTAGACGTCTAGCTAGCGTCAATAAGCCGTCACTGTCAGAAATCGAACCCAACGTTTTCCCTTCCGCTTGCTGATTGTTAGGAAGACTGTAGTGACTACAGTTGTTACCCTAAGACGCATGAGCCGGCTCTTGCGCGTAGCGTCAGCCAGAGACCGAAGACGCGGTGTCGCCAAGGGCAGGAGGGAGTCAGGGCCCGGGGCCGCTTCGAGATCTTGTCGCGTGCGCTTCATGGAACGCTGGACATCGCGCGCCGCGCCAGCACCTCGCTTTTCTCGCGTCGTCGCGTCGCCGCAGAAAAAGAAATGCGACGGCGGCGCCGCGCCGCCCGCGCCACCTCCGTCACGGTGACGACAAGGCGGAGGACGTGCAGTGTTTCCGGGTAAAGAAGCTCGCTAAACCTGTAACACGCTTCCTTAGGCGAAACTTGAGGCGTTTCGTGAAAAGTGAGCTGGTATTTTGAGAACCCGTTGCGTTAAAGTGCTTGCGGAATTTGTAAAAATAAAGTAGAAATTTAGATGTGAATATTATTTCAAATTGGTAAAAAATGTTTGTTTTAATTTGGTGTAATGTGTAAGAGGAAATAGCGTCATGTATAGAGAATAATATTATGATTGTGACCTTCCATTTCCCTATTTTGAATTACAATAAGAAAGTATCTCCAGAATTATAACTGAATCGATTGAACTGGATCGATTACCTCTGTTCTGTCGAAAGATAATAATAATAAGATGAGTGGTTGTATTGATTGCGCGGGTATTACGAGTGCTAGGAAGTTTATTAGGTCAGACGAGAGAAACAATATGTACACTATAATGTTTTAATAGAAGGCCAATTAAATTAGAAATTATGTTCCAGGAATCAAACTATAAGTAAAATCGTTATTGTTGTGAAGTCAGACATGGTGTTTGTTATTTGTAGACTCAGTCTAATAAATGATCACATTTCTTCTTTTTTATTTTCTTGTAAATAAATCTTTTTTTATATCTTGAAAGCATGTGAACAGATCATTTCAAAAAGGGAATAACAGTACCAGAAGTTCAAGGTACCAACGTCGTTACAAACGTAGCCTCCGGAAATATGGCCTATTCGAAACACAGAATCATCCCAACTTAAATTATTCTTACGTGCAAGAACTATTATTCCTACGATGTACTCTACGTACAGCGGATATGTAGCGTTTTCACAGTAACTAGAAGCATAATGTGAATTAATTTAAGAAGTTAACTGATTTTCGCAAAGTTTGGTGAAGCGACTTTTTCGAAATAATCGATTCTTCCGTAACTACCTCGAGTTTCCACTACGTGTTATCACCAAAACGTTTTAGATATATATGACTTCTGCCGACTCTGCAGTTCTATTCTTTGTTTCAAAAAAAGAACCATATAATTCTCAGATTTGAGAACAATCTCCACCAAAAATGAGATAGCAAAAATAGGACGAATTTGATGACAAAGTTTGCAATAGTACGATCCAATCTACTGCAATAGCAGCAGGTCAAAAATATTGAGCTATCCTTGGTGATGTCAACGTTGCCTTCTTACATTTTGTTCCTTTGACGCGTCGTATCTAGCGTCAGAATCGTAAGATAAGAGGATTCCCTACTTAATGGAAATTGCGCGCGACAAGACATGTTACATCAGCGTATTAACAGAGCTCATTTATTTTAATGGAAGACCATTAAGTCTTGATCTCCCAGAATATTAAAGATATCAATTATGGCAGTAAAACTAAAAGCTTTTCTTCTTCGATTTATCGTATTTTTATTAGTATTTTTGTAAAAGCGATTATTAACATCAATTCCATGCGCCACGCCTCGCGCCTTTCCTCACCCTGTCTCGCCCGTCCCCGCCCTGTCCGAGTTACGCAAACAACAGCAACCGTATCAATGGCGAAGAAAATCCCCTACTGGACCTTCCCAGGCGATGGACTTTGAAATATCCTAGCGGTTATACGCATCGTATAACTTTCACCTTTTGATCTTGAGTAGTTTTATATCTGCCTTGATATGCCAGTTTCTGCTCTTACGAACATGCAGAGGTGCACCCAAGGGCGATATTGCTCAAGAACCTTCATAGCTTTTGCTAATTTTCTATTGTAATGAAAGTCTTTTCTATTGTAATGTAAGTATTAAGTCACAATTTGTATTACCTACAAGATAACATACAAAAATTCATTTTAAATTTCGCATAAATTGAAAATCTACCATCTGAAACCATATTGGTAACCCCAATACCTGTAGCCGCGTCTCTCCTCCATGAGAAACGTCTTGGTTGGGCCTTTACAAAATGAAGGTGCAAACACAGGTGCGGTGGAGCCGCCGTCTGCGGGCGGTAGGGAGTGCTTAGTGCTGCTGGCGCTGCGCCGATCGCAGTCCTGATCGGGCGGAAGTGGCCCCTCCGGCCGCGTCAATAAAACAAGTGGCGGCGTCTGGGGCGTGGGAGGGAGCGGGGCACAGCGGACAGAGCCGCGACAAGGGGAAAGGGGCCGAAGCGACACCGGAGCTGGGCGGAGAATTGCGGAGCAGGATGGTTCGGGTGGGGCAGGTGCGGGGAAGGACCGAGAAAGGGTGGGAAAGGGGAGAGAAAGAGGCGGTAAAGGACGTGAAAGGGGAGAGAAGAGACGAGATAGACACGGGATCGCGCGAACTGTCTGTCGAATCGCGCGAACGGAATCTGTCAGTCAGATGAGGGCAGCGGTCCACGGGAAGGAATGACTGGAGAGAATGTTAAATTTCTTTTTTCCCCCTTTCCCCTTTTATTATTCTCACTGACTTCAGTCCATTAAAATGACGAAATCATTAAGACGTTTTCTACCAATACCAGCTTCCTTCCTCCGAAAATTTACTTCTTTGCATTTTTGCTAAGTGTATGGGATCCGTCGTAACTTCACGAAGGGATATAGTTAAAATACAGGATATTAACACTAAAAGTGGCAAGAGGTGAAAATGTTTTCCATTTATATTCAAAGCGCAAAAAGTGTCTTCCAAAATATTCAAAAACATATTGATTTTTTTCTGTTTTATAGCAAGCGTCTCAATCGGAAACTTGGCAGGTTTATCATCAATAATAGTGTATTTCTTTCAATTTTACCTCGTGTTTTTCTTGATGTAGAGAAAAGGGTCTAATTATTCGAAAATTACAATGATATTTGAGTTAATTTATCTTTTAGGAGATCCTAACACTAATAACATTTTTCTTCGAAACAAACGGGTTTTCTTCATTAGCCCGCCGATTTAAATGGACTTTCATTTTGGTCTTAATACTAAATTTCTAGGATATGAACATACGCAACTAAGTTTTCATTTGATGTTTGAACATGAAATGTACAAAGTGAGTGAATTATTTTGATTTGGGAAGGTGCGATATTTATTGCGACAATTTCATTTTTCAATAATTGCTGATTATTTGTGTGAAAAGATTAAACGCTCTGTAAAAATACTGTAAGTTACCTTATTGTATCTTATTAAAGATACTAATTTTCTAAAAGTTCACGTCAACTATTTTAATAACCATTGAGTACAACATAAATTCTGCTAAAACTAGATATTGGATATCCAAAAATCATGTCTACAATAGTATGAAAGTAAGCAGTTGTGTTGATAAAAACTTATTTTCTATTACACATATAACATTATCATTTTTGTTTAAACTTCATAAAGTTGAGAAGACGACAAAAATTAATGTATATTGATTTCATTAACGGGTTACTGTGAATTAAACCAGATAATTTGCCATGCTTGTTGAATAGGTACAACAATTTTCATTTGCATATTTGCATTATCAACATACTGTGTTGGATAGAAATAAAGTAGACTTACACTTTAGTAATATGACATTAGTACACATATTTAATGAGTAGAATTTAATTTCATTTACGAGCCAAGTTTTATACGTGCTAGGAATTCAGAATTGAGTTCTGTACTGAAAGCATTCAGATAGTTGACGGTGAGATGAATCCAAATCAGACAATATCTTTCTACATATTTCAAACTAGGGCAATTTTACATTACTGTTTGTACCGAGCCCCTGATGTTGTTATATTATTTCTTGAATGTGACAAAATTATCCGAATATTTCTGCATAAATAATGGCCCTTCAAAAATTTCTATGAATTTCATTCTCTGAAATAAATCCTGGTATAACCGCGTATTTGTTCATCCATCGCATACGCCGAGTCAATTTAGCTTGTGCAATCGGATATCATCGTGAACGAGAATGAACTTCCCAGAATGGCCTGAAAAGCACCAACTAAATTTTAGAAAGCATATGTGAATACAGATCATCCAATGCACACTCAATTTCACATTGAACACCCTTTACATTAATGAATAGTTAACTGAAGATTTTAAATATGATCAACATTATCATTATGTTCATCATATTTAAAATTTCACAGTCTGATGATAAATGTCCGTTTATTCCAGGATATACAGAAATAAATATAGTGATTACATAGCTTATATCGAAAATCTTAGCAACGATCAGTAACGATAGCATTCCCCTATCAATATCAATTGTTCTTTAAAATTTATCCTCCGAATATGTGTACATTGTGACGCGGTAAATCAAATTAACTCGTATTTTTTAAATTATTCTTAATTCTGTGGAATTGGATATTGTAACATTGTAACAAGAAAATGGGATAAAAAATTTAAATGTATTTGCGAGTTTTAAAAACACTCCTACTTATAATTTTATGAAGTTACGTACTTTGATATACGAGACTTACCTTCATACACAAGGCATTCAATTTGGCCTCTAATTTGAATTCATCCTAATTATAAATAATTTCTCAAACATACACAAGCGTTTTCTGATTCTCGTTTCGCAAATATTCCCCAGCATTGTCTCCGCTATTTCCTCCCTCTAATTCTGCGCGTCTGCCTCGCCCTGGCACCTCCGGTTTCGTCGAAGCCACTGCCGCAGAACCGCCGCGTCGGCCGCCGCGCTGCTAAATAATTCACGCGACCGACCACGCACGCACGCAGCGGGCGGCTCAGGGCGGCATTGACACGGAGGGTGGGGGGGGGGACAGCGACGGCGACGGCGGGTTGAAGCGGAGGGGTGCAGAGGGCGCGGAAGGCGCAAAAGGGAGAGACGTCTCGAAACAGTCCCAGATGTCGCAAGGTAGGAAGGTTCCATGGAAGCGTAGGAGAATAGAAATGCGCAGCGCTGCCACAGTTAGTTCACAATAGGAGATGTATGGGATTAACTTGCGGTATCTAGAAGATTGTCATATTTGATGAAGTAATAGTGTATCGTACGAGCGTAGACAATTCATGGGCGGGCGCGTATGTGGGCGGTCGGGTGTGTGCGTGGGCAGACGAGTGGTTGCGTGGGCAGGTGTACAGTTGCGAGGACGGGGCGCATGCGTGGGTAGGTGAACAGGTGCTTGGGCGGCCGGAAGGTTTCGTGTGTGGCGGGG
>BOPP01000056.1:1598405-1764579 GCA_017312745.1 Gryllus bimaculatus
CTCGCTCTCTCTCGCTCTCTTTCGCTCTCTTTCGCTCTCTCTCGCGCTCTCTCTCTCTCTGTCTCCCGCGCCTCTTCCCACTCGTCTCATGCAAGGCTGACCCCGTCGGCAATGCAACGGTAAACTCTCGCTGCTTCCGGTTTTAAATAGCTTTAACGAGTAACAAAGTACCAATATCGTGGCCGTTATGTACAATAGCTTTTGTGATATTGTCAATTTCGTGTCATTGATATTAGCATTTGATGTCCCAACACACGAGCAGTTCACTGAGAAAATATGAAAATGGATATTGCATGTGCCAGTAAATTCTTCATTTTTTGGCGTAGAACCTCTTCAAAATCGCTCACTGGCGGGCGGAGATTGCGTGGTCTTACCGCAGTGTATCGTTACATGTAAAGGAAGATATAGTATTAATATAACTTAAATATTTGATTTCGTACAACCCACGCGCCTTACTTTATAGTTGTGTTGAAGAAAGAAACGATTCCTCGATCATGTCTGTGACGTGTAAAAAGGCATGGAACGTTCTGAGTTGAATTTGTCCTCGCGTGCAGTGTTCACAGAGGCATAGCTTGGTATTTCGTTCAACAATTCGAGTTAGAGGGGTGCGTCTGAGATAAAACGATTGCATAATTAGTGTAATATCTCCATCTTCTGAAAGTTACCTATTATATGACCAACCAACTACCCACCAACTGCTGCAAACGGTCTTGAGTAATTTTTTAAAAAAATATTTATTTATTATTTCGTCAAACACATCATGCAGTATCTCAAATTTACTGGCATATTTCACTGTTCACGAAAACTTGGACATAAAATAAACAATCCGCTACTCATGGATGTGAATTTTTTTGCAATCCAGGCTGCTCGATCTCTCAAAGCGCTCTGATTGTTTCTTAGGATCTTCAATCAAAGGCGCCATGTTGCTAAGCTGGTATGGCAACTCTACGTTAAACCGTACTCCTCTAACTGGTTTAGCACACAATTTTCACGTACCTTACGTGAAGGCTCCAACTCAATACTGCTTTCTTCAACTTTTCTCAGGCGCTCACCAGCAAATTGTTTATACCCGAAAAATTCTCTCCTAGTTCATCCCTGATATTTATCTTTCTTATTCTCTTATTGCTTCTTTATTGATCTTTTAAAGAAAATGGAACAAATATTTTAACAGTATATTCGCATTTAAAATGTGTTATCTGTGTTTAATAGTTAAATACGTTCAACTGCTTCGGTTTTAATATTTTATCCTCCTAAGTCATACCAGTATTAATACTTGCTCCCACAATGAAGCCAGTTCTTTCGATTTATCTTCTCCCAGCGTCTCACATTCCTACTTTCAATTTATCTTCTTACAACGTTTCTCATTAATGATATTAATGAATGAATATAAAAACGCCAATGCGATGTCTTCTAATGCACTTCGAAACTCTAGTTTACTTTTCAACCGACATTGTGGTTTCAAGCGGCGCCCTAATAGTTGAGAAAATGTATTTGTCCTACAAATATCAAACTTTAGTTTTAATAAAAATAAATTTCAATATTTATTCAATATTTTTTAGTCTGGTAGCCCGACTGACAAAATTATTAAGACTGGTAGCTTCATGTTCATTTCGTAAGTAATGGCAACTCCTTCAAAAATGTGACAACAGGACAGTTTTGAATAGTTGCGTCACTCTAAACTTAAAGTTCTGAAAGTGTTGATATGTCAAACATTGCGAGCCAAAAGGGTCGATGCTTCATCAGGGTATAGGTCGATGCTCACAGATTTAAACCATTAAATACCATCGACCTCCAGTAATGGAAAACCTTAGAAAAGCGGTTGAGAAGCTGTCAAGAGCGGGCTTTGGTCAGACGTCCAGTCTCTCAAATCGTGGCGGCCCCCGGTACCCTGTGTTGCGCCGAAGAGTAGCTAATGAAAGAAGAGCGAAAGCGAGTTTCCCGCACCTTAAAACGAAAGCGCTGGTGAAGGCAAAGAAAACCCTGCCAGAAAATCAAGGGCGGAAGGAGCTCATCAGGCGCAGAGAGCCATTTATTGTAGCGGATAAAAAACCTAAGAAACCTTGTAGGCCAGAGGCACTGAGATTAGCAGTGCAGAAAGAGACCTTGGCAGGTTTCGAAGATTGTCTTAAATACGCAGGATCAAATTATAATTCCCATTGATTCGGTTTGTCTATATGGTGCGATGGTAAGTGCATGACTACTATTCCAGCAAGTGGAGAAGTTTATATGCACGGTTAAATTCTCCAGAACTGATTTGTAATAACGCTATTCTTACTATTGACATGCCTAGAAACAAATGGGGCGAAAATATCACAAATACTAAATGAAACACAGTTTGACAACGTAAGTTTGATGTTGGACGCAATTGCAAAGAAAAATAAACGTGCAGAGATTGCAGATGTTTCGATTGTGTGAAGTGCAAGGTGGGACTACATTCAATACATTGTTTTGTTCGCAACAGACAAGGCCTTAAACGTATCAACTCAATAATACTCAAAAATATTCATTGTTATCCATAAAATGCATGAATCTGTATACTAATGTTCTTTGAGGTTTCAAATATGAGTTTACAAACATAGGATTTTTATCTGTGATCCTCCGTATAATTGACACACCAATAGAATGTTTTCTAATTTCATGACGAATAATCCATATTTCTAAATCTGTTCTCTTCGTGTAATTAATTTCTATTTCCCTTTTTTGTTTCACTCAACATTATGATATCCGTGGTAAACGTCTCTTTTCCATTAAAATCTTCATTTAATTTAGCGCTTAAGCCTTGAACATCAACTAGGCTTCTCTGCGTGAGGGTGGTAGCCTTACCAGAGGACATTTTTTCAATTACTCATAATTAAGGATTAATCATAGAATTAAATAGAGATGGAATAAAAATTAATTAACGTTATAAATATAGACATAGCAATCATTCCAGAAACAAAGAAGAAATTAAGGGGCATTAAGGAAAATATTTCGAACTGTTTTCAATAACAGTTCATCATCAATGTTAAAAAAATTCTTAGGCAGATTTCTAAGTTCGGAAAAACTGTCTGCAATTTATCATTTATAATGGTATTGAATGTTGTTTTCCAACTAGGACATTTAAATCACGCCCAATAATGATATAATCATTCTTATTAATTCTGTCATCATGGATTTGCAGCGTTTTATAAAATATCTGACTTTCTACTTTCCTGCCTTTCTCTGTGGCATATAGCCCAATTATCATTAGATAACCCCTTCCAATTTTTAACCTTATATTTAAAATTATATCTGATACAAATGTATAGCTATCAATTCTTCTGTGTTTGTTTTTCAGAAGAATATCTATTCCAGAGACCCAGTGCCGCACAAGAGGACTAAGCAATTGCATAGTGCCCCCTTCAAATTGGGGCCCCTTCAAAAGACGAGATTTATTGATGTTTGTTAACATGTAAAAAAGTAACAATATTATCAAACTAATTAAATTTGAAAATATTTCTCAGTATATACTCGTACATGATTGCTTATATACACTTATATTAATATTATCAGTACTTATCAGTTCAAAAATATCAATTTTTCTATTTTTCAAACATTGGGTTATTAATTTCTTTCTGTCCAAAGTCCGATTATTCATACCAACCGGCATTTTTTATAAGTTCAACTACATTATTGCCTTACGGTGCTGCTATCGGTATTCTCCGAATTTTATGTTTAAACTTGACGAAACAATAACATTCAAAAAACAAACTTAAAGTGTTGTAGTGCTTTAAATCACTGTGGGTGTTTATTATAAGACTGTTAAAGTAAATATTCTCATATCTAATTATATATCGAATTATGTTTCGTTATAAAGAACTGTGGACTGTGTTTGATGCGGATGTCACCAACTACTGGGTAAATCACTGACTGCAAAATTGTCAACATCATTCAGTACCATTTGAAAACCCACGGAGGATATTTCAAGACAGTCGACAAACAATATTTTGCTCTCAAAATTATTTCTTAATAACAAAGCAAATGGTGAAAAGTACGCTCGAGAGTCACTGCAGTATTCTGCATCAAATGGTCCAGTATATTGTTTTGCATGTAAACGTTTTCATCAAATGTCTTGTGGCGATATTTAACCCGATTTAGTGACTTACAATAAAGGTGTTATTGATCAACGTGAAAATTTACAGAATTACAAAGAGGCAATGCTTGCATATTTGACTCGACGAAAATGAATTGGAGCGAAGTCCCAGTTAGATGACGAAATCGAGGAAAATCTCAAATCTCGTCTTGTCTAGGAACGAGTATCAACAGTCATTTAAACGTTAGTAGAACAGGCATTACCTTTCCGAGGCTCAAATGAGAAATTTGGATTCATCAATAATGGAAATTATTTGAGATTGGTAGCTTCTACTGCCGCTGGCACACTTTCAATCACGTGCTTTATTGGGGAATGGCAGCCCCTTCTTCAATGAGTGCTGCAATGAGGAGAGGTATCAATGTAGGTCGGTGAGGCTTGGCACGAAGTCGGCGTTTCAAAACATCCCATAAGTGTTCGATAGGATTCATGACAAGACTCTGTGCTGGCCAGAGATAGATTGTCGTGTAACCACACCGTCACAGACCTTGCAGTATGAAAAGATGTTTAACGGCGTTGAAAGACGCAATCGCCATCCCCGAATCATCCCTTCATCAGTGGGAAGCAAGATGATGTTTAAAACATCTACGTAGGCCTGTGCCATGATAGTGCCACACAAAACAACAAGGGGCGCAATCCCCATCCATGAAAACCCGACCACACCAAAACGCCATTTTGGACGCGGCCGGATACTTTTGATCACATTGTGTACACGCTTGCAACGACAATATGTAAAGAAACTTGCGAATACACGCTGGTAGGCGAGCGCTGATACTATGAAAGCAATACGTGATTCATATTGTTAAATTCTTAACACTTTAGATTTTATCACCGACGTTAATGATCAAAAATCAGATACTAAGCAAATGGCAACAAATATCGCTACAAATATTTCGCGCACAAGTAAACGTGTTATGGTCGCCTAGGCATACACCGGTACGGCTAGTTATTAGGAGATTTATAAATAAATAACAAATTAGTATTTATTATTACTTCTTAATAAAACTGAATACACAGGTAGATATATTTCAAATAAGTACTTAAAAATACATTACTTTATGTATAGTTTGATTTTTCAACATCATTTACCATTCAAGACATCGAAAAGAAAATTCTGTGAATTTTTAATTGTGAACTTAGGGGTTCACGCTCGGATATTTAAATTAGTCGATGGGTAAATATTAAGTTTAGAAAGCTGTTCAAAGCGACCCACACACTGGCCAGTCAGGCTCGAAAACCTGGATTTTGCCGGCTTGAAAATCTGTACGTACTCGAAATGGAACATCTAGGTGACCTAATATAAAAGGCAGTGGGCGCAAAAGATTGCAATTGCCGCAAGCCCGGTTCGCGTTCGGTGCTTCAGGGTGTATGGGGGGCGCGTAAGTCGTCGCCCGCGCACGGACAGCCTCTTCGACCCCGACGGAGCAGCCGAGACACTCAGCGGCCCCTGCGGGCTCTCCCTCCTCCGAGACGACCCTCCCTCGCCGCCCCCGCTCAGCCATTACCACCGACTACCTGGCCGGCGACACCAATTACCACTTAGCAGGCGCCGGGTGACCGGCGGGCGGGGCGCGCCCTGTCGCGGGCCTGCCTGACGCGTGTCGCCGCCGCCCCCTCGACCAATCAGCAGCCGCGGCGCTGACGCAATCACGGCAGATGCGAACACGTTTATGGGCTCTACTTTCTTGAAGAAAACAAGTTACTCGTTTGTTATGGTCTCTTGATGGCTGATGATGAATCCTCGGCATTGCTTATTTAAAAACCCGTAAGCGGTAAGAGTGTTCTACAAATAGTAATTTATAAACTTCAAGTAGGTTCGGATATATTTGATTTATATCATTTTATGGCCATGCTTCCATCAAAGCTACACATATATTGTAATTTAAAATAATCACTACGAAATAAGGTCCGTAGAATTCTATCAAATATTCTTTTAATAAAAACATTAAAAGCCTATCTCATTTTCCGATTTTTTTCAGTAAAGTATTATCAGAAATGCAATTAATGATTTGTAAGACATCCAAGCACAAAGTAATTTTTGACAGTAATAAAATACAGGTATGAATGAAAAAAATGGTCTTCAGTGCCTTGCTGTGCTTGGACATACGAAAAACAAGTCTATAAAATATATTCGCAGAAAATCGGATGATGAAAAATGATCCAACCTCTTCGAGAACACACTAATCTCAGAGTGGCAGGAAGCGGTAACTGTGAAGGTCATAGAGGTTAATGGTATCGCGGCCTGTAATATGGTACGACGGCTCGGATTGTCATATGGTTCTATCTCCTGTCAGATACTAGGCTGATACACGGGAAAGACCGGGGGAGAAGAAGACATGAAAAAAGCATAGGGCAGATCGCGTGGAGTGCAACCCGTTCCGGGAATGCGCTCTTTTCAAACCATCTTAAATCAGATATTTCTCCTTTAATATTGACTTATGCTCATGTCAACCGAAATTCCCGGTTAGTTATAATTTTGTATAATATGATTAAAATTTGTAAATAATAATGTGATCAATTAACGTACAATATGTGATCAAAAGTATTCGAACGTGTCCAAAATAGTGTATTGGTGTGGTCGTATTTTTTATGGATGGGGCTTGCACCCCTTGTTATGTGTGTGGCATTATCACGACACAGACCTAAGTTGATGTTGTAAACACATTGTTGCTCCCCCATTGTTGAATAGCAATTCGGGGATGGCGATTGCATCTTTCACCACGATCGAGCACCTGTTCACACTGCACGGCCTGTGGTGGAGTGCTTTCATGACAATAACATCCCTGTAATGAACTGCCTTGCACAGAGTCCTGACTTGAATCCTACCGAACACCTTTGGGGTGTTTTGGAACGCTGACTTCGTGCCAAACCTCACCGACCTTCATCGATACTTCTCTTTAGTGCAGCACGCCGTGAAGAATGGGCTGCCATTCCCCAACAAACCTTCCAGCACCTGATTGAATGTATGCCTGCGAGAGTGGAAGCTGTCATCAGGCTAAGGGTGGGCCAACACCCTATTGAATTTCAGCATTACCGATGGAGAGCGCCACGATCTGGCAAGTCATTTTCAGCCACGTGTCCAGATACTTTCGATCACATAGCGTATGTACTAACTTTTATGATAAAAATATTGGGCATCAAGGAAAGTAAACTTCGTGTACTATTCTATGACGCTGAGTCATATTTTAACAAGAGATCAGATTAGATTGATGAAATGCGTAAAGCAGGGTGCAACCAAAATAAACACAATTCATTTTGAATATCCAGCAGCAAATATTTCAGGTTTCAAACCCTCAAGAGAAACGTGCTAGACGTCAAATAAAGTGCAAGGACATGGACGTAGGACGAAGCAGCGGTGTGCCTGTTTTAAGAAAACGGTTTACTTAGAGAGCAAGAAACAAGGGCGCCAATAACGAATTAGATACGGCAAGTGATCCATTAACTACAAGCATCAGTCCTCGCCTTGGTGTGTGTGTGTGGGGGGGGGAGGGTACACAAGACGAAGAAATTGCACTGCAATCAGTCAAGATTCTACATAGCACGAAGATTCTACTGTATACCTCATGCATCGCAGGATGCAGAGCATGCAAGTGCAGGGATCTACACCTACACAACCTGGGCCTCCACCGCTCGAGCAAGACTATTGCAGAAAACTTATCGTTTAGAAAAGCTTTCAGACTCGAACCGACCACAATCCGGATGATTTTAAAGTAATAATTAAGTTAAAACATATTACGAACGTAATTCATGAATTAGCAACTACGAAACAAACAACATTTTTCAAAATTCCACTGTAGCCTACTATTTCACAGATAACATAAGTACTTCATTGAAAAATAAAAGTCTACAAGAAAAATACTCTCTACCGATATTCGCTTCATGCGACCTCCATAAATCACGAACTGCTTAGAAATAAGATTACTTGTTCAAAATCAATCACATTACTAGAAAAGCACACGCTGAAAATTGCAACTCGTCTACTATCATCAGCCTCAATTTTTTTCTTTCTTTTCACTAAATCGACTCAGCGTACGTACGTAGTTCGTGCCAAACCTAAAACTACAGATAAGATGAAGCAGCGGCCGAGGGAGCTATCGGGCGGTGTGGAGGCATAACCGCATGGCCAGCTGACCATCATTTTATCAGCACCCTGGCGGACGAGAGCCACACCGGCGGCGTACGCTGCCACGTCTCTTTAAGCCAAAGTCCTTCCGTCCAAATAGTCAAAAAATGTGAGGACTAAACATACTGTCTACGTCGATTTATGCCCGGTACTACTGACATTTTTGAGGGTTGGTGAACAACTGCTGCAAATCGGGGCATCTACTGGTTACGACGACAGTGCTTCGAACTTGGAATTTTCTCCTGTATGAATGAAAAGCTGCTCTGTATCTGGTACGAATTGGATTGTGATGATTGCAAACCTTTAAAAAATATTTTGTATGTTATTTTCTGAAGGTAACAAATGATGAAATAAAATGGGTAAATCTCAATGGGAATATAGTATGAGATTCTCTTCCGCAGCACTCTTAGCTCAGCTGCCTGCTGCTCTCTAGACGTCGTAGAATCCTACAACGATAATGTTGTGTTTAACTCCCCTTACACTAACATTATACTACTCGAACGTCTTTATCGATGAAGACCTTGAAATACTAGACAGTACTGCGGAAAATCATCCCATCACAGGTGCATTGTCACATTATGTGCATTTCCAGCTTGAGAGTAGTTTGATTCAGATATTTTTATCATATTCGGAAACTTCTAAAGAAATTATTACGGAAATAAGATCGCTTTAAAATGATGGATATCATTGTTCATTTTCTCTGATTTAGTTGAACTCTTAATGTCTTTAAAAAATATATTGAGTGAAAGAAAAGCAGGCAACTGCCGAGTCGGAGTTCATTGGGGATCACACGCCTCAAGTTGGCGTCGCAAAGCCGACCCCGCCCGTTGCCGCAGCCTCCGTTTTGCGGCAAGTGATCATCTCATTTGCCCATTGTATTTCCCTCATCAACAGCTTTTCGGTTGTAAAAGCACTGTAACTTGGGTGAAAAAGTATTAAGAACACGGTTTGAGCCGAAATTCACTCAGCCGTTCTTCACGAATAATTCATTCTCAGTGCTCGAGTGAGTAGCACCTGTATCTATGAATTTAATTGAGTAACGACGTGTGTTGTAATTATAAATATCATTATTGCATAAAAATAAACTCCCACTTTTAATGTGTCACTTTTGACAAATATTACAGATTCGTAAATATATAGGCAAGGCAATGGTAAGATTCCAAGCTCAATGAAGAGAGGCTTGCAAGGGTAACGCGGATGGCATTTTTTCATTATTCGAATCATTTTCTTTTGCAATCTAAAGGTCTGAGTACTACATGATGAGTTTCCCCAGAATAATTCCACGTTATTTCGGGAACTCTTCTTATAGTGTGTTAAATAAAAACGTTTAGGTTTTTGGTGTTATTTTTCTAGCTTATGCTTGGTGAAATATCCCAAAAGCCATGGGCGATCCAAACATCGCCTCGTGCGCTGAATCGTTATGAGAAGAAAATAGAGCGTGCGGTGCAGGTTTAAGACATTATTTTAAACCCCCTACTGCATTGTGCATATTTTTATTTTCATGTATCAGCGCTCAATTATGTAATTTCTTCAGAATTCAACTATTCGCATTGTTCGCGGAAGGGAATTTTGGCTGCATGGTAAATATTGGCAGGGTAAATATAGAATATTGTAATTTAGTGGATTTTATGGTAATGTGAAAAGGATAAAAATATCTACGTAGACTGGGAATTGAACGCGTTATTCCCCGAATTCTGGAATACATTTCACACAGAGCCATCCAGTTGCTGCTCTATAATAATGTTCATCTTGTAACAATACCTTTTAAATTAATGGAAAGTGAAAGTAGCTTACGTATACAAAAATTAATGTCCATTCAGTTTCATGGGCAGGAATTACGGAAGTCGCACCTTTATTCTATTACTATTTACCTCTCAATGGACGTTAAAATATTTTATACGCTTTTCAATAAAATAAATGTCTGGTACGTCTAGAGAACGTGGTTTTGAAAAATATCATTAGATAGCGCAGACGGCAGGCAGGGTTGTGCTTCACCATTAACCAAGCCATTTTGACATTTTCGATGTAAAAATTTACGTTTCCATGTTACACGCTCAAGTCTTGAGTTACCGATGTTAAGTTAATAAAAGTTAAAAGTTCTCCTGCCAAAATATTGCATCACCAGTGTCTGTTCTCAAATCACGTTTACGGCAGTACTCCTAGTTCGAAATGTAGTTATATGTCTCGTCCGATTTGTCAGTCAAGTAGGCCATTACGCCAGAAGTCTATTTCACGGTTCTGAAGATTTAGCGAGTCACTTCTCATTTGTCAAGTCAATTAGCATCGCTTGTTACTTTCTGTAATGAATGTTTCTTGTATGTCTTCATTGTCCGTTTCGAAATTGTTCAGATCGACACTCCAAAATGTTCGTCCTTTGTAATTTACTCCGTTTTAGTGATTGGTCACGTCCATCATAAAGTCGAACATGCTTCTCAAATTAGCCTGGAGTTTTCTTTTTTGAACGGTAACGGTGGGCAGACGCGGCTTTGTAGACTGAATTGAAGTTATATAGTACATGTGAGGAAAATGGTGATTTGCGCACGAATCGAGTTTATCACCCGAGCGTATGAGGGGGGCGACAAAAGACGAGTGAGCGATTCACCCCACTCAGCGTTGCATAAACTGTTCTTTAACACAGCTTCGAGCGAAAGATATACCGCACACACACACTTAGCATGTTTTGTGCACGCCTCATGTTGCTTTGCACACTAGAAAGAAAAATAATCTCTTTCACACACGGAAAACAAGCACTACACATTTTACACACGGCCTGTTAAAAATACATTTGTAAACGGGGTCGGGGACGTCGCCCCAGTTAGGATCATTCCTGTGCCTTGATACGCATATCCGCGCCCTACAATACCGTTTTGATCGATATTATTACTATTATTATTATTATTATTATTATTATTTTATATTAAGTGAGTAGTGAATAGTACGCGTTTGTACCACAATTAATGCTGATCAACCAAAAGTAAAAGTGAACTGTAATATTGCAACCAAGCTCTTGGAAGATGATACATACGAAATGTATCATAACAATACATAAAAACAAATTTACGTGTAGGGTGCTCGTGTATATCCATGTGTGTGTATACATATAAATATATATTTATATTTATTATATTAATTATATTACGTGGTTTGATTCATTACGCTTGACACTCCGTAGATAACGAACTCAATTAAATTACAAACAAACAAATCAATCAACAGAAAGTTAAGGTGCTATGATATTGACTAGCATACATTACTCATTTTGAATTCCTAACAGTAAATACATCAGAGTGAAGCAATCAATAGGATCATGAGAGACTTCAAGCGAAGTACATGAATGATAACAAAACGTCGGAAAATCACAATGGGAATTATTAGCGTGAATACCTGAACGTATCCATCATTCTTGATACTCTTTCCCCTACATGTTAAACTTCAGTCGCTTGCTTGTCTTTAAACGTCGTAGAAACCTACAACGGCGATGTTGCTTTTACCTTTCCTTATTGGAACATTCACATTATCATACGCCGACATCTTCATCGACAAAATGGTAGAAATGTTACATGCTACCGCGAAAAATAATTCCGTCGTAGTTACATTGCCACATTACGAGCCTTTCCTGCTTGAGAGCAGATCGATGGAGAAAATATTATCATTTACGGAGTCTGGGAAAGAAACTATTTTAAGAAAATTGAATGAAGCAAGTACTCCTGTTTCTGTAGTGTGTTGTTCTGTGAAACGGTCGTACAACAAAACATTTAGGATGGCTAGAGGAAGCGGGGCTGGTGCTGTTCTCCTCTTTGTCACTGACTCTGTATTCTACTCGAAAGACGGATTAGAAATACAACTGAACTCTTTAACCGAAAGCCCTTTTTGGGCACCCATAGTGCCTCATTTTGTTATCAGTCCTTCCAAAGAATCAGATGTGTCGATTATTACTTCTTTGTGGCGGCGGAGAATATTTACTGCAGTGGTGATACATAAAACAGACGACGACTCATTTCACACTTCGTGGTGGAACCCTTACGAGCACGCTGACTGCGGAACTCCTACTGAAGAATATACGAAGAGAAGAACATTTTCTCCCAAAGATATGAGTAAAATGTTAAGCAATATCTTTTTTCAAAAAACTCCGAGAAATCTGAAAGGATGTCCTTTGCGAGTGTGGACTAGGGATTGGGAGCCTTTTATAATTATTACGAATTCATCGACACGAGATGATCCCAGAACATGGGATGGAATTGACGCACGAATTTTAAACATCTCAGCCCAGAAAATAAACTTTTCGTATCAAACTGTATTCGACGACGGCTATTTTTATAAAGTTAGTGCAGATATGGGTAACGAAATTGCGGATGTTTTCGTGTGTTCTCTTCCAGCTCATTCATATTTGCTGCGAGTCTTAGAGCCTTCGCGTAGCTACGGTATTGAGAGTGTCTGGTGGTTCGTGCCTGGTCCTGAGGAATATCCCCGATGGCTGAGCGTTGCGTTTGTGTTCTCCCCCAAACTATGGATGTACACAGTGATTGCCTTTTTCACGGTGTGCTTCGCATTCCATTTACTCAAAAGAGCTGCGAAATATAGATTTGATAAGCAGAAAACGAAAAATAAGTTTGATCTCGATGCTTTTTCTGTGCTGCATGCGTTATTATTTGTTTCAGTGCAGCACATACCATCTGGAATAATATTTCGCCTAGGAGTAATATCATGGCTTGCAGGTTGTGTTATTATCAATACCGCATACCAATCGTCGCTGGTGAGTTTTTTGACGACACCCAAAATGAAACCTGCAATTACAAGTCTTGATGACTTGGCGAAGAGTGATTTAGCATTTGGGATGCTGGCTTATTATCCCAAATTTTTAAGAAATTATAATGATCCTCGCTTCAACATAATTTTGAAAAAACATGTAATATGTAATGAAGGGAAATCTGAGTGTTACGATCGTGTAGCACTCAAGCGGGATATGGCCTTCCTAATTGACGCGACTCACATGGACTATCTAAAACGTCAGAAATATACGAAAAATGGAATTTCCCTTGTTAGACATATAGATGAATGTATTCATTACTATCCAATTGTTATGTATTTTTCGAAGTGGAACAATTTAGTGAATGATTTTAATTTTATAATTGATGCATTACTAGAAAGTGGAATTATAAATAAATTATGGAAGGAGTTGACCCACTCATCTACTTCAGATATTAGAAAAGTAGCTGAAAACAGAGTAGTCTTAAATATTCTACATTTGCAAGGAGCTGTCCTACTATTCTTCTCAGGAATTGGCTGTTCTTCCTTTGCATTATTATGCGAAATATACGCGTTTAGAAAATGTCAACTGATCGTGAAAGAGAAGAGAAGAAACGCCAGAGAAGAAGTTTGTTAACTTTTCAAGACGTTTGTTTCGAATTGATTGATTCCAAAGAAACGTATGTGTAATATCATAAAAGAAACTTCTTTGATATATTGTTCTGCTATATAATAAGTAAGCATGAAAAATTAAACAAATGATATGAATGATCATTTTAAAATGGATTTTCAGGATATTGTGTCACATGGAGTAGTATATAAAGAACGAATAATATTAAATAACGTATGAAATACAGTAGAATGATACATTAGGGTAATCGTTGTTTTGGTCAAATTTTAAAAAAATGTTTACGTCAACCATAAATATTAATTAAAATTACACAAATTCTAGAAGGTCAAAAACGTTGATTATTAATATATGTGATTACGCGAATGTAGCATTACTAAAATGTGGTCTTTTGAGTAGGAATACAAAAATCAAGTTACAATAACCTTAATAAGACCAATAGTAAATGACGGAAGAGAGACATGGGCCTTTTCCAATGGAGACGCTGAGGCTTTACATAAATCCGAGAGGAAGATCAAAAGACAAATGCATGGAGTAGTTAAGGATGAACAAAAAAGTAATATGGAAAATAAACAACATATTCAAAGGTGAGGATACTGCTTGGTTTGTAAAATATCGCAGATTTTTTTTATAGAACTTGTGAACGGGAAAGGATAGAATCCCTAAAAGCAAGCACATAAATATTCTGTGTGTGATAAAAAGGCTAGGTCGAAGAAAAGTTGAATCCAAGATATTGTGGATGGCCTAAAGAAGGTAAAAGTTTTCGGATGGTGCGAGAAAGCTGAGAGAAAAGAGGAATGGAGGCAGATTGTGAAGACAGCTTTGGTACACATAGGACTGCGGTGCTTTAGAAAAAGATGAATATATTTTTAATATTCAAAATAATTAATGAAATAATAAAACCTGAAGGTGAACTTTCTCACACACTGGTACATTTTCTATTGGTAGATGAGATGATTTCCGTATCTACTTTTTGGGAGACTTCTATGATTTTCTTTTTTCCACTTAGAAATATTAAGGGTAGTGAGAGTGAGAGCATTCCGCAACATTATTTTAAAATTAAAAATAGATTTATTCTCTAACCCAACTACAAATTCTCTTGAATAACCTTTCACAAGTGGAATTGCGGTCTAAAAGTAGTGAAACTTGAAAAAATCGCATGAGACAGTCACTTTAAGGGCTTTTGGCACTTTCCGGGTCGGGCATGAGGTTAAGCTGCGTTGCAGTGTAATGTGTGTAACGAGTTGAATGTGTTCCTGTTCTTCTTATTACATAATTAATTTTCTGCCTTAAATCTGTTTTATTCAAGACCAAAGAGTATGCCAGTACTCAGCAGTAACGCAAGCACGAGGATTTGTTAAATGCCGCTTGAACATTCTAATTAACAAAAAGATAGTAAAATAAAATAACGTATGATTTAACTTAAATTCATAACGTGTACCAATATTTCACTACCTTTATCTTTTCTAGAAAAATAAGAGATGTAAATAATGTTGGGTACTACAGCGGAAGTACCAAAATAATTTCAATTATAAGGTGCGGTGTTGCTTTGTGGATATTAATAATCAATTTTTAAATTGTTTCCTCCTTCTTAGTAACTGAAATCATTGACGAATTTTCCTTCATTACATACATTCGAGTTAACGTATACGATCTACTAGCGGAACCCGGCAGACGTTATTCTGTCCCTTATCTCCCTCCTCCTCCTCCTCCTCTTTCTCTCTCCATATCTCCCTCTCTGTCTCTGTGCCTCTGTTTCTCTGTCTGTCGGTCTCTGTCACCGTCCTTCTGTCTATCTCCGTCTCTCTGTCCCTGACCCTCCTTTTCTCCGAATCTCTGTTTCTTCTGTCTCGGCCTCGCCCAGCGTCACATGGCAACGCTCAGTAATAATGAAGGTCAGGTGGAGCGCAGTTTGAATGGACAGATTACATATATATACATATATATATACATATATATATACATACATATATATACATACATATATATACATACATATATATACATACATATATATATATATACATACATATATATACATACATATATATATACATATAAGAAAGAAAGAAAGAAAGAAAGAGAGAGAGAGAGAGAGAGAGAGAGAGAGAGAGAGAGGGGAATTTATTCAAGAAATAACTAATCTAAATTACATGCGTTCCAGTATAGTAGTTATATTTTCCATGCTACAATGAAGATTGATTTTATTTTTTTAAATATTCTATTTCCGCTAATATATTTACACATTGGTCAGATGTCAATATGGACAGTTTCAATTAGCAGCTCCGTTAGGATTATATGTTTAAAGAAAATACGAACCTGACCACTTCTGCATCTTGAATCCTCCAAGACCCTCTTAAGTAGCTCTGCGAGAAACGTTTCTGTAAACATAGGAAAACCTCCAGAATATAAATATAAAATATCGTCAAAGAAATTAATAGCATCAGATTACGAGTACGTTATTGATAAAAATTAATATTTTACGTCAAATTAAGTATTTTACATTTAAACAATTTATGTGTATTACGCAATAGAATTCCAATATGCCTATCTTCTGGTCCTGCTGATTCTCAAAATAGAAAAGAACAAAAGATTTTAAGTCATCACCAAATTTGTTATCTCAAATGTTCACATTTCTTAAGAACAGACCAGAAGGAAGTGTTATTTTGAAAATGTAGTCGTGTAGCTCGTATTTGTAAACAGTTTCCTAAAGAGGCCTAACCAATCTAAAGTAAATACACACTTAGCAAGGAATTTAAAAAGTTGGTAAATGTCAAGTCGCAAAGGACTAAGTGATGCAATTTCGTCATGGAATATATCTGAAAAATATTTGCAAAGTTCAGCCTCTGGAATGTATATCTTATAATCAAATGATTTTTATGTATGTATTGTACACTGTACATCTACATATATACGTTATATTTCTTGTTCCATCTGTTAATATGCACAAAATGACAATTTACTGTTAATTGACTCCTATTTTACTAAAATCAAAGTAATTCCCTTTGTCATATGTGACTTCATGAATGCCTTACTAATAATTTGCAATGTGAATGTTAGAAGAATTTTTTCATCTTATGTATCCTAATGTTTTTATGTAAATTGTAAATAAAAATGCAAAATAAATTATACCCTAAAGAATTTACTTATGTAGCATAAAACATATCCATTTTAACCTGTATTCCAATGACAGTTTTCAATAGTAACATTAGTTATTTTCAAAATATGACACTTTCCCACACACTGAACATGAATACAATTGTATGTTCAATCTTACTGTGCAAAAGCGTTGAAGTAAAAAAAGAAACGTAAGCAGTAGTGGAAAATTATATTTCAAAGCTGAAAATTCGTAATGTGATCCACTCAATCCCCCTCTCAAAAACAGAGAGTAAACAACTTTGGAAGAAATAGCAATATTATAATAGTACCTACCAACCTTATATGGCAAATGTTCAACAAAGTATGCGAGTATGATTCGTAAGTACTTTATCATAGAATCTAAAACATATATTGTCTAAATGTGTGTTATAAAAATGCATATATCGAGAAGAGCAATAACTGCTAATAAAAGAGACATATCATAATGTGCGCGCCTTAGTATTCTCACGATGTTTTTTTACAATTTTTGACCTCTGATACAGAACATTCTGTATAAATGTATCTTCTCCCCCCTACGTCATATACAGTTTTTACTTTTTTTTACAAAATAAATCTAATCTAATCTAAATAAAATGCGAACAAAAAAATAATCCATACATTTTTGTAGGATTGCAAGGGATAGAATATCCACACTCGTGTATGCAACCACTTGGGCAATATCGTAAATATTTTACATTCGTCTCATATTAAAGAAAGTTCGCGAAGAACTCAAAAAACGGTTATAAAATGCTTACCGCGTCAGGTAACTGAAAATGTATGAACATAATTTGTGTGTGTATTATATTACATGATTGGAAGTACTGGACGCTGAGCAAAAAAACTTTCATGCAAGCAACAGCCTATACAAATAGAACCACTGCTGCCTACACCTAAACAAAGTGTGTTAAGTTATGAATAGTTTCAAGAAAAGGGTTAATAAAATAGTTCAAAAATTTATTCACTAGAAAAAATTTAAGCATTACAGAATGTTTCTCAAATACTCGGTTTTTGTCAGAGCATACTCTAGAGGAAATAAAATTGCAAAGCCGAGATTACAACTGAAATCGAGGAGTCATTGTCTCTTTCTGTTAATCTATATACTTGACTACTCATTTCCTTGAAAATATTTTTGGGGCCCCGACCATTTCAAACAGTCGGAAGAACTTGTCTCGGAATTAAAATGACTACACCATCAAATACTTTGTAGTTAATATATTTAATTCACAACACAATGCACAGCACATAATAAGCAAAAGTGCTTCTAATACGTAGAAAGCTATTCCGACGGTCGATAATTTAATGGGAACTGCTGACACCAAGCGGAGACCATTGCACATTTCAGAAAGCTCTTCACCAGCAGGTGTAAAAGGAGCCAATTAGAGAACACGTCTGTGGCGTCTAATCAAAATTCTACAAAAAATGGACAGTGTCGTGCTAAACCTAATGAGGGCAATGCTCATTCTTCTTTTGAGTATTACATTTATTTCATCACAACAATCAAGTTTCAACGGGGCAGTGGTTGATTTGGTGCAATTGGTAGCAAACAGCCGTCCAATAATTGTTGCACTTCCACCTGCACCAACGATTCGGATTAAGTCGAATAATTCCTTCAATTTTATCATTTATAGTTCAGAAATGGAGCAGGGTATTTTGTACCTGCTGAATAAAAGAAATATTGTTTACACTGTACTTTATTGTCGACAGGAATTGGAATTCAGATCTCCTTTGACTACAGAAGGAAGCGAGGCAGGAGCTGTTTTGTTCTTCCTAGATGGTGTTTGTATGTTGGAAGAGACCCTTGATGTCTACTTCAATAACATGACTCAAAGGACAATGTGGACTCCGCGAGTACCACATTTTGTCATCTCTTCAAAACGCGATTCATATTTTAGTGTATTTGACGCTCTTTGGCAGCGAAAGTTTTTTTTAGTCATCGTGATTCATCAAAACAGCAATGAAACACTACAAGCATCATGGTGGAAGCCTTTCAGTGTTTCTGAAGACTGCAATGGGCCTACCAATTTCAATGTTCAAAACAGAATATTTCCATTTCATGATATCCAAACAATATTGGACCAAGTATTTCCAAAATGGTCACTACGAAATCTGAGAAAATGTGTTCTCAAAGTATGGACAGTTCTTTGGGAACCGTTTGTAATGTTCAATAAATCTTCGTTTGTAGAAGACCCTAAATCATGGGATGGAATCGAGGTGAGAATTTTGAAAACCATTGCTGAGAAACTCAATTTTTCTTATAGTATGTTTCCCGACAATGGATCTTACTTGAGAGTAGAAAAAGATCGAGATGTGTACATGTCTTCTCTTTCACGTCTAGAGCATTTTGAAACATTAATGGATTACACACACAGCTACGCGTTCGAGACTGTTCGATGGTACGTTCCTGGGTCTCAGGAATATCCACGTTGGATGAATCTCGCTCTCATATTTTCTCGAAAATTGTTGTTGTATATAATTGGTACATTTCTCTTAGTTTGTGCCATCTTCCATTGGTTAACGAGAGTTTTGTTAAGTGTAAGAAACTACAATAGTCACGTTTTTCTAGATACTATATCAGTTTTACACGTGTTATTATTTTTATCGATTCCGCGCATGCCTTCTCACTGGTCATTGCGCCTAGCAGCTCTGTCGTGGCTGATGGGATGCCTAATACTCAACAATTCCTTTCAATCTTCTTTAGTGAGCTTTTTGGTCAACCCGAAAATGAAAGCTGCCATTGCCGATTTAGAGGAACTTATGTCCAGTGATCTAATTCCTGGAATGGCTTTTTATCACCCGTACATGTTAGAAGATTTCAACGCTACACGGTACTCCCCACTTCTCTCCAAAAAGCAGATATGCGATTTGGATGATCCTGTATGTTATGATCGCATGGCGATTAAGAGAGACATGGCACTGATTATGGAAGAGTCGCATATGAATTACATCATATCTCAGAGGTATACAGTAAACGCTACAAAACTTGTAAAGAGCTTGGAAGAGTATGTCAAAACCTATTCGATTGTTTTTGGTCTCTCAAAGTGGAGCCTTCTAGTTCAAGATTTTGACTTTGTGATTGATAGATTAATAGAAGGAGGAATGATAAGCAAATGGTGGACGACCTATACAAAAGAGGCAGTTGCTAATTTTCAGTACCAGTCGGTTGATGTGAAGGAGTTCGCTCTGACTTTGACTCATGTTCAGGTGGCTTTCTTTATTCTAATATTTGGAATCGCGCTCTCATTTATTGCTTTTCTGTTCGAGTTGTTTTTTCTTATAGTGAGGTCCATATATTTATAAAATCTATTGTGACATTACCAATGCACAATGTACAGCATCTTAAGTGTATAAAGAAACTACGTTGTTGCAATAATATCAAGCGTCAACTATGCTATTGAAAAAAGATATATCATTCATTGTTTTTTATTTATGAAGAAAACGAATTTACGCGAAAAAATTTAAAAGTATAATGTTTCTACATAATTCTGCTATTTTCAAATGATATGCCTTGATTACCGTGATTTAGTATTATCAGTGAAATGGCATTATTTACAAAACGTGCTCTAGCGAATGGAAACCAAACAGGAAAATCTAATTTATTGGCTTATTTTCTAATTGTATTTACATAGTAACATAATTTCTAATATTTTTGAAAACTATTTAATTTCTTTATTATAAACTGAAATAAAGTTACACGAAGTTTAATCGGATGTACAATCTTCTAAACGTTTAGATATTTACTTTAAACTGAATCGGCTCTATTATGAAGGTCGGACAATAAATAAATTTGCTTATTGAATCTAAATCACGAGTTTATATTCATAAATATTTTAAATAATTGTAATTCAAATTTTATTTTGAAAGGTTACAAACTCATAGCTTCCCACAAATGCCGGATGAGCATTAAAAAAAATTATTCTTCTTAGTCAATACAACTTTTAATGTAGTATAGATTATTTAATAAAATCAGCTGGCAAAAAGTATTTTAATGTATACTTGATTTTGTTAAATTTACCTATATATGTGATGAAGTAGCGAAGAAACATTCTTTAAACTGTTCCAAAGCAATAGTGAAGTAACCTTTCAATTTCTTGACTCCAACTTATAAAGAGGTGCTTGATTTGATAAACGTTCGCCGTAAAAACTTGTCTTCTCGAATTCATGAACCCAGACACTCATTGTTGTTACTAAACGGAAGTGAATAAAAATGTTGGGTCAACATT
The DNA here is from genome assembly GCA_017312745.1 of Gryllus bimaculatus. NCBI lineage: Eukaryota > Metazoa > Arthropoda > Insecta > Orthoptera > Gryllidae > Gryllus > Gryllus bimaculatus. Next base: position 1,619,369 of record BOPP01000056.1, read on the forward strand.
GGCGTGAGTACAAAAGCCAAGACATCCCTCAAATGTACATGTGTCGTGCGCGAATAGAAAGTTTGTTGTGTGGTTCCTATGTTGATATTTTTTGCCGTATGTGTCAGATGAATTGTTCTCATGAATGCAAATGTACGTAAGTAAGCTTTAGGTCGTGATAACTTGTAAGATGTAAATGCTTCGTTAATAAACAATGACGTTGAAAGGTACGTGAACGGTGATCTGAAAGAACCAAAACCCACGAAAAGCAGCTCGGCAGCAGTTGAATCTTAGAAATGGAACGATAAGAAGTTTATGTCAGATCTAACCATGTCGATTGGATCAAATTAATTGAGAATTATAAGTAATTACACAGCACGAGAATTTTGGCTCAAACTGCAAGAAGCTTTTCAATGAGATCTAGATGTACAGCAAAACTTTAAAAGTTTTACATTTCATAAAATGCGTGAGGGGGGCATGTGAACATCTGAGTATATTTTTTGAGAGGATCATTAAATTGACTGACATTAATGTGATCAAAAATTAGAATCAACTTGCAATATCATTGATATATAGCTGTCTACCGCGTTTTGAAGATTTAGAGTTGCTGGGGAATATCAAGACGAACTACTCAAGTCTGAAAACTTGCGGATAAAAATTATAGAAGAAATGGAAAGAAGAAGAAACCACACTTTAACGAAATCGGATTTGCGCTTCGGTTCGTCCGTCAGTCCTCGGGCCCTCTGTGAGTCCACCTGCCCGTTACGTCAGAGGTAAGGTAAAGTGATCTAAGGGAGAGCACACCTGACACCTCTAAGCAGAGACTTTTGAAATCCTGCGAACAGTAGTAGACAGCTCAATAAGTCATTTTAACTTGCATGTCATTAATAGAAAATCAAACAATTGTAAACGAAAAGCAGAACTCTGTAATTTGTGTGTGTGTGTGTCATGTATATGTGTGTGTGTGTGTGTGTGTGTGTGTGTGTGTGTGCCATGTATATTGCATTTTGTAAGGTATTTACGTTACTACTAATAATAAACTGATAATTCGCCCTTCTGGCAATGCGAATCCATTGCAAACGCCCATGTGTGTGTTGTAACCAAGGTTTACACCTCATACGTTCTCAGAGCTACTCAGTCCCAAGGTATATTAACTCAGTAAAATATTACTGCAAAACCCATTACAAATTTGTCCATTCCACTAACCCATGATCTGGCGCCTTGTGACAACAGTGTTCAGAAAGATCTCGGTACAAAAAGTCTTGTCTGTTTCTTCATCATTAGGTGTGATGTTGTGACATTCCAACTTATGGTGGTGTGGTCCAACACACCATTCGGTTCTGCAATGTGTGTTTTGTAAGAAGAGTCATTCCAGTACATTCTGATGATACAATTTTGCGAAATCCCTATTGGAAGTGATTACCCCCTGAGGCAACGGACTAGTGAAGACCTTGAACCACTCATTATTAAGCTAGTTTTGTCTTACGCAGTGTTATTGAAAGCTGGCGAGAAGAAATAAATAAATAAATAAATAAATAAATAAATAAATAAATAAATAAATAAATAAATAAATAAAAATAAAATTTAAAAAGCGCGGGATTAGTGACATTTGTAAAACTAGACATTTTCGTTCCCGAGTTATAGAAAATGTTTTTGCGATGGCAAACGAACTGCAATTTGACTTTCGGCATTGCTAAGAAAATAGTGACTCGCCCTTTCCTCCACTTCTACGTCTACGTCTACCACTACAAACGAAGGAGAGTTCAACAAAACGTGCACACAGTGAAGCGAAACAAGGGGCCATCTCAACATTTGCTCAATGGATCAGGGACACTGGACAAAAACCTGATCGAGATGGGGGTCATTGACAAGGAAGCTGAGGTACATTATTTGTTACAAGCATATTAAGACTTTAAAAATTATACAATATAAATGTACACTAATTCATTATATATCACTGTTTTGATAAACAAACATTATTTTCATTTTTGTTGATCAGTATAGTCTCTAATTGTATACAAACAGTAATGCAGTAAAAAAGATTTTATTTTTAACTTAAATTTGGGCACCGACTTCAGTTGTTTAATGTCATCTGGTAATGCGTTGTAAAGTAACGTACATGTACGTAGGTGGCATTCTGGTAGTGATCTGTTGATACTGACACTTGATGAATGTGATTTCTATGGCGTGTGTTGTAATCATAAATATCAGTACAGTATGAAAGTATGTTCCCACCGTTAAGTAAATCAGTTTGGACAAATACTACAGATTTGTAAATAAATATATGTACGTATTGTATACGTATGTACATTAAGGTAGTGTAGAAAAAGTTTTGTGGAAAATATATTTCAAAGGAAATACACTTATTGAGGAACTCTGATACCAAAAAGGTGTTTTTAACAAACCATCCGTACGTTCGTCTGTGTGTCTCTCCGTCCGTTTGTCGCCTTAACCAAACGTAGGATTTTTCCAAAATGAATATTCCCCGGTCGATACAGCTCGATCGTGGCGCTGCGATTTTGAAAAACTGTGTTTAAAATTTGGGGGTAGTTTACATGAAGTCCCATGGATATTTTCAAAATATTCTACAAAATGGCTACAAATTTTATCTTTAATGTTTTTTTTTAAATAGAGTAAAACACACTTGGAGATGGCATATATCAGTTTTACACTGTTACCTCTGAATTTTCCTCTGCCGCTATTTGCCTCTTACGTCGCTTCGTCAGTTAATAAAGCCCAACTAAATGAAATTGGCCTTGCTATGGTTGTGGGAGTTGCAATCGATATAACAAAAGTCGACGTTTTATCATCTAGTGCGAGTGGGCGTGTGTGATGTTAGATTTAACGAAGTGAAGAGAGAGAGAGAGAGTGAGAGAGTGAGGGAGAGTGAGAGAGAGTGACAGAGAGTGAGAGAGAGTGAGAGAGAGTGAGAGAGAGTGAGAGAGAGTGAGAGAGAGTGAGAGAGAGTGAGAGAGAGTGAGAGAGAGTGAGAGAGAGTGAGAGAGAGTGAGAGAGAGTGTGAGAGAGTGTGAGAGAGTGTGAGAGAGTGTGAGAGTGTGAGAGAGACAGACAGACGGAGTTCTTTAAGTTTGAAGAATGAGTGTTTGTAAATGTAAATATTAGTGAGTCTATTAGTATTATTTGTTGTTTTATTTCATTTAACTGTATAATAAATAATAAAAGGGTGGGGAAAGGATTCTGGATCCCAAGAAACAGTGCTAATTCATACCTGAAATGTTACTATAGCTCCTACTACTTTTAGTAAAAATAAATCAAATTAAACATATCAAGAATAAGAGAATATATCATATTATATACCAAAAACCTTAAATATTAGGCATTCAACGCTTGGACAAACAAATTTCCATCGTATAATTTGCAGGTGTTTAAAATGTTTGAGCGCATAACATTCCATAAGAATATTAATTTATGACCCTATATTTTGTTTCATAATTAGGGTACCAATGAACTGTTAACCATGTCGAGAGCTAGAAAACTGCTAAAACTGAGTATGACGCATGACAATCTTGCAGATTGAGCATGAATTGGATTTAGTGCATGCAAAGCTCCATAAAGACTGAGCAACGAAAAAAATATTTATAAAAATAAAATATTGGATTTGAAACCGAAATTACCCTTGCATTGGTAACAGAAAATAAATGTTGTTGGTCGCAAAGATCAAGTATTCTTACTCATTTTTCGACATATAATTTCAATGTACATCTTACAAAATCAATATTTTTTACCGTAAATATTACTATTCAATAGCACCCGAATCACACAGATACACTGCGGCAAAAAAGTATCAGAATTGGAGATCGAAATTTAATTTCAAGACAATTATACGCAGGTTTCCAGAAGTCTACTTGGTTGATGACGTCGGCTGCACTTCACTAAATTATATTTAGGTTTAATGTGACATGGTGTCGAGGTTTCTCCAGTGATGGTAATTGCCGATAATTTCCATTGGTGTGTCCAAAACATTAACATTATAAAATCGTGGATTTTCCCGCCAAACATATACTTACCATTAAAGCGAGAATTAGGATGGTTCAATGAGAAAGAAATATTTTTCAGAATATTGTGAGACATGCTAAACGCAATATTAGGTTTTCTTCTATATATTTCATCAGAAGTTTCTCACTATAACTTAGCTATTGTTGATTTGGTCCAAATGGTGTCAGACAGACGTCCGATAATAGTGGCACTACCTCCTACATATTTTTCCATCGGAAATATTTCTTCCAAAGTTTCGATTCTCAGTACTTCAGAAAGAGACAGCATTATGAGCCATCTAAATAAAAGAAACAGTGTTTCGTCTACATTATATTGTTGTGCACCATTGGATATAGAAAACATCACATCTGCAACCACAAGATTAAGCGGAGCAGGAGCTGTTTTATTCTTCCTAGATGATGTTTCTAATTTTGAAAATACGCTGGAAATTCAGCTCAACACCTTAAGTCAAAGCTCAATGTGGACACCGCGAGTGCCTCATTTGATCATCTCTTCATCACACTATTCAGATGATATTGTTCTTCTAGCTCTTCGGCAGCGAAAAGTATTTTCAGCCATTGTGATTCATCAAATTAACAACGAAACACTACGAGCGTCGTGGTGGCGGTCTTTCAATGTCGCTGGTGACTGCAATGGGCTTTCCAATTTGCATGTGCAAAACAAAACTCTTTCAATCTATGATGTACATTCAATAGCAGATGAAGCATTTCCTAAATGGTCATTAAAAAATCTGAGAAAATGTACTCTGAAAGTGTGGGCACTTGTTTGGGAACCATTTGTAATGTTGAGAAATGCGTCATCGCTGGAGGACCCTGACTCGTGGGATGGCATAGAAATAAGCATTCTCAAAACATTAGCCAAGAAATTAGATTTTTCATTCACTATCCTGCATGGCAATAGATCTTTCTTTGATGTCTATAATGAGATTGATGTTTTTGTGGCTTCTCTCAGTCGTCGAGATATATTTGAACCTTATGTGGATTCCACACAAAGCTACTTATACGAGACTATTCGATGGTACGTACCTGGTCCTCAGGCGTATTCACGTTGGATGAGTGTTGGATTCGTATTTTCTAGAAAATTGTGGTTATTCACAATATGTTCCTTTCTGTTTGTTTCCATTTCATTACATCTGATAACACTATATAAGGTTGGTTTTAAAAACAACAGAAAAACAGAAATTATCGATATAATTTCAGTTTTACACATGTTATTATTCATCTCAATACCGCGAATGCCCTCCGATTGGCATTCGCGCCTTGGTGTCCTAACATGGCTTTTCGGGTGTCTGGTTCTGAACAATTCATATCAGTCGGGTTTGGTCAGTTTTCTTATTAATCCTAAAATGAAATGTGCAATAACAAATCTAAAGGGTCTCGTGAACAGTAATTTAGAGGTAGGGATGGCTGATTATTATGTTAATGCCTTGACAGAATACAACGATAACCGTTATGACGCATTGGTATCTCGTCACGTGAAATGTGATTATCAGAAGTACGAGTGTTTCGATAGAGTCGCCTTGGAAAGAGACATAGCATTGATCATGGAAGAGTCTCACATGAATTACGTGAATTCTCACAGGTATAAAATCAAAGGTCTGTTTAACAGGATAAGTAGTATGACTGACTACATAGAAGGGTATCATGTTGTTATGTTTCTCTCAAAATGGAGCACATTTGTTCAAGATTTCGACTTCGTAATTGATGGATTGGTGGAAAGTGGAATAGTAAATAAATGGTGGATAAACATGACAGAGACCTATCGCGTTGGTTTTGACCGCACCAAGGAAAATGTGAACAAATCGGTGCTAAAAGTAATTCATTTGCAAGGTGCTTTGTTGATATTGGCTATCGGAAATACATTTTCTCTTATTATATTTCTTTGTGAAATGTCTCTCACGTTTGTCCAGAAACTAATCATAGAAACTCCATTACAATTGATAAAGAGTTTGAATAATATGTGATTCAATTTGCAAATTATTAACAGATAGTACATAAACATTATTCATTTGTGTAAAATACCCTAAACATTGGTGTCACGTTATGAAATTGTCAATTTGTCAAAATCTATCCATATACGTATGTATTTATATTTATTTCTCTATTCTCAAATAATATTGTATATTTTGTCCCATCTTTTATTTTATGAAGGTCAATAATAATTTATTTTACAAAGATACTTTATATAAATTGTAATTACGTATCTTTACAGATCTCCTGGAGATGAGCGAGCTCACGCGCTTGAAACGGCGAGAATAAAACTCATCACATATGCATTAGCGTTAACCTTTATAAGATAAAACCTTCATAACATAAATTATTATTGACCTTCATAAAATAACAGATTGGACAAAAAATACAATATTACTAACCTGAGGGTTTGAATTAATGTATTGTATATTCTCAAATAAATTAAAAGTCATTAATAAATACAATAATGTTTAAAAATAAGACAGTTTTTCTATTTTGATGCACGTAAATCATATTCCTATCTCGAATCAACTGCATGCCAATGTGTAATAAAATCTATTTATAAAGGCAAATCAGCCTCATATTTTGGTTATTATTCCTTATCGTGCCGTTGGTGAAGAAATAGACTTATTGCCGCAAGAACATAGAGAATGATAATGTGAATTACTATATTCTGAATTAAAATATAGCAAATGTGCACTAATGGTGACGTTTCATTTATGCCCAGGAAGAAAACAAGGGGTCATCTCAGCTTTCGCCCAAAGCATCAAGGAAACTACATATAATTGTTAAAATCAATATTACTTTCCGTTTTGTTGCTTGTGTAATCTCAAATTGTAAAGAAACCGTTTCACAGCAGAAAATACTTTCATGGACACTTCAACTTGGGCATCAATTTTAATTGTTCAATGTCGTCTGGCAATGCATTTTAAAATAAAGTACTTGTATTGGGTTATCTGTGTTCAATATCCACTCATCATTAAAAATATATTAATAGAATAATATGTTTCAATAGGCAACAATGAAGGTCAACGCTAGACGTGTAATAAAAATATAAATAACGAGAAAATAATGGTAATGAAGGATAATAACAAAACAACGGAGAATAGTGCAAATTTAAGTAGTAATTGTCAGTGATTGACATGTCAGAAAGTTCCGTGAAAAATACAAATAACTAAAGAATCGCGAGGAAATTGGATGTCAAAGAGAAAACGATGTAATATACAAACACACAGTCAATTTGAAGAAACACAGGAATTGTACAATGCGCGGGAAGTGTGTAGAAAGACAAAGACGACACAAATTTTAGTCATTGTAGTCAATTAAGACCAGAAAATAATTTATTCTGAACAACAAATATTTCATAAATATAATTCATACAATGGCCGTTATATATTGTAAAAATATATTTGGGGACGAAATAAACGCAATGTTCATTGAAAGATGCAAGTTCTGTGTTTTAATATAAGTGTATTAATGTAATTCTATTATTAATTTATTGTATAAGTGTATTGAGTAATTTTCAATTTTATGTATTACTATCAGATTCATCAAGAAGAGTGCGTTTGTCACAAATTCAGTAATGCTCTTTTGGTAATTTCATTTAAGACCGTGACCAATCCATAAAATCGTTATCGCCCTTGTTTCTTAGTCTATCTCGATGACCAAACATTACCAAGACCATGGCGACGAAATCCACAATAAACAACACACTTTCTCCACCATTCTGTAAAGAATTATCTACGTTACACTCTACATTTTTATATTTTATATTTTTATCAGTTCATTCAGCTCACGGATATACATTCAATAACGTAGTTGTAGATTTGGTGTTAATGGTTGCTGGCAGTCGTCCAATAATTGTTGCAAACACACCTATTACCTTTCGGTTAGATAACAATGTTTCAGATTTTTTCAGTGGTTACGACAATATCTTACGAGAACTGAATGTGAATGCTCTATCGGTACTAAATTATAATATACTAAATTCAAGCAACAAAACTTTTTCAGTTACTGGAAGTGGGGCAGGAGCAGTTCTTCTCTTCCTCAATAGTGTTTCTCATTTGGAAGAAACGTTGGAACATCACATGAACACGTTGCCTGGGAACCCCATGTGGACACCGCGAGTACCACATTGTATCGTCACAACTTCAAACATATCATATGTCACTGTATTTAGGGGCTCTTTGGCAACGCAACATTTCTTCAGCCGTTGTGATACATGAAAAAAACGAAGAATCCCTACATGCAACGTGGTGGACACCTTATCATAACTCTGGTGGTTGTTATGAACCTTCCGACATGAATATTCGAACCAGAATATTTGCGATCAATGACGTTCATGAAATTCTGAAGAAAGTATTTCCAAAATGGTCACTGAGAAATATGAATGGATGTACTTTGAATGTAAGAACACGTATTTGGGAACCATTTATAATACTGGCTAATTCATCATTTCCAGATCATCCCAAGTCTTGGGATGGAATAGAGATGAGAATTCTTAATACAATATCCGAAAGAATAAACTTTTCTTATCGAATCGTACTTGATTACAACAAATCATTCTTCAGCGATTATCCCAACGTTGACGTGAAAATAGCTTCTCTTACCCGCTTAGAATGGTACGAATCGTTCGTAGACTCCACACACAGCTATTTGTTCGAGACTGTTCATTGGTACATTCCTGGTCCGAAAAAATACCCTCACTGGATGAATATTTTTTTCGTGTTTTCTCCAAAGTTGTGGTTGTATTCGGTAAGTACCTCTCTGAGTATTTGCATTGCATTCCGTTTACTTTCAAGACTAAATAAATGCTTTGCACTCAACAAGAAAGAACTACATGCTCTCGATACTGTTTCATCTCTACATATGCTGATATTCATAACAATTCCAAGGATGCCAACACAGTGGTCATTGCGTCTAGGAGTTCTGTCGTGGTTAATAGGGTGTTTAGTATTAAACAATTCTTATCAATCTTCCTTAGTGAGCTTCTTGGTTAATCCGAAGATGAAACCTGTCATTGGAACTGTAGATGAACTAGTTATTAGTGACTTAGTGCCTGGAATGGGTTATTTCTATATTGATGTGATGCGAAAATACAATGATACTCGTTATGACGCATTATTATCTAAAAACGTAATTTGTAATATTCATGAATTTTATTGTTATGATCGAGTAGTATTGAAAAGAGACATGGCACTGGTTATGGAAGATTCTCACATGAAATATTTAATTTCTCGGAGATACATGAACAGTAGCTCTGTTAGCTACGTGGGTGAGTATGTGGAAGTCTATCCTGTTCTTATGTTTCTCTCAAAGTGGAATATTCTTCTTCAAGATTTCGATTTTGTAATTGATGGACTAGTAGAATGTGGAATAGTAAGGAAATGGTGGAAGCACATGACGGATATCTCTCACCTACATGTTGATCACGTCTCACAAGTTGGGAAAAAATCTGTACTTACACTAAACCACTTGGAAGGGGCTTACGTACTTTTACTTTTCGGAAATACTCTAGCTATCATCGCGTTTATTTGTGAAATGTTTTATTCACGAAGTTTTGAAAACTTAAAAAAATAGGAATTGCATAACAATTTTTATATACCTACAATTTACATTATATGCTTGAAGAATTAGTGTCTAAATTACCAAACAGAGTTTTGTGTTTCTTATTCACAAATCTCTTAGAATTATTTCTGCAATCAACATATTTCATTCTTAATTGGTAATATATCATAAAAATATCACATATCTCTTGAAATTATAATATATAGTTATATTTACATACTATCTACCACTTTCCAAAACATTGGAGTTAGAATGAACTGTTTATCTGTGAAGAACAAATTAGTGGATAAAAATTGTGATAAATTACACTGATAGTGTGTTCAAGCGTGTGCAGTGAGCTGTGAATCAAACTAGCAAGGAAAAGTTTGAAAATTCGGTTTATGTTTTGTAGAAGTTTTCTGACCTCGTTTAGAATAATAGTTTCCCACACTTATCTTGACCAATGGTGTCTTCCAATGGAGATAAAATGTGCCCTGCATTGTTTTACCATTATTTCAGCACCTTCTATGAAGATACATGTGAACTGTATGTGTAGTGTAATGTGTGTCGGAACTAAGTGGTGTTATCGTCCTCCAGTTCCACTAACTGACATCACAGAACTATAATTTTTTTCGATTAAGTTTAAAATTGTCACAGATGAACAATGGAGGTAACTGCAAATCAGTAACTATCATCTTTATCGGATAATCTTACTATCATATAATAAAATAAGGTCACGTGTTCAGATGTGGCGGCTCCAGTGGGAGACAAATACTGTGGAAGGACCGTTTGCATTTGCTTCCTGTATTGGGGAGGGGGAAGCAACAGACGAACTTCATGTCAGCTGTTTTAGTGATTCGTGGTGTCCTGGTGACAAATGTTTACGTAGGAGACGTACATCACCCTCTCTCGAAAGTACGTAAGCTTACGGAGTATTTTCTTTCCATCTCATTATGTGCACAAGATTCTATGGAGTGAGTCCTGACCAGTCTCCATTGAAAGACATAAGGGATGAAATGAGATGTGATATTCGGTCCATTGCCGATCTTCAATACTGGCTCAAATGCAGCAACTGAGAGTCCACATGAGCTCGGAAGATATTACGATAATATGTTTTTTCAATACAAACTGTTGTATAACTTCTGGCTTGTGACAATTCAACAACTTTCTGTCATAGAGCTCTCAAAAGTCAATTATCATTAACGAAGTGGGTAATTATCATCCGATAGTATTATTACTTCACACGCCAATAATATTTGAAATGATGGGTTTATATATGTCCACCACTACTATTAAAATATTACATTTTACTGTGAATGCGAGTTTAAAAATACAGTCTTCACAAAAACTGTTCTTAATTTTTTTAAGTTTATTTCACTCATTATTCATGATGTTCGTAGAAATCATTCTTCTAATAATTGCAAATTCTGTAAGTTGTATTCATAGCAACTTAGCTTACCTGACCCTATGTTATTATTTCCAAATTTATGCTTATAGTACACGTTTGGTAAGAAACCGCAACGGACCGAACGTTTTCAAGACCGAAATGCAAACAGAGGTGAAGCATTGAAACAGAGGTGGCCGATTCAGAACTCTCTTGTCCGAGCTTATTATCTACTGAATAAGTATGTGAGGAGCGAAATATATCTTGCCCGAGTTTTACTGTGATTATAGTTACATCATGCCAATAAAAAATAAACAAGTGTTGCTAAAACAACACGTACTTTCTCGCCAGTACTTTCAGGCACAATTATGGGAAAAGTACTTAAATTTAGAAAAATTGTACATGCCATTATTTCAAAATGTATATTTCAGAAACAGATTTTATTCAGGGAAAAATGTCTACCTCCATAATTATAGTTGTAGGAAGACGCATTTTTTGCAATTTTCGGAAAATCAGTTTTCAACGAAAACGAGACCTGCACCGTACGCTTTAAAGTTCGTTACACTATCCAACAAAAACATTTAATCAAAAACTATGGAACTATTTTTTTTATTTGGGAAATGTCTCAGAGGCTTCATGTAAAGAATCCCCCCAAAATTGAAATATCGGTTTCAAATTCAAAGGCCTGCGCAATCAGCCAGTTCAATTGAGGAATACCAATTTCGGAGAAAATCGGCTGAACAATATGAATTACTGCTTAGCCACTAGAGTAGTTCACAGAGGGACGGACGGACGGATGGACAGACAGGCATTTTTCTGTCATTATAAGTCTTATAAAGAAAACGGGCATAAAACAAAAAAAAATTACATAGACGACAACGATATATTTTACTCCTCAAATGTTTAATGGTATAATAAACTATATTAAGTAAAAATATGTAAAAAAAATGTGTTTGCTAATAAACGTTATCGAGCAGATGTGTCTTTCAATATAAGAAAAATACAAACACTCTTCTGACACTATTATTACTATTACTATTTTTATTATTATTATTATTATTATTATTAATTATTTTTCTTCATCTTCTGAGCTAATAGTTAACCATTAAATCAAGACATTCAGTGTTTTAAACAAAGCATTAAAAAAGGAACTTCTTTAATATATTAATTAATTACACTACTAAACAACTTTAACATTTCTGCATCTGGTTTAAAAATGGCTGGATTACCTTAATTTGGGGGTACTGAATTAATTACACCCTTTCTTTTATCTGCTACGATGTTTCTGTTATAGCTCTCAAGGTAGGGACAATACTATTTAAAAATAACTCAGAGCCCGATGATGACACAGATACAGACTTGATCCGCTGGCCACCACCTATCCCCTGAGATTATTTCTAGAAAATTCAAAAGAATATTAATATTTTCTGAATTGTCAGATGAGATTAGCAGCAAAAATACAGCTTGCGAGTTTATGGAAATCAACATATTTGCTGTTGGAAAGCCCCTGAATTCCAACACAATAATCTTGCAAGCCCGCATGCAAATCCATGAAAACGTGAATGAAAATTACACAGGGGAGATAAAGACACTGAAGACATTTAACACAAACAAAAAACACATTGCAGACATGACGTTTTTCAGAGTGAACGACCTAAATCGGCCATAGCAAATATCTTCGAAATGGTTTGAAGTATCATATGCGAATTGCACAAAGGTGCAAGATAAGATTGTAGATAATGAGGAAAATAATATACTTCATTTTATTATCTGAAATTACATTTTTTTTATATTTGATATTCTGACGTAATTTCGATTTTTAAATGCTTGTATATATTTTTCAGCACCATTTTTATTTTCTTCAAAAGGCAAATACAATTATATAAGTATTGGTAACATTTGGAAAGACACTTGAAAAATTGTTTTCTAATTGTCTTAGCAGTTAATTGTCTACGCTAATTAACATTCAATATTTGCATTTTTCTGTTAAAATCGAAACTGTTTCATTGGCTTTGTGTTTGCTCGAGTTCCTTTGCATCTAAAGAAACCATTGACAACTTTCACACGGCCTGAAGCTCCATAGTTTTCTTTCAATTTCTGCGCCTATTGGAATTTACTAATATAGATTGTGATACTCTATAACTTTACAACTTGTTCGAAGATTTAAAAATAACTTAAATACTGTTATCTTTTGATCTCGCAAAAATCAAACAGTATCCTATAGAGTAAAACACAAGTAAAGTATATTTAAGACTTTTTTCTATTTTTTAAGAGAATATGTTTGATGCTTTCTATGGAAAATACATTTGACGATAAAGTATTGAGCAATAGTAACAAATTACAGAACATGGTAAAGGAAATAATCGTCCACAAAAGGTATAATAAAACTGAATGTATGTAATATAGGTGTTACAAATTAAAATTATCCATGGTGGTTGTTCTTCTTCTTCTTCTTCTTAATAATAATAATAATAATAATAATAATAATAATAATAATAATATTATTATTATTATTATTATTATTATTATTATTATTATTATTATTGTATTATCCCTCATGTGCATATTCTTAAATGTGCCTTCCTAAGTTTTAGTATTTTTAATCTTATCAAATAGTTCTATTCATTTGTCGAAAAAGCATATCGTGTCATAATACGAACTGAAGTTTAGAGATTACACTTCGACAATGGTCACGTTTGTCTTTAAAAACTACTTAATAACAATAATTTAAAATTTTAATACAGTATAAAAAATTTTCGAGAACCAAAATACATGAAACACATAATACATAAAATATCTCTAGAATTTACATATTATAATTATAATATAATCATATTATAATACACATCTATATTACTAAAATAAAACTCAATGTGAAATCGAAGCAGTGTTAAAACGTTTTAAATTGAGACGATTAGTAAGCACGTGCATTAATTTGAAACAAAGAAATGTCGATAGGGTAGTTGATAATAGATTTCCTTCATACTTTAAAGAAATACGAATTTTTTTGGCTTTGATACTTAAGTAGGCGCTACGAAAAAGTAACCAAAACACGGACCAAAATTTCAAATTTTGTGACACTATGAAAACGTGATAATCCTCCAGTTCGCAGTATACCTACGATTAATTAATCCTAATACTGCGAACAAAGAATACAAGTAACTAATAAGAGAACATGCACATGTTCATTATTGAAAAATGTACGCACTTTTGGTCACAACGAATAACCGAAAGGATATAAACTGTTGCTTAAACTCAGTGAAACTCACACGAACAACATATATAATATTGACAGAATTGCATTAGAAACACACAACTGAATCAAGCACAAAAATGCGATTTCCGCTACTTCGATTTCCACAATCCGTGTACAACTTTGGAAAATCTTTACGATGTAACAGCACATACACAACCGACCACCAATTCACCGAATCGTCCACAGTGACAACTGCACGTCACAGAGTCCAAGTGGGAGGGCGGGAGGTGGGCTAAATATCACCCCCGCAAGGACAATCCACAATCAGGATTTCCACAATCCGTGTACAACTTTGTAACATCTTTTACGATGTAACAGCACATACACAACCGAATACCAATTCACCGAATCGTCCACAGTGACATCTGCGCGTCACAGAGTCCAAGTGGGAGGGCGAGAGGTGGGCGAAATATCACCCCCGCAAGGACAGGGGGCGGATTTTTGCGCGGGCGCGGGCAGTGGGCGGGCGGGGCACCAGCGCTCCTGCCATTGGTTGACACAGGCGTGCGCGTGGGCGCGGGAGGCGGCGGCGGCGGCGGCGGCCTAGCGGGATCGGCGGCGACGGCGAAGGTGACGGCGGGTCTCGAAGGCACGGCCTATCCTTCGCGGGCGCCGCTGCTAATCGGCAATGTCGAGTCAATATTTACCTCTCGCGCCGATCCGTTCGATCGATTGGCCAAATTAACTTGCCGCTGTGGGCGCCATTGGCCGCGACGGGGCGGGGGGCGGGGCGCGCGTACTGCCGCCGCCGAGGCTGCGAGGGCGAGGGTTGCGGGGGCGGGGCAGGGGCGGGGGGGCGGGGGAGGAGGCAGCGGCGCGCACGACGCGGAGCGCGCGCGGCGGCGGCGGCGGCGGCGGCGGCGGCGCGGCGGCATGGCGGCGGGGCGGGCGCCGCGCGGCAGCGGGTATAAAGCGCGCTCTGCGCGCCCGGACCACTCGCCGCTCCACCGCCAGCCCCGCCGCGCCGCCGCCCCTCGCGACCGCCGCCACCGCCGCCGCCGCCCCCAGCCGCCGCCGCCGCCGACGCCGACCGACGCACGCCGACGCCGCTCTCGCCCGTGAGTACAGCCGGCGGCGGCCACGTGCTGCGCGCCCTCGCCCAACTCCGCGCCGCCAACCCTTTCCCTCGCCCTGCGCCCTGCAGGTCAACTTATCGTGAGATGTAATTAGGAACGAGTGACTCTTGATTGTCATGCATTTAAGGACGACGGAGATGCTGAGTGGTTCGTATCTTCATTACTGCACGGAAAATTCGCATATTCTTGTCACTCTGGCGGAGTTTCAGTTCTGACACTCTCGGCGTGGTTTCTAGGAGTGACATGAAGTTTGTAGAAAAAATCTCTACAACACATGACGACATCGGAAATAGTGATTTCTCCCCCAGAAATTAGATATAAATTGTAATTTAAACTCTGTAGAATATCAATTCGCGTCTCCGCTCATTTACATACTTTTAATACTATAATGTTCTTATTGACAAATCTGATTCATAATATTAAAATTATTAATAGAATTCATCGAAGCGTAGAAACAAAAGAAAAATAATAGAACTGAAGGAATATTAGATTTTCAGTACCTTTTAGAGTGAGATTTACAATTACTAGGGAAAAAATTGTCATCTGCAGTGAAAAATAGTTGGTTGAACAATGTTTACATCTATACACTGACATCTACCTAACGATGTTATTAGTAAAATAACGATGTTATTAGAAAAAAATTCATGTGTTTAAGTATAAAATTATATAAAAACAGAAAAATTGTCATGCATAAAGTACTAAGTGTTGCAAGCAGAAAGCTTTACCCATTGTTGTCAACACAGAAGTTGAAAACGATTTTCTCGCTGGTGTCATAAAGGAAATGATCACCTGTAGAATGTCCCCCTGGTCTTACTGCAACAGGTCTCCTCTGCTAAAGTTGATGTAGGTTAGTTCGGATAGGTTTAAAATAATTGTTTTTTCTTTAAAATAATCCGAGAATACAAATAATTAATTGACAATCTCATATTTTATTTTCATTAAATTTAAATTCCTAACTTGTTCATATCAGATTAGGAATGATTTACATTGTAAGTTGCGATTTATTACAGAATAAATCAGCTACGAATAAACGAAAATTTCATTCACGTATGAAAAATAAATATACTACATATTCAGAGAACATTTAAGAAAATTATAACAATGTTTAAAAGTATTCTTGCAGTTGGTACCAAATTAGACATAAATATATAAAGGTAATTTTAGAAAGCACAATTTTTGTGCTAGTGTCTTGCGTATAATATCCGCTATGCTCAGCCCTCTGAGGGTTTTTATATTTTTATAATTATGTTTCCATCTTCTTAATGAATACTTCACTTCACTTTTTGATATAATTAATAAACGGAAGAACAAATATCTTAAATCCAAATTCAATTTAATACGTATATTTATATATAAAATGGATTGATAGGAAATAACCTAGATATAAAAAACTTACCATTAGGGCAAGTTACGTCTTTCACAGTTAATTGCTGAAAACCATCAACAAAGGCCCAACAAGTTCTCCCTTGTTTAAAATCGAGATGCCAAGAACATTCATGAAAACTAAGAGTGTAAAATGATACTATAAAGCGTTAACTGCATTTGCTTCAAAAGAAGTACGACCGCTATTATCATGCGGAAAAATCTTGCAAAATTACGACGAAAAATTCTGGAAACGTTCTCAACCTCTATTTCACACACTCAAATTGCCACTCGCTTCAGCGAGCCGTCAGACGCACCCGTGTTTCGAAACCAGCTAAGCAAGAGATCTAAATCTCTGGAGTTTATTTTTACCTTGTAATGAGAAATCGACTTCGGGCGTTACTAACGTCACTTTCCATTTTTGTGCTGCTAATAGACAAATTTTCAGCCAAGCTATTTCTTAAGCGGAATTTCCCCTTTCCTGAATTTACACTCATATTCGAAGGCTAACTGTTAAAATTTGGTATTTAATATTATTTTTTCAGAGAGCGAACTGTAAGTAAAATGTGAAATATGGAATTAATAAAATGAAAAATACATAGATTTCACTAAACAGTGAGAAAAAAATAGTTTTAACGTTAATATTGTGAAATAATTAGCTAAATCATGATCACTTCACAGACAAAGATATTTATGTTAAGAAAAACTGGGAAAAAAAGTAAGTTTCCACAGAATCACGAAACCGTGTATCATGCAATAATATTAACATTTGTTCTTTCTTTTAGACTATTGTTCTTTTATCTATGCTGACCTCATATAAGTGGTGTCAGAATGTTTTCTAAAAGTAATTAACATTGTTACATAATAATTTAACAATTAAAATTAATACGTTCGGATACCTAAGTGCGTGTATCTTCAAAAGACTTGCCGCACAATGAACCATACTATCCCCATGATTAATTACTTTCGAGATAAGAAAAATTCTGCGAATTATTCAGATGAGGTATATGTTGCGTGTGTTCATATCTGCAGTAAACGTGGGAGTTAGTAATGAAAGTGTCCCCTGGACATTTTCATTACTAATTCAACGGGGGAAATTATGGGGTACATTTTTTCCAATCTTTCTGATCCAAATTAACTGCAATACTCAATAATTCACAATTTTTTACATTTTAATAAGATACTAACGCTTTATAAGTCTTTTAACACCCATATCATAGAACAATAACAACACGATGAAATGTTACTATTCATTCATTCACGAAAGAAAATCTGTTCGTCGAATGGTATTATTTTAGCTGAACGATTGGGCAACGACTCTACATATTTCATCTAATCAGCAAAACATAGTTCGGAGTATACTCTTAAGGAATGAGTAATGTTATCTCTATGTTGTTCTAAACAATAATAAGATATTTTCTGAAAGTTTAACGAAAAATGACCATGCGATGGAATGAAGGTAGACAGTGGAAACTCCAGCAATTTCTAAAGGAATCACTGTGATTATTTTCCATTAGATAATGTTAATATTTCTTATATCTTTCTCTGCGATTCAGTGTTGTTGTTGAAAATGTGTACAATTTGTATTAATACGAGGTAATTTTGCAGTTTTAGAAATAAGTGTTATAACAACGTGGACAGCTGAAAACACTAAAGGCTTGGTTATAAACTACTTTCAGCTACTAAGACGAGGTTCACATAGTAAAAATATAATAAATTACGTAAATTACGTTTTCACCGCTTTTTCTACGTCAATAAATATTATAGATTTCTCCGCATATGTATTAGACTAAACATGGATGTTGGAATGTGAATGAATTGACCCGAACATTTTCACATCTTCATTCATTAACTTCCAATAGTTTCCTCCCACAACTTCCACCCGGGAGCACTTGGTTCGAGCTCCAGGTTCCTTTCCAGTGGGCAGCGAAGTACTGCTTCCACCCCACCCCCCTCGAGAGCTCTTTGTCACAGTTACGCAGCTTAGCTGCAAGTAGCGGCGCCGTCTCCGGCGCAGAGGGGCTTCCAACCTGAGTGCGGCCGGAGGCGCAGCGTAGGCAAACCCGCACAGCGCCCCTGCTTTACGGTACACGCCCCGTCGCCGCGCAACGTATGCAGTCTTTCTATTCCTTCTCATTAACGCGGTCGCCGCTCGCCCGCGCAGGAATTCGCTCTTAGCGCCCCGCCCAGGTCAGGTCACGTCAGACGGGTCGCCAGAACATGAAACGGAGGGAGCAGTTTCCTAAGAACGCGGGGGTTCAGAGTTGGGCAAACTTGGCACTCCTTTTCCAGATTTATTCTACGAGAATGACTCTCAGAATTATTAAATGTCTTGGAAGCGGTATTGTTTTTAATGAAGGTTCATGACACTCATAGAAAATGACATAAATACATACGTTAAACCCCTATGTATCCCTAACTAATAATTTATTTGTTAATACGATGTAAAAACGATAACATTTAGCGTAAATTTAATTGCCAATTGTGTCTTTAAGAAGTATGCGAAGTGAAAGATCTGAATGGTAATTATTTATTTGGAAATAACGAATATTTCTTACATTTTTTTGATATTCCATAGTTATTCAATGATATACATTGTCTTCTGCAGAAAGTGACATCGAAACATTTGCCTATTTTCCTGTGCTAATTCGCAACGTCTAATTGATGAAAGAGGTGCACTCTTCCACGGAGCATGTGGAATAATGCTTATGCTTTTAAATAGAATAGAAATCAAATTGAACTAGTAACAAAATTGGGCGCAACAAAAAACTAAACGTTCAATAAATACTGAAGTTTATATTGAGGGTTTTTTTTTTTTCAGGGAAAGGTACTCGCACTCAGAAATAGAAATGCGCACAATAAAATGGAACACCCTTTCAACTCTGTACGACATTTCTCCGAACAATGCGCGTCACATCAATTTTTCATAAAAGCTATCAACAAATACGCGTGTTAGCGGTGGGTTATTTTGTTGCCACCAATAATTACGTTTGCAACTTAAAAAATGCCTGCTGAAAAGCGCTATACGAAAAAATCTAGTGCGTTCTTGTGTGATGTTTGCGCATGGTGTGTGTGTGTGTGTGTGTGAATGTGTGCAACTGACAGACCTGTCAATACTCGCAATGCGCGGACTACAGTATGAGCAAGTCGACCCCTTGCGGAGAAGCGACTCCCTCATGGAGTAAAAAAATAAATTATTACTCAAGACGATAAAGGTATACTTTATCTCCCGAAGTGAAGTCCGATCTTTGGATTCCCTTTGCTCGTGAAGTATTGAGTATATTTATTTTACTTTGTAATAAATGACTTTATTTCCTTTTGTTTTTTAAAATACAAAATAAAAACATTGTTTTGTTAGGTTAAGTCAGGTTGAATAGTTTCCTAGGCTACCGTATGGTGCATCTACCCAGCCAGCGGTGCAGCCAGGTGCAATCACGAGAATAGATTTCTTTTTTATCACTCATATATTAAAAAAAAAGCACTACAGCAACATCTTGTTAACTTTTAAGAAGTGTATTTAACCTCCGGAACAAAAAATATATTCAGATGAATATTTTGGAAATTAGAACGTGGAGAAAAAATATATTCTTATCAGCATTTATCTCTGTAATTACATTCCCAAGTGTTTTTGAGATACAAAACAACCCCCCTCTACTTTTCATTATTTACAGTCGAATCATCAACATAAAATAGCAACGAGCGTCGTTGAGAACAGTTTATAAAAAGCAATTTTTCACCAACAATCCAATTAAATTGCTCACGGATATTGGAAATTATTTGGATCGGCAAAGGTGCTAAAGATTTGATTTGCCAACGAACTAACAAAACATCCTATGCCCTTCTCAGCTACGAAACTAGGAGCTGGTACGCAGCTGGTAAATCATTTTCAGATTTGCTAAGATATATTGTGGTTACGTGGTTACGTCGGAAGCAAGTGATATTTCTTTAATTTCATACCACTAATAAAGCCATTCGATGAAATAAATTCATGATGTTGATGGGTTTTTGATCATGAAGGTACGGCAGGAATAATAGAACGAGAGATATCGTAACCGGGAGAACCCTGAGGAAACGTCTCGCGAACCCACGTCGCCTACACAATTTCCACATGGATCGACCGGGATTCGAATCGCATCCGGCAGCGGAGAGGGGCTCGCTGCCCGACCGCCACAACGCGGGTCGCTCCCGCGCACGCAAGGGAGCGCGCCACCCACACGACGCGGATCGTCCGCGGCGATAGACGCGGGCGGCGAAGGTGGTGGCGGCGGCGGCGGCGGCGGCGGCGATAGAGGGCGGGCGGAGCGCCGGGCGCCAGCGGGCGACGGCGGCATACAGACGACACGCAAATCGGGCGGCGTTCGAGGCAAATTCCGTCTCGGGAGGGTTATTGCTCCCAGGGAGCGGCAGAGAGCGCGACGGAGGCCGCCAATCGACGAGAACGAGGAGACGCGCCGCCGATACCATCACACTGTCGATGCCCTCGTCGCATTATTGTTCTGCTTGCGATAACACGTTGTTGGGTCATCCGTTAGTTTTATTTCAGCATCCATAGTAAGAATTACGTAACAGTGGACATTACATTATCCACCAGAATATCAATAGGTCAACAAAATGATACGATGTTGTTTTTATGATCGAAAATACCTCGATAACGCAAAAATTCGAATTACACATAAGGCTGTAGGTTCGACTCTCGTGTAAGCCACGAATGTTTTCACCGAGTGTTCGTGGCACGGAGGTCTTTTCACAAGCCCATTCATCACAACACTACATTTCACCATACCAATCCCAGCTATGTGAAAGAAAAGATTGAAGCAAAGCGTTTCCGAGACCGCGAAGAATGGATATGCTAGATGTTGGGGGAGGGGATGCCAACATTTATTTCAACCCCACTCCTCTCTCAGGTCATAAGAGCTAAGTTTTACCTACGGGCTACCTCAGAGAAATAATAAAATAGAAAACTGGTAGAAAAGGTACCTAAGACTATTAAGACCATCAGAGACCAGAAATGTCGGGGGACAAATGGGGGGGGGGATCTGATGGGAAGGTATTTTGGATTTTGAAGAGAATGGAGATGCAAAGACCACACGACAGGTAAAAGCGACCTTTGAGAAATACACCTTATTGAAGTAGTTATATTTTAAGAAGTTGTTTGTATTCATGGTTAAAACGATAACTGTGTAAGAGTTTATCATTATTTTTCTTTATTGATCAGAAATGCTCAAAGCTGTATAATATACAGGGATATTGCTAACATTTTTCATTGCTAAATATGTTTAAAATTGTAAAGTAAAGTTTTTTCTTTAATTTTAATACTAATTCTAAACGTTCTAGGAGTGTCTGATTGTTAACAGCTGAAAAAATGATACGAGTTTTAACACCTTAGAAATGGTTGGACATGTCAAAAATACCAAAGCCTGTACATGACGTGGCATTTTCTATTACATTTTAGACAATACTTCAATTGTTTTCAGAATTTCCTATAAACTAAATACAATTATAGGAATATGGTCTCCGTTGCAACTCGCTAGTAATAAGGGCATACCTAGATAATAAGCGTATTTTAAGTAAATAATATTCGTGAATACTAACGCTATTGGTGTGATGTTTTTATTGTACAGTTTCACATTAATGAACCTGCCAACGCGTTAATTCAAAATAATAATTAGATGCCAATAAAACAATGAGAATGTATTTCAAAAGAGATATCATTGTCATACACATAATTCTAAATGGGATAACAAATTTTGCCAGGTTGCTACAACATAAATCTCAAGTACATAAATGAAACATAGGACAATTTTTCATTTTATTCTACACTATGAAAGATACTTTTGGAAACGAAAACATAGTTTCTTTAAAATCCTATTATGAAGATATTACCAAAATTGCGTCAATAATTGGCTGGCTTGGATACTAAACTAGTTTAAGTTAATTATAACTGATATTATTGTCTAATGTTAATATCGATGAAAAGAAATCTAATGACGTTAGATACAATCAATGTCCGGCGTTAACCAGTATTTACCAGTTTTTCCTAATTAAAAGTATTTTTCAAACTTTATTTTTATATTAAATGCTCTGTTGTTGTGGTTTAAGTGATAATATTTTTTGAAGCACGAACAACATTTATATTTTGTTTGCATGTACGGAAATGCCTAATGCTTTACTTTAATATATAATTTGACTCTCATATACTAAAGGCTCTTAATAAATGATACATGAGAAATATTTTCTTTTACAATGTTTGATTTCTTCAAGCATTTGAGTTTTCTTATAAAATCTATCAATTTAAGATGTAATATATTATATGCGTTAAGAGGTTGCGTTGTTTCTAAGCCAACCTTTTTTCCCTACTTAAACGTGAAAAAGGTAAAGTACATGCACTTTATTTTTCCGTCTGCTTACTCTCGTGAACAAATCAAAATTGGAACGTTCATTAACCTTTTAAGTTTAAAATTAATATCTCTGAAGTTTAAAATTCATTTCAAAACAACAATCATGATATTCCATCTGTATCACTCTACAAAACTGTTATAAAGTGTTATTTCAAATTGTAAAATTTTAAATCTCTGATAGTTGATTAAACAAGTTATTCAAAAAGTTGGACTTACAGTGGTGCATATTCCATACTTTCCAATTTAGTTTTTAAAGCAAAAATAGCTTCACACCACAACCCAATTTTGACATTAACAACGAAGGAAAGGAAGCGGTTCTGTGGAAAGGACGTACTTTCCAAAAATATGATATGGAGTATGCCTATCTTCCAAAAAGATTGACCAAAAAGGTTCAATTTGTAGATTATGACACAAGGAATAAACACGTATCCCCTTGGTGCATCAACAGTCGGTTTTAAGGTCCTATGACGGATCGTTTCCGTGCTATGGTCGATGGTTTATTCCGTTGAAGCGTAGTGAGTGATGCGGGTTTCACGTGTGTCGAAATTCCCTCCTGTGAACTTTTATTATTTGTCGTGTGAAATCGGCTCCATGTAGATCAGGAAGAAAGTCCCGGTCCAGACGTAGCACATTTTCGGGATTTTGTGTCTTGGTATCTAATAAATGGTACAAAACGTTCATCTTTTCTTGGCGTATACTACGTTGTTGATGAAATTATTCTATTACACATTTAAAAGGTTTCGTGTTGTACTTTGATTAAAACATGAATGAACGCTTCGGCACAGCATAATGTTACCATTCATTCAAACGTCACCCTTCCTTTCAAAATCTTAGTTATATAATATAGTTAGTTATATAATTGTTATTTAACATTTTTAAAAGAGATTTAGTTCCCTCCACGTTCCCCATGCATTAAGCATTTTGTCTTTTAATTATCTCCAAAAGTAAAAAAAGTATTTTCAATCCAATATATTTATATTCCATGAATTAGCGTTTTCAGTCGCGGAAACTGCAATGTCCATTAGTTCCGTACGTGTTGTGCATACCATTTCCGGTGGAGTGGCGGTGTTCCCACCTCGCTGCAGAGAGAAATCAGGCGGTCACTCTCGTCAGCACGTACCAAGGACGGTCAGTGAGATGAGAGAAATCATGAAGACGATTGCATCAACGGGAACAAAGAAATGGCGCATTTACAGGTGAAGAGGAAGTGAAAGAGCCTCGAGGAGACCTCCCTAGAATCTGCTTTACTTTCAAATAATTGCGCGTGGAGAGGTCGATATTTGAACATCCAGTTATTGAATGCAATCGCTCTGGCCACTACGTTACCGATAGTCCACAAATACCCTCTCCTGTACAGTCGAAAAATTCGCCAAAACGTCGATTCTACTCCATTACCGCATGAAAACGGCCCCCCTCACATAAATGGACGCAATCTGAACACAGCCGCAATCCCGTAGCTTTCAGGATTATCACTGTATCTATTTTTCCCTCCCATTGACGATCTTTCAACCACACACCCGGCTCGCGGAGGCGGAGACGGCAGCGGCGAGGGCCACTTCGAGAGCCGCATTTCACATTTCGATCCGGAAATTGCTCGTCACAGCTGGGAGGGCGCTTCGGCTATTTGCTTCAATCTTCAGATTGGTGGCACGAAACTGATTTCGTTTGAACTCGTCCGTGCAAAGTCAGGGTTGCCCACCGACATCCGCTGATATTTTCGTCTCGTCAAGAGCTCGATGTGTAAATCAGGTAATATGTTCTGGAACAAGCGACTTATCCCTTCCTTCGGAATACAGAGCAAAAAAGGTGCGAGAAAAGTAATTCAATATGGTAATATTCAATCTGCGTCATTGAATCCTCCACCTATAAAGGCAGACTAATTTCAGAAAATTCACATAGCAATTGCAAAAAGTTTTTTATAGTTATCCTACAGTGCATAAGTAATTTACATCCACTGTATTCATTGATCATGCGCTATATCATTTGAAAAAATATATTCATTCAAATTGCAGGATATAAATGGTTCTATATACACATATCTAATCGTACTCTTTAGTTTCGAAACATTATTTATTTATATGGTTTGAGTGATATGGAGAAATAATTCATGCGTGTGCTCTAAAATGAGTGGTATGTATTTACTTCAGAGAACTATCTTTTTACGGTTTCTCTATGAATAAATACGTTGAAGAAAAACATTCTCTCAATAACCGTTCCATTTAGTTAGAAAATGCTACACATTTTTCGCATAAAAGTTTCAATTTTTTTCCTGGAAACATTACATTAAAAAAAATTCCTACTGCATTATGTATCTTGTGATACATTCACTTCTGCTAAATACCACAGTATTTTCGTACACGCAAACCCTTGTCGTGAATTATACGCACGACTACGGCCAGCAATTCTCATGCATGTCGCGTGACTGCCAATATGTAGAATTCAACTGTGTTTTCTGTATGAAGATACGCAACAGGACCTAATACTGCCGTGTTAGTGTTAATAAACGGCATAATAAACATTCTGGAAAAGGTGTACAAGCTTTTGTCATTACCGAAAGTCTAAATGCGCATTTTCAAATTATTATACATAATTATAATATAATCAAAAATAATTACGGGTTATAACAAGATTTGACTGAGGATGTTTTCAAAAAAATTCATTGTCGCAAGTAGCTTTGAAAAACCGCAAAAGAACGTAGAACTACAAAAAATAAATGAACAAAGTAGGAAATATTTCTATTTCAACAATATTATTCGTGTTGTGTATAAAATTTGAGCGCTTTTTTAAAGATTAGGCATTGTATAATGTAAAATGTACATTGTACAATGCAATTTTTTGTTTCAAAATTCGTTTTATTTGTTTCTGATCTTGCCATTTGAATATTTATCAAGTAAGATTTGAAACTAAGATTTGACTGAAATTAATTTATCAGAATTAAATAATTTGACATAAGCAACAATCCTCACTGATATCAAACTACTTTTTCAACTCCCAGATCAGGTCGTGAATCAGAATTCGTATTAGATTTTTTTCATAAAGCTTCAGTGATATCATATTTACGCTTTAGGTGGCTTCTAAAACCCTTAGTCATTTTCTAACATAAAAATGTCTCCTATGTAGGCAACGTAGAACGCATAGAAAATATCTGTAGCTACAATTTCATATCTATTTCAATTTCGTCAAGACTTTACAAAAAATACAAGAGTCTAGTTCACGGATCATAGAAGGCCGTGCAACTGATTGAAACATGTAATGTCAATAGCTAAGTGCATACGTGTTGAAATATAAAGTAATAATTTCTGATTGGTTAGCGCTAAGTGACGTGTTACTTCTACTAAATCCGTCATTCTTTTAAAGAAACAAGTTTAAAATAAGTGGTTCAAAAACATTTGCTAAAACTCAAGCTAAAATGCTTTTACTTTGGATTGTGAACCATTACTTCACATTCAATTTCCGGAGAACAAAAACTACAGTCGTGATTTCCAGAGATTCTAAATCGATCAATAGAGTATAAATAAATAAATAATTATTAAAATGTTAACTTCACTTCATTATTAATTATCGTTTCCTTGAATTCATGTTTAGTTCAAAATTATATTATGCATTTTTATTATTATTATTATATTAAAATCAGTATTCAAATTCAATATTTAAGATACATATGGAGGTCGTTATTAACCAATTGATTTATTAAAAAATGTATTTATCGCGTTTTATATTTTTAACAATTAATTTCATTTTCAACTGTTTTATTTCAATACAACTAGTCGCAAATATTTTATTTCACTACAGTATTTGCTCAGAAAGTTTACAACAATTACTTCGTTCGTTGCACATGTGACAAGTTACAGTGTAGTCAAGTGATTAACTCGAAGCGACTGCTAAAATATTTTGCTGACTTTCGTATAAGGAGTCTGAATTGTTTGTCGTATTGATTCTTTTGCACATATATTTTTCAAAGACGTGGCATTTCACATCGAGGTTTTGGAAGGGGGAGGGTAACGGTCGTATTCAAACTTCTTAATGGCGATTTTATCTATCTCGATACCCGAGGATGAAATATACACCTCTCGATGTATTTATTTTAAAAAGCTAATGGTGCTAAAACAGCACATATTTTTTTCGCCGTAATTTCATGCAAAATAACTCGGAGGAAAACACTTTTCGAAAAAATGACCCTAATTTCAAAATCTGTCTATAAGAAACAGATTTCATTAAAGGAAAAATCTCTATCTTTAATATGTATTCCCTATCTTTAGTATATACTCCCTATTTTTTTAAAGATTTCAAAATAAAATGTTACATATACACTTCTGTTGATTTTATTTGTTTATCTTGTGTTTGAATTGGAATATGAGATCCAAGACCCGGGACAGTAAGAAATTAAATTGAACTTGTCGAATTCGAAAAGGCGGTTTGGCAAGTTATTCCACAAAACCACACGGTACTGATAAACAACGTGTCAAGTAAAAAGTTTGGTTCATTTAATAAGACGAAAAAATTGTATTTTCAAAATCTTTATCGGTAAATTTTAATTTCATTATAATATGAATTAACGTAACATAAAAATGCCAAAAATCTTGGTGTTTAAAATAAATGAAAGCACATTTTCTACACGGACTAAACGTTTTCATGTATGGGACATAGAACCGCAGCCTCATTTTA
Organism: Gryllus bimaculatus; assembly: GCA_017312745.1. Taxonomy (NCBI): domain Eukaryota; kingdom Metazoa; phylum Arthropoda; class Insecta; order Orthoptera; family Gryllidae; genus Gryllus; species Gryllus bimaculatus. The sequence continues at coordinate 1,647,022 of BOPP01000056.1, forward strand.
TACAACGCATCTTAGTATATTAGCAAACAAACACGACGCATGGTCAAAAATCTACGAACGTTTTTGAGAATAAAGTCACCTTTAACCCACGGCACTCATCAGTAAAATAGGCACAGAGACTGAACTGCTCACTTTCCCGTCAGATGGCGTGTCTGACCCGCTCAACTTTTGTCTCCCACAATTGTCAGAAGTCACTGGTGCCGGAGCCGCTCGCGGGGCCTCTAATGGCGCAGGTGAGCGAAGGTGTGGGCGAGCGAGAGGGATAGTGACAAGCCGAAGGAAGTGTCGGGGCAGGGGGGGGGCAGGGCAGGGCTTGGGAGCGAGTTCCCGCGGAAGATAATGGGATGCGGATTGAGTTTCCGCTTCCGAAGAGAGGAAAACGAACCCAGCGGACAAAGAGATTCCGGGAAGCCGGTTGATACAGGAGGAGACAACCCACTGAAATTTAACACAGGTGAGCTATGGCTTTCTGACATTATATAATCACTTCCTCTTCCTGCAACTGATTACAACGCTAAATGAAGAATTTCCGAAAAAGTCGTTGGGGTGATTGATGTTGAGTAGTCTGTTGTCAGGTGGAAGCGAAATATCACAGATAATTATGTGGGATAAAGGTGAGCGCAATGAAGTTGCGTGTTATCATGAAAGTTGAACAGGCGGAAAACTGAATTTTACTTCACTCAAGTTCGAACCGATCTGCATAATAATTGAACTATTTATTCAAGCCCTTGTTTCATTTGCATTAATTTACAGTAGACGTCAATCAACGAAAGGAGACTCTTGGGAAACAAAACCAATTAATAATTCAAACAGCGATCGTAAATGTAATTGACAATCATAATATTTCCATTTGACAATTTATATAACAAATCTGTTTAAATTAGGCAAAAGAGCAGAATTACAGCGGTGTCCGAATCAGTTGCCCAAACCGCTGATTGCTGAGTGAGCTTCCGAACCGTCCACAGAGGTATTCCTGAATTACCGTCAATCTAGGAATTGGCAGTGAGTGATTAACGTACATACCTTACATTCACAAGGCTCTGAAAGCGAAATCCTCAGGTCTCTAACCACAGCAAACATTTACTTTTATTACATGTATGTTGATATGACTTTTTGATAGCAGATCGAAGCAAGTATAAATTAATTTTCATTAAAGTGGCATAAAGTATTCGATAGTATACCTTTCCCTTAATACGTCTGCCTTTCTCACTGGTTAAAACATTTATGAAACCATTTTAAAAGTAGATTACTAATTATTTAAAAATAAAGTCTAGGCAACAACGGAAAAACTTCACAAATGAAGTATTATGAATGGAATGAATTTAACTTCAGGCCAGACGTTTTCCAACACACAAGTGTCTAAAATTCAGTTCTTTATAAACAGTTGTAAGTAAATTCTTAAATCTTCAAACACTACGTTTGTAAATATAGATCTCTCTTACGCACGGACAATGTTTTTCACAGCAAAGAAGAATTCCCACTGCAAAAGTAGTAATTACATAAACTAAAAGGACTTACAATATTTTCACAATATTTAAAAATTCTTGCTTATTTTAACATTTTCATACAATTTTCTCGCGTCTGCCAATGGAAACAAAAGAAGTTCTCTTTTGTTAATATGTCGACCTTTCGTAGTGTATAAAAGTTCATTTCCACCTTCAAATGAAGACTTAGAAACTTTTTAGGCCGAGCGGAGTGGATTTTAACTTAAAAAGAGCGGTAGCTGTTTAAATTATTCATAAATTAATTAAAACACATTCACTTACAGTAGATGCATAGATTTCCTTATATTTGAATCACAAACAAAGAAATCAACAATCTCCAATAAAGAATAATATTAGCATTCTCCAGAAACTACGCGTCGCAACGGCGCGATACGTATTCAAGAATAAACATCACGTTTCTCAACTCATCACCAAGTACAAAAGTCCTTTCCTTTTAAATCTGCCAACGAATGAAAAGATTGCAACCCACTCTCGAGACAAAAACGCAAAACGATATGACGGGTGTGAAACGCAGACATGTAGAAGCACGATGCAAATGTTTAAAAACAAACGAGTCGCGTAGAAATTTGCACTTTCCATATATTGCGTGTTACGAAGTGAATTTTTAAGCTGTTTCTTCCGAGAAGCAAAATAGTACAAACTCTCATACGGACTGCTAGTTCCATTTTACATGTCTATAACATCGTATTGTCTCTTTTAAATATATTTTTAAATAATATTTATTCCTTGATACTTTTATTTGAATGATTTTAATTTATAAATGCAATAACACAGTCTGGTTACTACTCATTTTTTCTTCATCACGCCGTAAATAATTATGAATATATTTTTCTTCTTTATATCTTTGGTTCCTGTCAAAAACTATATTTCTATTATCTCTGTCAATCTGAAAAGGTTATTACTCAACAGAAAATATTAATCAAACATTAATAATAAGATGTGGAAAACACATTTGCTTGCAGTAGGCACGTTTCAACAAACAGAATTTTAACTTGAACTCGAAAATATTGTGTTATTACCAAATCGAATCGGCTTGCGTAATGTTTTTATCTCCTACATTTGTTTTCACTACATTTAAAAAATAAAACAAAATATTCTCATGGAGCAGACGGATATAGATATTTATATTTTACTTTATGTTATTCTACAATACAAGTTGAAACAAACCTAAAAAATCGAATTGACGGAACTACACACGAAGAGTTTTCGTGAGCACGGCTTTTTTCTAAGCATCTGGTTGTGCTTCATTAACTCCAATTCTGTAGCGAGGCAAAGGCGATGATACTGACATAGTGCCAGGAAGCAACTCGGTGTGCAAGTGAACTCCGCAAAAGGTCAGGATGCGGCGAGACGAGACACATCGCCGCTCCCGTTCCACTGCGTTGCCGCTTCGCTGCCCCGTTGTGCCGCACGTGGCACCACACGACCCAGGCTGCTTCTCGTCCAACCCCTCCCGCTCGCACTTTTCCACCCCACAATCATTTGTAGGTTACCTCTTGACCGATATCTTTGGCTTTATTAAAACTCTTGATGTTATTCAATATGTCATTGTAACTATACAGAAAAGTTGCTCTAGAATGCATTACAATCCTGCCCATAGTTTGTTAAATGTTGAATTACATGTTCCTTGGGTTTTGAAGTCCTTTTACAATATACTTGAATGCCAGTCTGCTTGAATTGAGTATCCCTAACGACTTTATTGTTTGCCTTTATATTTTTTAAATAATTGTAATAAACTACATATATAATGTTTACAATTCTTTTACTCATATTTTCTTATAAACCGGAATTTGCGTTAACGTGGACCAGGAATTTTATTACTTGCATCTTGCATCTAAGTAGTATAGTAGAACTAATTTTACACAAATTTCTATTTATATATTTTTAATAACTCGTATATACTCAATATATTGCTCAGTTTTTTCAGTATAATATATCATATCTTTAATCACAAAGGAAAGTCAAAGAAAGGGAAGCGTGCGAAATTTACTCGCATCTGGGAGAGTAATCTTTAAATTCCGCGGTGGTTTACCATATTGAGTAATCTTTATATTTATATTTATTTTACGGTTAACTCACCATGTGGTATATATTGTCTCGGGGTTTCGCATCATGATCCTGACAGTATGGTATCAGCCCTTCGCTTTCCTTTAAGGATGAGAGAGCAATCAGAATGAGAAAGAACCACGCGGCGTCTGTGCTGAGAGTAGAGTGCTGATCTGGGATTCGCCTGTAAGTTATCAGAGATCCAGTAGAAGCTACTTATTAATTGATGTTTAAATGGACAAGAAAATTCCCGTCACCCCTGCTCGCCTGACATAAGTGGTGATGTGGGTGCGTGTGTGTGTGTGTGTGTGTGTGTGTGTGTGTGTGCGCGCACGCGCTCGTACAAGGGGAGACTAGGAAGCAAGGATGAGGAAGGAAAGATAGGGCGCAATCCATAGTCCGTTTGCTGGGTATTAACCAAAAATTGGCCAACGAAACAATAGAAAACTACCGTTAAGAGCAGTCGGTCGCTATAACACTCCTCCAGCGAGTGACTCAATGTCACCTAGCTACATAGCTATCGAAAATCCTCCATCGTCGTGACAACAATCATAAGACCTTCTGGTCGAAGATTCTACAGAGGAAACGAAACATGCTTCAGAGCCATCGCAGTTAGTTCCCGGATTCGAACTCCATGTTTTTCAGCAACTGCACTCCCGTTCGTTGCCGTAACCCCTCCAGAAACCAGCTCTGGTAATCTTGAAATAATTATATGCGTCGTCATTGCCAATAATATTGTTGGCAATGACGACGCATGTAATTACTTCATTGGAAATGCCAACAATAACTCTTCACAATACCTATACATCTGGTAATCTTACTTAACTGATAATACTTCTATTTCCGCCTGGTGTTACCGAAAAAAACGGCGCAGTAAAATATCTAAATACTTTTCACAATATTCTGAATTGACAAAATAACTTTATCCATAATCTTATCATTCCACGCATCTGTACGTGAATAAAGTGCGCACTCCGAGATGCAGCGCGAGTTCCGCTTGGCGCCCGCCTCGGCCACTTCGCCTGTGTCTGTCAGTTCAGCTGCTTATGTCAGCTTGTCCATCGAGCCTCCGTGCCCACAAGAAATAACTGCGATCTACACCGCATCTCCCTCTGCACCTCACCGCCTACACCCGTCAAGTACAGAGCAATGCTCTTGCAGCACAAACTCCATAGTGAATAGACAGATTCTCTTGAAATACTATGAATTTAATATCTTGCAAAATGCAAAAATGAAAACAATGAATAAAATGAAAACAATAAAAAATAAAATTTTTACTTTCTACATTGTTTTCTGCAAATACGCGTACTCACATAAAAATTCGATTCTAAATAAGCATTATTTTCTTCGGCAGACTGAATTTTGTTATTTTTAGTCTTCACAAAAACACTTCGAAAGAAAACACGGAAAATTCTGAGCAAATAAAAAATTAGCAATTTCCACGTATGCTGCATTAGAGTTTTATGAGACGTCGGCTTTCAAAATTTAAATTATTCCTAATATTCTTAATTTATATTCACGCATCCCACTTTCGTACTCCATTAAACGACGTCGTCACAATAAGTTGATCCTAATAATTTTTTGCTAGGTGAAGGTTTATTCTTAAATAATTTTACCAGCAGATACATTTTACTTCGCTCAAGGAACATAAGTAACTCTAAGAGGTACAAGTTATCCTAAATACAAGTTATTCTACTATGACTGCGGCAGAAGATGACAATAGTTCTCCAAGTGACACCAACTCTAGAGATATCAATGCAAAATTATTCTTGTTACTCTCACTACAAAACAAATTAAATATGTCCACAATAGCTCTCAAGAAAATAAATGACACGTTCATAGAAACGTAAACAGTGTTTCGTGGTATTCAAGATGTCCCCTTGAATATCCTTTTAAACATCATGATGCGTGGGTGAACACCATTGCGACAGCAATGGCATTACAAGATTAAATTAGGAGACACAAAGGGACGGAAAACAGATTCACAAGACTCATTGAAAAGTATAACATTCATCACAACAGCAGTTATAAGAATACAGGATTCATTCATTGTTCATGTCTAGTTTATAGATGTCTCAGAAGTGTCTTTGAGAATATTACATGATCCATGATACTGTAAGTTGCCTTGTTACAGTGTCATGGATCAGATATACTGCAAATGTTATTTTTTCCGCGACTCTTGCTGCAGACTTCACTTTCATTATTTCTCTTTTTCTTCAGTTGGTAACCATTGTGTGATACTCTTGGTAGCCTCGGCATTTCGATTTTTGTCATTTATCGTAGGTTTGCATCACGACAACTACGTTCTATTTATTTTTTGTTGCCGTTTGATGCTTTCTATTACCCGAGGATATATTTCACTTTGGGTCATGTGTTTGTTCATCACTACAAGATCATCTTATTGAGGGGAAAAGTCAGCTCTCTTTCCTTGTACACACGTCCATGAGGGCTGCGCGGAGCCCGATCCATCAGCAATAGCATTGCGGGCTGGTTGGGGGAGAGAGAGAGAGAGAGAGAGAGAGAGAGAGAGAGAGAGAGAGAGAGAGAGAGAAAGGCAATCAGCGACGAGGAGGGTGCGTGGTTCGTCAGGGCGACGGCCCGTAGCGCGACTCGCCGCTTCGCCTCGCCGCGCAGCCCCCCGACGGCGGCGGCGGCGGTGACGGCAGACAGTGGGCGTCGGGCGCGAGCGGCGCCGGGGGCGGCGAGGGCGGCGGGATCGGGGGCGGCGGCGGCGACGTCTCCATAACGCCCCCGCACCCAAACCCCGCCGCCGGCGACCGTTTCTACTACACGCGTTCCCACTGCCTCCGTCGCGCTTTATGTCGTGGCTCTTAAAAGCGCTTTGTGTCGGAGGGGGGAGGGAGAAGGAAAAAACAAAACAAAACAAAAAAAAGAGGCAGGCCTGAAACGCCTCGGATGCTCGCCGGAAGAGAGGAGAGGAGAGGAGAGGAGAGGAGAGGAGAGGAGAGGAGCGGAGCGGAGCGGGCTGCATCCGCGCTCGCCTGCCCCGTCAACGCGTTCGCGTCCCTGCTCGATGCGCGGGGGCTCTGCTTAATCACCTTCCCAATTTCTTCGCTGGGCGCGAGGAACATCAAAGGAAATTCGTGTATTGAATTAATGGCAGAAGGACGGGGGGGCGCCGTTTACTCTAAAATTAAGAAAGTTCAACTCGTTCCTGCGGGGAGAGCGTGGGCAACTAATGGGTAATTTCGTGCTGATGGAGGTTATTTCCCGTAATAAAGGCGCCAGCTCTGACTTCTTAATAAAAGCAGCGTTTTCTATTTAGTCCCCCTAACGATGCGCTAGTTCTTTGGTTCCAATGATTGACGTCTCTGCTGCTTAGCACATCATCAACTTTTATTAGTAGTTTCCATTTTTTTCATTTAGGAAAGAATGACTTTTTATTGCGTGAAGAAAATATTTAATAAAAGAAAAAAACATTTTTTTTACATATTTTATTTTCCTAACTAAAATAAGACAAATAATAAGGAGTCTATGTAATGACAAATACCCAGTACGCTCTTCGTGTGCTGACAACAATGGTAGCAGAGAAGGGGGACAAGAAATAAATTTTTATATTGGTGAATTCTGGTTCTGAAATAATGATTATAATATTGGTGAATTCTGGTTCTGAAATTAAGGTTTTATTATCATTACCTGCTCACTGAAACCCAACATTACAACCAACAAAAGTCGATTTTCCCTTATTTTAATATTTAAAATTGAAAATTTTTCGTCTTTCAACATATTACGTTTGTCATTCTTTTTCTTAATGTCTGAAAATATTTCCAATGGCCCACGTAATATTTGTCAGAGTGAGTGATTGATTGTTGTTTCCTAGAACAACTACTGTGATCATTAGTCCCATTACTGAAGTGAATGTATTACACCGAGATGTGTACGTGCTCCTCGCCCGCTGACTAGTGAGACCCGACTTCGAACGACAAGTCGACCTGCGGAATGGTTCCTTCCACTTATCGCATTTTATTCCACCAGCGGGACTCCGCCTCACCCGAGGTAATCCCTAAGCTCCCGACTGCTCTCTAGTCTTGTATAGTAGTGTAATGCATGTAAGTGGAGACAATAAGACAAGGAAGGCGAGGGAAAAATCGCGCGCGGTCCGTGGGTCGTTTGTTACAGTACTGCTGCAGCGTATGTCTCGTATTGATCAGAGAAAAACACAGAAAACTACAGATCAGAGCAGCCGACCAAATAAATTCCCCTCCAAGCAGTGGCTGAAATTGATCTTGCTATAGAGCTAACGTTAAAAATCTGTCTCAGGACTCTGAACCCAAGACCTTCCGGCCAGAGACGTTGCAGAGACAGTTACAAAGCTGTCTCTGAGATAACTCTGTTGGTGCTACTTTTCTGCAATGCAAATTCTTTTTAATTTCTCCCACAGTAACAGTGATTTACATTAATGTTCCATGGTAGAAATTTAAGTAGCTACGATGCTACAAATTTATAATAATACTTTTATTGACGTTGTATACAAACATTTGTATAGAAAAGCAATACTAGCACCGGACAGAAATATATAGAAGAAAATAGAAGCTAGGCTGCAGGTGACAGAAGACACAGAAGCAATCAGTAGACGCGAAATGAACGAGAAAGAAGAAACAACGCGGAGTGAAAATTCATAAAATATATGGAAGTAAATACTGTAAATTGTGCTGTTATTGATTGAATTATACGTTTTATTCTGTACAACAAACAACCTAGCATTTCCTGTAACTGAAGGCGTTTGCCCTCAATGGGATGGTATAGGTTAAAATAAAATAAATATAAAATTAAAAAATATACAGAAAATATAGGAAATGAATTGTTCCAACATTCGATTGACTTACGAACCCTTCTTTTACAGTTGGCAGTAACGATTTAATTCCGTAGAACGGAAAGCAATTGCTCCACGTGCGTATTTGCCAGTGAACAGTCTAATAGCAATGACAACTAGTCCTCCCCGAGCCGCGACGCGGGCAAGTGGTGCTAAAAGCGCCGTTCACGCGCGTACACCGCAGGGAGATCGCACGTCAAATATTTGCTTTGTCAGTGCCCGGGACGTCCACGAACCCACGCCACAAAAGCCGCGCCCCCCCAGCCCACCAGCCACCCCCCACCCCCACCTTCCTGGCTTACAGCTGCTCCCTCTCCTCGGACACTCCCGTGCATTTCCAATAAAATTAATTTCAACCTGACCCCAGGCCGCATCGCCGCGTGTTTGCGGAAGCGATGTTCATCCACGTGTCATGCTGACAGTGTCAGATTGTCATTGAGAGTAGGAGACAGATGAAGACAATGGATGTTTTGAACTCAAAGTGCGGGATACGAATCAAAAGGAAAGACGGAGAATGCATGATACGGTAGTAAGGAAGAACTGCTCAAGGTGCTTCGTTCGAATGTATCCTTCTAGCCAATTTATATGCTTAACGCACACATGAACTGCAAACAAACGTTTTGAGAAATATTGGTAGCCTCTACATCGAAATAATTATATACATTAATAATTATAATTATATAATTTTCTGCTGTACAGTAGAAAACGAATGATGATGGCTAAGCCATCGAAAGCTGCTTTTTTAATAAATATTATTGTTGGCAATGACGACGCATGTAATTATTTCATTGGAAATGCCAACGATAACTCACCACATTACCTATAGTCTCTACATTACCAATTTCATATACACACAGAAACTGAAAAGAAGCGATATAATTGTGTGTGACTCTGTGAGGAGATTATCTAAAATTTCGTTAGAGACTCACGAGCTCGGAAAAATCCCAAATCGGCGAAATAGGTTAATACAATACTACTTTGTGTTTTGTACTAGTATTCGCGAAGACCGTTTTGTTAAAATATTTAATTTATTGCGTGCAATACGAGACTATTTTTGTTGATTTTGAACAACGTGCGGAACACTGTTATAAAAACCATATTGTGTGGATTTCTTCAGCTATATTTTTGGTGCTGCCAGTAATTCTGTACTAGTGACATGGAAAATTGAAATCGAAAGGTCGCTGTTATAATTCCGTTTGATGATCTTGTAGTTCTCGTGAAAAAACACACGACCGAAAGGGAAATATATCCTCGTGTAAATAAAAAGCATCAAACGGCAACAAAAAAATAAATAGTATGTAGTTGTCGTGATGCAAACCTACGATAATTGACAAAAATCGAAATGCCTAGGCCACCAAGAGAATCACACAATAGTTAACAACAAAAGAAAAAGAAAAATAATGAAAGTGAAGTCTGCAGCAAGAGTCCCGGAAAAAAGAACAGTTGCAGTATACCTGATCCATGACACTGTAACAAGGGAACTCGTTATAGTATCATGGACCTGGTATATTGCAACTGTTCTTTTTTTCCATGATAGAATATTCATTCTATGACTGGACGAGCAGTCGATAGAGGCGCGCAGCGGGACGCTTCGGAAGGGTAGGCGTGGGACGAGAGCGTGGGAGCACGGCGTGGCCAGACGGCGTGGGGGTAGGCGTGAGGGACGGCGTGGGAGGACCGCGTGGGAGGACAGCGTGGGAGGACAGCGTGGGAGGACAGCGTGGGAGGACCGCGTGGGAGGACAACGTAGGAAGACGGCGTGGGAGGACCGCGTGGGAGGACCGAGTGGGAGGACCGCGTGGGAGGACCGCGTGGGAGGATCGCGTGGGAGGACCGCGTGGGAGGACCGCGTAGGAAGACGCCGTGAGAGGACCGCGTGGGAAGACAGCGTGGGAGGACCGCATGGGAGAACCGCGTGGGAGGACAGCGTAGGAAGACGCCGTGAGAGGACCGCGTGGGAGGACCGCGTGGGAGGACCGCGTGGGAGGGCGCCGTGGGAGGACCGCGTGGGAGGGCGCCGTGGGAGGACAGCTCGGGTGGACGCGGAGGGAGACCGCCGTTGGAGGGCGCCGTGGGCCAGTGGCGGAGGTGCGACGTGGGCGAGTCGAGGTGCGAGGGAGGCGAAACGCGTGACACGCGAGGGGGATGGGGCGAGTGTATCTGGCAGAGGAGACAGCGTCCGAGCCGTTACAAAACTGCCAGGTGTTTTCAATTAAAATGCAGAGGAAATTCACGCTAAGAGAACATTTTTTTCTCTGAAAATTTCATTGTAACATATTTATAAAAGCGAAAACTTTGAAAGTAAAAAAATGGAATGATCGTTGATAATATTTGTTTCCAAATGTAGGTGTGACAATTTTGTTTTTAGGTTTTTGAGTTGGTGGTCACAATTGAGTATCTTGTTTACCGTACCTTTTCATTTGTATCACTATCATTAAATGAATATACATAGACACATTAGCATGGCGCTGGGAACAAATAGCTCACTGTAAATCTCATATCGAAACTGAATGAGACTTTTTCTGCCGTGAGCTCATAAAATGACTTATTAACAATTGTGTAACCAAATATTTCTTGTAAATCATATGAATTGTTGCTATAGTTATTGTTAATAAAATATGTTTACTTATAAACTCCCAACAGTGCATGTATTTGATATAACATTAAATGAATTTGAATGTATGAGTTGCAGAATAAAATTTTAATTCCGGGTTGCGATTTCATACACTAAATTGTAGAAGTGTGTTAGACTGAAAACGATTTCAAAAATTAGTAACTTAGTTTCTGCCCTTTCAATAAGAAACAACTTTCAAGTTGAAATCAAATACTGATATTTTCAAACTCCGTGTTTCAAATTAAAGCTTAAATAAGAGGGATTCAAATGTTACGTATACAAGAGACTGATGAAATCTATTGAATACGTACTGCACGGCCATAAACAAACAGTGTCTCATAAACAACATTAACAATAGTGAAGGCTAACACGATTAGCACGGTAAACAACACGAATCTCTGCTCCATAAAGGGATGCGAGAGACACCACACTCGCGCGAGTCCTACGCATCTGCACTAGGCTTCACTTCCGACAGCCCGTCTCTCTACTCCCACACATGTTCCGATGTCGCCGTCGTGGATCTATTCACTTCTCGCAGCCCGTGCTGCCTGGTATGTATCGCTCTGGAAACAATACTCACTGACAAGACTACCAAGATCTAATGTGTTTGTCCACCGCCCACGCTTCCCCTCTTGTGCACTCCACCTCTCCAGCGTCGGCGGTCTGCTTTCAACTATCACACAGTGCTCCGCCCCCGCTGCCTTCGACCAGCGTTCCCCAACCGGCTTCCGCGAAACTTGTCGTTGCGTAAGATATAATACAGCATGAGGTGAAAATAAATATCATATACAGCATTTAAACGACGAAGAGAAAAAATAAAAACTTTGCAATTAACGATTAAGTATTTCCACTACCTTTAAATTTTTCTGATGTTATTTAAATTTCTCATAAACTACAAAACATAATAAATATATGTATTTGTAAGAATTCTTTGCATTATGAGTACTGGAAAGTTCAAGATTATTTCAAATGCTTCCATGACAAAAATACTGAGAAACTCTGCTTTAGACAACCACTCCTTTTCAATGTGCGATCTTCCATTTTTCCTTTATTTTCATTTTCTCCCAACACAACAAACAATTTAATTGACTTAAAACACATACATTTTAAGTAGGGGCCACGCCCTCTGGATCCGCTCTTGAATACGCACACTTGAGGGAGTGTCAGTTATTGCTATCTAATTTAAGGTTAACATCTTCATACTAAGTTATGGTGAATATGATTGCCTTGCTGGGATGTTCTCTACCACAGCAGCCTGCGCCAGACCTAAAGTTGTGTCCTAACCACTCCCTTGGTAGCGCCTTCCCCGCACAGCGCCTGCACGCCTATTAGAGTCCCTAGAGGCCGAAAGTTACGTAACCGCCGCCATTTAACATCCTCCCACTGGACACTATCGCCAGGCAAAATTTACTAGTTGAGGAGAAACAATAGTAATTCGACGCATGATGATTCTCAAGCAAATTAATAATGATTTTGGATAGCTGGAAACTCCCAATACACATTATGTCACACAGATGGAACTCTGCCTTCAGGTGGAAATAAAATGGCGGAATCGGCGGTCCAAAGAAGTGCACTCTCTGTATTTAGAGTCTCCACTGAAACGTACCTTCCTGAAACTCGCCCTCCCCTCTCAGCTGTCTGCTTACCGCCGCTTCCTGTCTCCCTTTGTCCGCTTTCCTCTCGCCCCGCCTCGCCCCGCCCCGCTCCGCCCGCTCCGCCCCCCCCCGCTCCGCCCCGATCCGCCACACCGCCGTTCCCGCCACACCCGTCCCCGCCACACCCCATTCCCACCCGCCCCGCCCCCCGCCGCCCGCCACACCCCCGCCACGCCCCAACCCCGGCACCGGCCCGCCCCGCCCCGCCCGCCCCCGCCCCGCACCCGCCCCCACCCCCCCCCGCCCCGCCCCGCCCCGCCCGCCCCGCCCGTCCGCACCGCCCCGCACCGCCCTGCCCTGCCCCGCCACGCCTCCACCACGCCACGCTCCGCTTCGCCACGCCCACCACCCACGTCCTGCCACGCCGACCCACGCGACACCTCGCCCGCCGTCCCGTCCGAGTCGCGTCCCGTATCCATTCCTGATCCCAGTCCCGTTCCCAGCCCCGCCCCGCCCCTCCCTTCCCCCACTCTCCACACGGCCCCGCTCCGCCCCGCCCCAACACACTGCCCCCAGCCCCTCCCCGCGGCACCACGCCCCGCGCCACCAAGCACCCCCCACCTCGTTCAGTCCCGTCCCGCTCTCTGACGAAACAGAGGTCGCGCCGCCACCTCCGTCGGCGTTGAATGCAGAAATTGTCGCGCGCCCGAGGACGCGACCACAGAACGAAACGTCGCAGTTCCCATCTCGTTACCGAACTGCACTTCCGCCGCGGATTTCGCGTGAGTTTACGGGAGCGCGATAATCAGGTGCAAACGGACTCAACGCTGCACCAGAATTAACTTCCGGACGAGTCATTTTGTTTCGCAGGTACAGGTTCTGGGATTATATGACAGGGAAATATTGTAGTAAGTTTCGCATATGGAAATGTATACAGATAATCTCTCATTACGAAATTATTCATTGCGAAAACTTTCAAACGAATAAACATCATTGTGTATTGTAAAGTGATTCAAATTTCTAATATTAGTCATTCAAAGAGTTATAAATCATTGATGAATGAATGAATGATTGAATGAAATTTCTTTTAAGTGGGACAGTATTAATGTTTCAATGTGCATGGCTGAACTGTAAAAATTAGAAAACCTTTTTTTCTCAGAAAATTATTATTTTCATATCACTCCAGTTTAGATGTAATTTTATTTCAATATCTTCCGCCAATCAAGTGCAGTATAAAATTCTTTCACAAAGCAACAGAAAGTTTGGTAAACACCTGTTTTAATCCAATAGAACTTCACGCATTCGCGATTTCCGTGCGAAAACAACCAAATAAAAACCCTTCCGCGTACAACTACAAAGGCGCTCCAAGAAAAAAAATGCATCTCTACGGCTGCATGCAGCCACTTCCGACGCAGCCATCGGAAAATTAGGCCGAACGCGACAGTTATCGCACGCCTGGGCGAGGTGCTATCTAATTAACGGCCTCACACTCGGCTCCCTTTAGCCGCTGGAGGCGTTGGCGGCGCGGCGCGGCGCGCGCTGGCGCGTGGGAAGATACGCGCAACGCGGGCTGTGGGGCGGTGCCCGCGGCGATGCGCGGCCCTCTGGGAAGGCCGGCCGTCTGTGACGTGGCACCAGCGCGCCGTGTGGGCGGTTCCAGGAGGCGGTGGCGCCACGTAACGCGGCTCCAGGGCATTTAAACCGGTGTATGTATTTCTCAGTTGGGAAGTGTTTAAACATTTCATTTTATTTGTGAGAAATTATTTGAAATTTAAGTAGCCGTAGTAGTCGTAGAAGCCGTAGTAGTAGTAGAAGCCGGTAGAAGCCGGCCAGGCCTGCTTAGTAATTTGAGTTTCTGTACGATTGTTAGGTAATCGAACTTACAGAGTTCACAGAATTCTCCTTCCACACGCAAATCCTCTGCGTGGAAGGTCCCTCTACGACTATTGGTTGTTAGTGATTCCAGGCGCATCGACTACTAAGTACCGTAAGTGTAGTGTATGTTTTTGCTCTGGAGGTAGCGGTGGTATTCCTCGCTGGATGGAGAGATCCGGCGTGGACTACCGTCGGCTAGCGGGGTTTTCCCAAACCAGGTATCTGCTACCAGCGGGGCACCGCCCCAGCCGGGACAAGCTCTAAGCTCTAAGCTCCCGACCGGTCTCCCGCCAGTGTAGTAGTACAGTACACGTTAGCGCAAGTGTGTGTGTAAGGGGTGAGGAGAGGACAAGGAAGAGGTAGGGAAGCTCGCGCGTGGTCTGTGGCCCGTTTGACAGGGTACTGCTCCGGCATTCACCTGGTATTGATCGGAGATACCACGGAAACCTATCGATCAGCGCAGCCGGCGGCCGCTATATTTCTCCTCCAGACAGCGACTGAATTCGACCTAGCCGACAAGCTAGTGTCGAAAATCCTGCAACCGCCGGATTCGATCCTAGGGATCTCCCTATCAGGGGGACTGCAGTGACATCAGTTGATTCCCTGAACCATCTCTCCCGATACGGCCCTCTACGAGGCACGTAGAGCACGGCTCTCTATGAAGAACGGCTCTCTGGGAAGCACGGCTCTCAATGGAATGTGACTATGAAGGACGAACGCACGGGCACTGAGTCGACAATGGCCAGAAGAATAATTCCGGGAGACGGTACAGCAGCGTAAAAGAGCTCCAGTCTATTCACGAGGATTATAAAGGTTTTTCGATTCAATTGGATGAAAATGATTTGCAATTTCAATAGACACGTTGGCTTTGGAGGGATCACTTCTGAATTTAAGTTCCGCCGAAGTCGATGGAAGCAATGAAATTTCGGTTGTGATAGCCGTTAAATAAATTCTTCAAAAATCATGAATATTTGTCAGTTTACCTTCCAAATTTACGTCTGCTTCACATTCAGCATGAGTAAACTAGTCGGAGCAAGAGGTGAACGCCTGGCGTGTATTCGACTGGCCGTATAGAATTAGCAAATTTTGATATTTTCATTTCAAGAAGACTCTGAAAGTTTCATTGAAGAATTGTTGTCAAATGAAATCGAAGGTAGAAATTGGTATACTCTTTCGAGAAAACTTATTAACTTTCATGTCACTGAATGATATAAATGGCTGCTTGGTTATTGCGATTTTTCTTGGTGAAGTAAATGTACATTGAATGGCGTATTTTAATATTCCTATCAAAAAGCGACATCCAAGAAGTCCAGCACTTCAAAAAAAGCCAATACTTTTAGGTGTCATCAAACGTACATGGCAAAGGAATTATATGATCAGTAAAACAAAGTATCATAAGAGGAAGTCGTCGACGGTCTCGGGGACGACTTCAGGGGGGTTTTGCGGCGAAAGATCGGGAAGAATGTGCCAGATTTTCATGAAACAAACGCTATTGAACTGGATTGCTATTACGTTTAGTCAATTAGGACAATTTCAGTGAATTCATTTTTCATAAAGCTATTCTGAACCGATACTATATTGAAAATACAACCATTAGCATGGACTGAGGAAAATATTGTTGCAAAATTTCCGTTATAACTATCTCGACGAAAGAGTTTACAAGACGAAAATAAATTTTGAATTATTTCCCGCCCGTGGTGATGTGCTAATATTTGTATAATTGGCAAAACCCCTCAGAATGCAAGCAAAAGTCCTCAGAATGAGTACCCTTCAAAGGTATTACGTAGGCATCTTTGCCGTTATATAACAACGTACCTTTTGTGTGATATGGCTATGACAGCAAGTAAGTTCTGAAAAGCAGTGGGCAGTGGAGTGTCTCGTCGGAGCGGAGGCCCGGAGGCAACTCAGGGCAATTCCAGGAGGCGGAAGCGCGCAAGCATATCTGTGTCCCTTCTCCGCATCCTCTCAAGCCTGCTGTAAAGGGATTTACCAATGAAATGCACTCAAATTATATTCGACTTAAGGTGTGGCAGTTGGGCTATCATACACTTTCTCCGGACGATGAAAGCAAGAGTAGAGTTTGCTCACGACCGTTGCTGTTTATTCCTCATTCTCCAGGACCAAATCTTTTACAATGTAATTAATTTTGGTTGTATAATATTAATTAAAATATTTATAAAGACAAACTGAATATTAGGGAAACATTTGTGGGTAAAGTTAAAATGATAATAAATGTTTTATTATAAATTAAATTATTTCTAGAGATATAATCTCATAGAACGTTAATGCTACAAAGATGGTGACAATAGTAAGCCAAATAAAAATATACATCAGAAAAAAAATCCAAGTAAAACGCATGGACTTGCGTATGGTATCGTAAAAGATAGGTGGTAACTGTGGTATGTATAGAAACCGTGTAATTTGGCTGGGAGGCATTCGAACGCGAAAACGCGTACAGGCTATTAAATTACAACCGCGTTCCAAACTTATCATCCAATGGCGCTGTAAAGAACCGGCACCACCTAGTGTGTTGTGGGGTAATGATGGTCCAGCGGCAAAAGAAATGCAATTTTTAATGCGACCTGCTACTGTCGGAGTTTGTGAAATTCGAAGAACTTGGAAGGCACGCCTTCAATTTAGTAATCACGCATGCACTCCCCTTCCGACTTCTGCCTTGTCGCCGCCGCCCCTCCCTCGTCGATTGATTGGGGGTTCGGGGTGCAATAACAGCTAAATTCATTAGTCTGTAAGTGTAGTGCATGTTTTAATCGCTGAAGGTAGCAGTGATCTTCCCCGGCTGGCTGGCGAGATCCAGCACCCACGCACGTCGGCATGCGGGGATTTTCCCCTGCCAGGTATCTCCCACTAGCAGGTCACCGCCCCAGCCGAGACAATCTCTTATCTCCCGACTGGTCTCCCGACATGTCGGGTAGTGTAGTGCATGTGAAGGTAAGTGTTTGAATATGAAGAGTGAGAAAAGGTCAAGGAGGAGGAAGGAAAGATCTCGCGGGGTCCGTGGCTCGTTTGTTACTATACTGCTCCGAAATTCACCTGGCAATAATGGGTACTGTTGTACCCAAGTTAGTGGGTTCAAACCCGATCGAAGCCGTGGATTTTTGAGGGCGAAAAGATCCTTCGTACGCATTCCTTCAGAGGGGAAGTAATGTTCTCATGTTAGTAGATTTACTTGCACGTAAAAGATCCTCAAGCCTAAATGACGCCTCTGAGCTAAATTCAAAAATCGCCTGTTTCTCGCCCAAGAAATACCTCCGTTCTCCATCTAGTTGATGAACGGAGTGTAGCGAAATTTGCGTGGTCAGGCGGAAGAGCGGGCCTGATGGCCCGAGGGTAAAATAAGGCATAAATTCAAATTCAATTCAAATAATCGGAGAAACCACGGAAAACTACTGATCAGAGCAGTTGTCCGCTAGTATTCTCCTCCTGACAGAGGGTGAACTCGACCTGGCTATTAGCACATTAGGTTAATCCTGCCGCTGTCGGGACTGGAACCCTAGAATCTCCCAACCAGAGATACTGCAGTGCTTTCCCTCGTCGATTATTTGCACTGTCTTACTCGGAAAATTTATTTGACAAACAGCTAAAGCTCCATCATTTTTTTCAATTGGAAAGCTCGTTTTTTTTCAAAAACGTCTACCTACGTAATAAACAGAAATGAATATGTTAGGGGAGTTAAGAAATGAATAAAATATTGTTGAATATATCACATTGTAGGAGCATTTCATTACGAGGCGCCGATGAACCTAGCCCACGATGTTTTCACTCTTTCACCCAATTCTGTGTCTCCCTATGTTGCAAATATCGTACACATCTGTGGCTACTTTAACTACCATTTCATGTTGGATTCCATTTCATGTCGACTTCCTTTTATCCATGTGCTAAACACGTACCAACTATTGCGGGTCTGCATACATCTTCGCACAAACGTCTTGGTCTCTTTCAGATCCAAATAAAATATTTCCCTCCCGTAATGTCGATCTCCATTCTTCTCGAACCCAAGTTACGACGTATGCTTCCATAACCACGTCCTCTTCCTACTCGACCACTCACACTCCCTCAGTTACTTATCTGCGATGAAACTGCTATCACTTGCTTATCGTTCTCCCTCGTTCGTTCGTTCGTTCCTTCCTTCCCCCCCTCCCTCGAGCTACACCGTCAATCGATCATTTCCGACCCTGTCGTCACGTGCCATTCACAGGCGAAGCGTGTATGCAGTGGAATATCCTATCCCTCCGTTATCCCCAGTCGCGGCGGATACGCTTGCAAAAGAACAGGTGAAGAACAAATGATGAAGAATCTCCCTCCACAACCAAATTCGAAAACCGACCCGGCGTGAGCCTGAGAAGCGAATCACGAACCTTCTACGCCGCTAGCGCTACCGATTCTCATGACACACTCTCGGTACGCCTCAAAACCGGGTGGAATACCCATGTGCATGAATGAATATTCATAGCTGAACGAATATGGTTATCGAGCTGACTTTGTAAACATGCCTACCACAAGAGAAGAAAATATACACTTTTAAGATTAAATGATTATCTTGATCGATTAATTAGTGTTTCCGGGAGCGTCAACGGGTAAGGCTGTTAGTCCCGTAATTGTAGCAAATGTTTTTATGAGACTAATCCATGACAAACAGAATACTTCACAATAAATGAAAATTGCACCTTGGAGAAAGAGTTCATACGATTTAAGACTCTGTCCCGTCGTTTGGCCCAAGAGCCCAACAGATATGGGCCTTAGCCGACCACTGGTTGCCCAGCCTCTCGGCCATGGGATAAATAGTTCGTGTGGTTTGCACGAAGCCATCTCTCCACATCCCGATATTATGGTCTTCATAACCGTAGAGTGGGCTTTCTCATCGTCATTCAGCAATAGATACTGTGACATTTGTAAGCAAAGCGCACAATTATAATTTTACCTGAGCCGGGAATCGAACCCGCGGAGGAAAGCTAATCAACGATCCACCAAAAGCTATCATTTAAGACTCTTCCTAAAATTATTTCAATTGTTCATAAAAATATATGGAATTAGCAGTAACTGGTTTTGGAGTAGTACTGACTTTATTCTGAGAACATCACATCTTTAACTCTAGATAGACCAACGTAAAATCCAATGTGGCACGCAATACCAACGTGGAGGGGTACAAATTGCCCCACCTCTAATTAATTTCAACCCATGTCTCCAAATGATATAGTAGAGAAAAATATTTTAAAAACATTTGTTTTAATTTCACTTTATTTCTAGGTAATAAACATTTTTAGAAGTTATAAAATTATTGAACCAAATGTTTCAAATTTTAATAGGTTACATTATTTCCTAACCGCTTCCGCTTCTGAAAAGATGCTACTTCAGGTATTTTTCTGTAAATGTATGAAATAAACATGCTTGCCTCATCCAGCACAGTTGTTATAAACATAGTCTCATTGTCTTTGAAAAGCTTAGTCCTTTAATTTGGCAATCGTTTAGTACTTCAGTCGTGTTGTCTTTGCTAAGTTACATAAAAAACATTCTGACCTTTTATAATAACCCACTTGTAAGAAAGTGTGAATATGATCCTGACTGTCATCTAAAACGAATTTTTTATCGAAAGATACAAAGATATTAAAAAAATCAAGAAAGTGTTATCATTATTTGTTCCCCTTGTCTTTCTAGGTTTAAGCTGCGAGACATTTAGAGAAAACATTTGTCTGTAACTATAGGTCAGTTTCACGAATATCCATCCGCCCCGACTGCAGCGCCCCCAGAAGGTCGTTCGCAGACGAATGAGTATGTGCCTCGTGTGAGTAACTCCCCAGAAGTCGCGCGTAGCAGAAATTTATCACGTGGCAACTCCCATGCTTTACTCCTCCTTTGAGAACGGTCTCGAGATAAATTGGGTAAACGAGCAAAGTAGCATGTTGCCCGTCTGCAGTTACATTTCCCAGAAAATGCTGCTTGCCTTCCTTCCGAAGATTACAGTCCAGACGCACGCGTGTGTGTTTAGCGACTAATCAACATCTCTTTAATGTCGCAGTGACAAAAAAAGGTCATCTGGCTAGGCTACTGTTGTATATCATGGTGCAAAAGAATGCGGATATTCGCGTTTTGAATTCCGCAATGAACTTTTACATCTAGAGTGGTGTTTATACAGGATGTAACCCACGCATTCCCCAAGAGTGGGCAATTTAGTTTGCAGATGGAAATAAAAGAATATTAAGTTTACTGCATCACTCTATTATTGTAAAAATGCTAAGTCAATTGCATGATTAAATGAAAAAAATACGGAAATTAATATACTTGTGCCACACTCTTTTTACTGAGCAAAACTACTCATAACAATGCCATATTTACCCTTATTAATGCATCAAATCATTATGAATGATATAAAACAATGAGATAGTGATCTCACGCCCTGCACCAGTAAGAGTAATGTTCACAACTCAACAGATACATTTTTATTACATGCATTTTACACATTTCGTAATCACAGTTAATCATTTGCCAAAATGGCTTTGTGAAAAGGCTCATTGCATCATCATTAATGAATAGATTAATTACGTATACATAATAGTACCAACACCACTTTCAAATTATTATGCATTTAAAATTCAAAAATAATGGGTACGGACAAACGTGAGATCACGGTCGTTGCCTCTACAAAACAAGAAATCTTAAAATTGTAAAAAAGCGTCCACGTTAATGCAACTTCTGCATTTGCCGTACGCATACTTCTCATTTGTTGGGTGCGCATATGTCGCATCTCTCTAACAACTGAAAACAGAGGCCGAACAATGCAAACGAAGGCAACATAACCCTGCGCCGTCATAACGCGGAACGCCACGAGAGCGAAACAGCTCGGTAGCCCTAACGACGGGCACGGTCGTCAGAGCGCATTAGAGGGGCCCGGCGGTGCGGCGTCCGGAGTCAACAGCGCAGGCACGCAGCCCTACGGTAACACGCACCGCGTGCAGAATTAACGGATCCATCGGCACACAATTCATCAAGATTAGGCGGGGTGACGCTGGGTGGGGTAATCCTGGTTGCGACGCCGCTGTTGCACGCCACCTCCTATGCCACCTTCGTTGTGGCTCATTTCCTGCCGTCACCACTTAATATTCGTTGGTATTTGTGGCTTCATTTGTTTATTACCCATATGTACGTGGCGGCCGTCAAGGAGAAGTGGTTTCGCAACCGACCTTGTCTGTCGTATTTGCTTCCCTATTAGAGGTAATGATGAAGAATTGTGATTGGAGAAAGATGAATGACTACTAGGAGTAGCAAACCAATAATACGAAATGCAAGTGAGGTACCAAATAAGAAACAAAATACTTTAGCATACTTCTGTTTATAAAAGAATGATGGAAGGCACAGGTGGATTTTTATACTTAATACAGTAACTCCACTGTGTTTCATGATATGAAAATACATGTTTTAAAACATAATTCGAATTGAGCATATTTTCTTAACTATTGAGGTGTCGCCGATTCTGTACTAAACAAAAAGAGTTAAATAATTCGTCGTACGTTTAAAAATGACATTAAACCAGTTCAAGTAATGAAATATTTTGTTTTTAATTTCTAAGAATACCTCTCCTTAGCTTAATAAGGCATTCATTAATGTGCTTTTATTAATATATTAATAATGTATGAATGTTGTTAAGTTTTATTAATGTAGCATGAAAATTTGAACAAAACCCAATGAATACTTACTATCCATAGAACACCTACTATTTCATTAAAAAATTTAAGAAGTCATAAGATGTGTCAATGATATAAATGAATGTATCTCTCTATTCCCATATCCTACATACTTCGTTAATTTTTAAAATATTTATTCCGAATATTTACGCACGAAAGTTTGTCACTCAATTGAAAAAAAGAATTTACAAAGGAAAGCTAAACTCATTCTTTCACTTCATTTGTGGCTTTATATTCTCAATTTCTAGGATCCTGTAATTTGTCCATAATTTTAAATCGAAGTATAAGGACGTCATTGCGCCATGTTGCCCTTTAATATCCCTACTTTTTGCATGTCTCCCCTTCGTTATACAATGTCACCTTTCGTCCTGCCTTAATGCATCGATTCTCTTTGCGGACGCCACTACAATCCTCACTCCAGCTCATCGGCTGTTTTTGCTTCAACCGCTACACCAGCCACTGTTGTGCCTCTTCTTCATTATCCTCCACAGTCTGTGTTCACTCTATTTTACCTGAATGGCAAATGATAACGCGAGTAATGACGCGACGTATCACATATTGGGGACCACGTTGAATAAAAAAAGGGAGAGGAAAGCTTCGATTGAAATACGACCAGAAAATCTAAAGAACGCCCCCAAGAGACAAGTTTTGAATCAAGAAGAGTGAAACTTCAACTCTGTACAAGAAAACACACTACTAGCTGTGAATACAGGCTGGAAGAAAAGCAGCCGGGAAGCTTTCAGAGACCAAGGCACTTGCCCTAAAAACACATTCTTACTTCAGATCAATTCCTTCTCCTTTCACCGTCTCCATTTCTCCGCAAATGCATTTCTTGGGGCAAAATCCCACTCTCAAAAAACTGAGAACGCACCCTCATGCCCGCGAACCGTTCCAAACTTCTTTCTTCAATCTTATTGATCATTTAACAAATTATTACTATGTATTTAATTTATTGTTTACAAATAATCTTGAAGTTTAAATGACCATAAGCCACAAGTCTGATACATAATATTCCAAGTTCCCAGACAAAAATAATAGGGCAAAATGTCATTCTAATAAGTAAAAAAAGTAATACGAAGGAAAAAAGAAAGCACAGGTGGAAACAACAGTGAGTACAGGACGGACCAAAGTAACGCAATTTCCCGGGAGGCATATCTGGGCGCGAAAGAGAGCGCTCGGCGCCTCGTGAGATAGGGGCTGAAGAGCGCCAGCGCCGGCGCCGGATGGGCAGGCAGGCAGGCAGGCAGGCAGCCTTGGCGCGCCGCCGCATGCAAATAGGCAAGTGGCTCGCGTGACTAGCGGGCGCCGCCGGCGACTCTCTGCCCTTGCGCGAGCGCTTATGAGAGCTTACGATCGCTGCCGCTGATGGCTGCGGTGCCCCATCCCACCCATCCCATCCCATCCCATCCCATCCCATCCCATCCCATCCCATCCCATCCCATTCCCAACCACGACTACACTCGGCACGATGAGTCCCGACACTACACGACCCGACACGACACGACCAGAGCCGACACGACACGACACGACCAGAGCCGACACGACCCGACACGACCCGACACGACCCGACACGACCCGACACGATCCGACACGACCCGACACGACACGACCCGACACGACCCGACACGACACAAACCGACACGACCCGACACGACACGACACGACACGACACGAACCAATAAGAACCGACAAGAACCGACAAGAACCGACACAACCTGACTCGGTTTCACCCACTCTGCCCAGAAGGGTCTCATCCTGACCCGCAAGATGTCGCTTTGACCGATCTTCTACTTTCTCCAGCCCTTCCCACTCACATCAGAATTCCAATCTTCCAGCAGTGACGCCCTTCCCCTTAACACACCCACCCTCCCTCACACAAAAACACACACAGACACACACACATCTATTCGCCCGTTTGTCTGCCTCTGTGCTATTTCCCTTACACACCTTCTTCCTTTACTCACGGAGGACGCCTCGCTCTAGTCCACGTCAAATACTACCATACGGATCTATTGTCGACATTTCGGGCATTGTCGTCACTCTGTGACACAATGACGACGGTTATCTCTCGTCAAGGGAAATTTTGTTTTCATGCAGGTGAGTTATTTCCCTCATTCCTCCATCGCTTTCTGTCGCTATTACAGGTAGATCTGATACCAACGTCAACGCTTTCTTTCTACCCGAGCCTGACTAAAGTATTTGCACCCATCCTTTTACATCGCTCCGCCTCCTCTACAACGTCTTTTCTTTGAAACAATTCGTGTCTAGCCGTCTGCCGCTTTACCTTAGTTGTGTTATCGTATTTATCTCCTTTACAATTTCCTTCTGGGCCTCTTATCTCACCACGTCCGTCGTCCCTATTCCTCTCCACCGTCGTCCAACCGCCCGTCGTCGCCGCCACCGCCACCGCCACCACCTACCCCACCTACGCAATTACAGTCGCCAGCCGGCAGGGGCGCTGCCCGCGATATGCCTCCGTCGCGGCGTTGAACCCCAGGCCAAGAACGGCGCTAATCCGGCACGCCACGCCGCCTCCCGAGCGTTCGCTGCTCGTTGCGCGGGATGGTTATGAACGAACGAGGCAGGAGAGCGCTCGTGGAGCGGATGCCGGGTCGTCGCTCCGTAATTTCCTATTGTTTGCGAGAGCGATATTTCAGTGAATAGTTACCTCTTGCGGACATGTCAGACAAGCTTCCTCTCTTTAATAAATGACATTCAACAAGGGACTTGAAGTAATCGCTTTAAGCGTTCCTCTTGACACGTTACCTTTCTTATTTTGCTTCTATTATTATTATTATTATTATTATTATTATTATTATTATTATTATTATTATGTCTTCATTCCAGGAGTGTAGAGGCATGACGATGTGTAAGCTAACTTAATACTAAGCATTAAAGTTTCCAGAACATTTCTAATTTTAATAAAATTATCTTTTTTTTATAAATCACTTTCAAAACTATACATCATATACATATCAGCAACTAGACAATGTTCTTCATTAACACAACGCTTAGAATGTGGCGTTTCATGTACACGAACGAAGTAAGTTACTGCAAATTATCATATGAATAAAAAATGTTTTTAATACAAAAAAATTATGAATTTCACTTTTTTGAATGCCATTCAGAGAATGCATAACATTCGTGCGAAAAATATCTATTGAATACTTCTTAAAAATCAAAATTCATACAGCTAATATTCAAAAATATTTAAAACGTGTGTTGGTTAGAGTAGATGAATATTGTTTCATAAACAAGTAGCTCCAAATTTCCATCACGCAACTCCCTGCTGCGTTTCGAAACTTTAATTTCGATCGTTAGTTGCACGGGGATAAGTTTCCGATTAAGTCCCTGTATAAGTAGCGTATAAAATGTAGAGAGGATATTAAAAAACTTGGCCGGCGTTCGGAGCCGCTTGTTTCTCCGGCTGGTCCCCCGGGCAATGGCGACGCGAGCAGCAGCTGGTTGGCGGCCGTTTACACGTGGCACACTGCAGGTATAATATTATCTGAGAAAACTTCCCGAGAGATAAATGTCTCGGGGGGAAAATGCGACGGCGAGCCGCGCTGGCGGTTCAAGACGCGGCAAATAAACGGGTGTTTTTGCAAGGAGCTGTTCTGTCGGAGGATCCGGCACTTTTGTGAGATTATGGGCCGTTGTCGCCGCCGGTGGAAGTGTTGCCACCTTCGCTGCTCCTGCCTCTCCGCCCACCAAACCGGTGCTTTGGCACCTGGTGGGGATGTGATTGTGTATTTACGCCTTTGCTACAAATGCCACCGGTCCGTTTTAGCTTAATATTTATCTACGTCATTGCACTGTTCTCGCCGGTCTTCCTTCTTAAGTATCTGACCTTCAAAATTGCTCTTTCTGAAAATGATAAAGGACACACACTTACCAGCACCATACTCACTTTTGTTTACGCCCACCTCTCTTGTGTTTACTTTTACAACATTACTCTCTGTCTCCCTCTGACCACGAAATATGTAATTCGAATTTGTATCTTCTCCTTTTGGTTTTCTTGCCGATATTCATATTTCTCAGTACATAAACACTTCTTTTTTTCGTTTGCTTCATTTATCACGTACAGCACTCTATCCAATTTCTCCATCCAAAACATCTACCATGGGGACATAGTTTGGATAGCAACTTGCTTCACGTTAAATGTTATCTGCCCCGAAATTAAATATGTGAAAATCACGTTATTACTCCATTTTATCATTTCCTGGTAGTATTATTTTCTGGTGAAACATTCCAAAATGAAAGAACACAGACTTCCGGCTGACCGGGTGACGGCCTGCACCCGGACAGCCAAGAAGTCATGAACTCGAGTCGCGGAAGCTTCGTGTACGAAAGCACAATGTCAACTTGTGTTTTTCCTCTCAAAATGAGCACTTCCTCCTACTTTCCGCTATCTTATATGTGTTCTTTTCACATGCCCACTTTATTCTTGAGATTTCGTTCTCACACACTCTTTCCTTTTAATTTTTCATTAACATACTCGTTACGATCGCATCTGCCATCAGCAATACCGCCACTACTAACGTCATTACAATTGACACCGCCAGTTCCTAAATCGCCATCAACAATAGACCCTCCTCCAAAAAGAAAACTAATTCTTTCGTTACTACCTACATTCAAATTCTCCCTCAATCTTCGTCCTCCTGTGTCATCATCTCAATTGTAACTAGGTTCATCGTTACCTTCGCCATTAATATCGAGCATTCCCCTAACCTCAACCCCAGTTTCATCTACCGTCTCCTCTAACACAACCACTCTCCAGACCCAACCTCTGCTATTAATGTCTCTATGAGCATCGCCAAGGGTTACGACAACCCGTCAACTACCGCCCCTCCGGCTACCCGCCCCCTCCGCCTGCACCACCGGGAGTGCCGATGCGAGTATAATCGATGCCCCACTCGGGGAGCGGTTGGCCCAGTTAGGAGTGGCAGGCACAGTGGTTCTTGTGGAGATGCGACATCCCCAACACCACATCAAAACTTTTCAAAACATCGACGTTGAAAATTGAAACAGCTGTGTTGATAATACTATGTTGTTATACATCTGTACATATACATATGTACATGTACACTGATATACATCTGTGTTAATTATACTTCACCCCAAAATCATCCACATTTTTTGAACCGAGACTTTTTAAAAGTTAATTTAAACATTTACATTCAGGAATTTAATTCGACAGTATGAGCGATTAATCATTTATGTTTTAAGATTTAACTGAAACAACAAACGAAAATAATGCAAAGAATTAACTAAAGGAAGTCTGAAAGCGTGGGTGCTCAGGATCATTTCAAAGAGGTCAGAGAGACCTCAGCTCTGCGTGGAAAAATGCAAGATGATGAGAGAGATCCTTCGGCTACTGTTCGTGCGTTGCCCGTCTCTCCACGTGCTAAATGCGAAGAAAGGAATAGGAATAACAGGGCACCTGGGTTCTCTGTCGGGAGAGAGAATTTAGCCGATAAGAATTATTGTATAAACAGCATTCGTTCGAACACATGGTCAATGGTAACATCAATTATTTCATATTTTAACTTTGCAGAAAACATGTACGTTAAAAATCATCCGCTTTATTCAATCGTTGTCTGTTGCTACTACTTATTATATTTTTGTTTTGTTTTTTTTTTGTTTTTGTTTTCAACGTACGAACCCTTTAAAATTCTTAATCGTTAGTCGTAAAAGTCGTTATGTTGATATAGCTGAACATTGTCAGAGACAGGATTAAGTACGCGTCTTTTCACCAGAAGTGTGTTTGGCGTCGATATGTCGATATAACAGAACGGTATTACGAAAAATAGTTATGTACTCGTCTTTTCACCCGTATCGAACAAATGTGAGTTTGACGTCGTTATGTCGATACGACAACGGTATTACGAGAATGAATTATGTACTTGTCTTTTCACCCCGTAGCGGACCAATGGGAGTTTGACGTCGTTATGTCGTTACGACAACGGTATTACGAGAAATAATTATATACTCATCTTTTCACCACGTAGCGGACCAATGGGAGTTTGACGTCGTTATGTCGATACCAGAACGGTATTACGAAAATTAATTAAGTACTCGTCTTTTCACCCGTAGCGGACCAACGAGAGTTTAACGTCGTTATGTTGATACCACAAGGGTATTACGAAAAATAATTAAGTACTCGTCTTTTCACCCGTATCGGAGCAGTGCGTCTCGCGTCGCGTCGCTGTCGGGCAGGGCGCAGTTGCAGACGCACGAGAAGTTACGGCGCGACGAGCGGCGGCGGTTTATGCTTCTGCTTGCGTACTTCTGTGGAGCCCCGAGATTATCTCCCACGGCCGTATTCCTCTGCCACGTCCCAGATGCTCGATTAGCTTAAAATATTGGCCGCGTACCGCGAGCACGCGAGCGTACGTTTAGGTGCTTACGCGGTCTTCGTGAGGGGAAAAAACGAGACGTGTTGTTGGTTTTAAAATACAAATACGTCGAGTTTCCGAACGCTTTTCTGTCTGCCTTCGTACAAATATGGTAACCACAATGTGAAGATGAGGTAGGATAATAAGGATGTGGAAAAATAAAACCTTATATGAATTTTTCACATCGAACTGGGCAGTAATTTCAATATTATCAAAGATGTGATTCTAAGGAAATATAATTGGTGTTTATCATTTGTTAGCCAAAAACGTGGAAGTCCTGAATTCTTGAACATTACGGTGTACATGTCAATCAGCATGAATAAATATTCTGCAACAATCTCGGCAATATGGAACGAATAGCCTCGTATTTTAACTTTCTTATAACTTACAAAAAATATTGTCTTGAGAGAGACGTGGACGACGATGATACATTATGACAAGGTACATGAAAGAAAACCAAAAGTAGTAACTATGTTCTTATTCCAACTATTGAATAGTCCATGTGGAGTTCTCCTCGAAAGAATTTTGGGACCGAGGAAGAACTGGGAGAATTTTGGGACTGAACAAGGGGAGGTCCATTAATTTTGTTCAAAATATATTTTCGTGACATTTAACCAATACCTTGAGTACAAGCTTTTCTGTTCCTAATTTATGACAAAATTCGAATTCAAGTCATTCAAATTGCGGATATAGAACGCAAAATGTGAATAATTATATAGTAAGAAAACGGAGAAAAGCACCCGAAAACAACATTGCCTGTCACCAGCAGCATATCTGCGGAAGTGTTACGCACGCAAACGAAAAGCCGCCGCCATGCAGGCTGCGCGCCCCCATTTCGAAATTGGCTTTCCGTTTTGGTTCCGCGCGCGCGGTCGCCTCGTCCGCCATTCAATTTCGCGTGAGCCGCAGCCGTCGAGCGCGTTGTCGCGGCGGGGTCGCGTTTTCAGGGGGCCCACAATGGCACAATGGCACCACGGGGCCCCGCAAGACACGACGGCTGCGACCGCCCCTGCCATCTCGGGGGCGTGGCGGAGGGCTGTCGCAGCGGCTTGGAGCCGGGGTGCAGCGAGGCGGAAGGCAAGGAGCGGCTACGGCTACGGACGGGCGTTGGCGGTGCCGGTGGGCGGGTCTGGCCGGCTGTGGCGGACGATGCGCCGGCGAAGGGTGCCGGCTGGGACCCGGGGGGGGGTGTGCGGTGAGCAGAGAGGGAAGAGAGAGGGCACGCTGTGTTATCCATCAGACACACTATTCACCGGGCGCGCTCGCCAGGAACAATGCCGAATGCGCGGCAGCTGATTGCGTTTTCGCACCGCGAGTCCAAGCAAAATGGCGGCGCGCGCCCGCATTGTCACGCGGGGCCACGCGCAGCTGACGGCGGACTGCTGACCGGCTGACGGCTGACCGCGGGCGCTGCAGAGTGCGGGAACGAGGCCGCGGACGCCATAAGATAGCCGAGTCGCCAAATGTATTGCGTTAATTAAGATCAATTCGCTTGTGTATCAATGCAGTACTAATAGGAATTTTCTCTGCTTGCGATTAAACTGCACATGACACATTATTAATAACGCATATCTAAGTATTTGTTTGTGGCGTGAAGTGCAGTGACGTGCAACTGAGAGAAACGAGTGAGTAAGAAAGACATTACAGCTCGCTGTATCGCAGTGCGGTGAAGTGAAGTTTGGTGAAGTGGAGTTTTATGAAAGGTGAACGATGAAATGTTCATGAGATTTGTAACGTTTGTACAGTTTGTATAGTTGTTAAGTTCTGTAATGTTAAGTTAGTGTATTCTGCCACCAAGTTCTCACACTTAATTGCAGAATTATTAATAAATCTACTCTAATCTAAAAAGGTTAGAGTTATTAAAACTTAACTTAAGATAAAATCTGCGATATGAGCATGTATCCAATGAGTTCACTTTAATAAAGAGATTGAAAGAAAAGATAACCAGGAAAAAGAGGGTACAAAACCAAATGGTATCGAAATGTATTTAAAATCAGAGTTTTCCGAGATACAAAATTAATTTTGATTCTAAGAACCCAAGCTCTTTCGCACATACCTGGGAGGAATGCTTTGACGGATGGTGGAGGTGGCGATGATATTATTTGATTGGTGGTGAATCAAAGCTAAAATCAGATGCAATCGGAAACTAGGAATCCCAAAGAAACATGCCTCATACCCATTTTGTCCACCATAAATTTTACAGTGTTTTTCTTAAATTCTTTTCTAAAAATGTATATATTTAAAACAAATCACGTTCCATTTCCACGTTCCAAAAACCCCGTTAGTTTTTACATAATTTCTGCTTGAAGTTAATTCAATTTTTGTTGTTTTATCAAAAGGGGGTCCAAATTTCTTCCTCATTTTTCCCACGGATAGAGTAAAAGACCCATAAAAATGACCCCCGTATAATTTTCGTTGGACTCTAATTTTTAAAAATAGAAAAAGCTATGTATAATACGATAAGTCTGTTATGTTGAAGTATCACTAATTGTACCAGTCCGTAGTAGTTTGCTTTGTAATTAATGTATTTTGATATGCAGAGTCTATTATAGAGTGCAACTTCAGTTAATTTCGATGAAATAAGTTAAATCAATTTTGCAAAAGACCAGGCAATCAAAAATTTCCATTACTTTCTTCATCCATCGTAGACCCCAACAAAACCAATATATTCGTCACATTATTACTACTTTTTCCACGACTCATATCACTCACTCTTACCTAATCAGAACAGCTTGCCTACATTGCCTGATCGCGACTGTTAACTATCTAATCCCAACAACGATACTCACAATTCCTCCAAACGTAGGATTGGGGCTTCGAATTCATGCGCATTCATGTGTTCCACTGGACACCACAATCTCAAATCTACTATTTATTTATTACGCACGCTTTTACTGTAATTACCTACGTCGACATCGCAGCTCGCATAGACAATTAACAAGTGAATAGAAATGTATCGATAGACAATCCCATTCTCTGCGATCAATTTACTATATTGGTGAGTTACTCAGAGAACAAATGGCTGTGCAAATCGTTCAAATGTATTTTATTTATTCTCCAAATTTGCCATTCAATTTCCTATATAATGTGCTTCTTGAATATTAGGTAATACATTCGAAACAGTAAGTTTGTAACGTTGATTAATCGCAAATGAAATTATCATTTAGTTTAAACAAGGTGACACATACAAAATACCGATTGTGTTTAATGTGAGGACAAAATCATTACTACATCAAATTCTGTCGAGTATTTAGTTTTCATAAAATAGTAATGAACATTCACGAGAGATTTATTCTAGCCTGTTTGTTAGTCCGATAAACAGAAGCAAACAGGGCGTCGACAATATGACTTGACGATGTAGTAAGACCCCTGGTTCAGAAGGCAGCGCTTTTAAACGTCGGTTGGCGTGTTATAGAAGCATCTTCCCGGCATCTCTCGCCGCCCTCATTAAAATCACGGTTCGTTTCTCCCGACTTGAATTCCCGACGGAATACTCCACAGGAGAGTTTTCATATAAATGAGGAAGCGCTACATTTGCGTTTCAATCTGATTAAATTTACTTCAAAGCAACAAAAGAATGAAACGGAATGGAATTCAATGATTTGCAATAGATTTTAAAACTTTCAAATTTCTTGATGTGTTAAACGTTGATCATTTCATTCCCATCTTAACGGTTAGCAAATTACAGTGTAATCGCGTTCCTTGAAATACTTTCATTGTGTTTAGAGAAGTTGAAGAATATACCAGTGATTGTAAATACATATTTCGTTATTAACCTTTTCGGCATAGTTGAAAAAGTTGAAAAATAATTTTATCCTCAATTTTACGCGATGACGAACTTATTTCTACATCTTTTAAAAATTGTATGCAATTGTTCGTATACTTAATTTTTTTAAACACGCTGTTCAAATTCGAGAATGCGTGAAATGTTTTCGGACATTTATTTAATTCAAGTATTTACGAGTGTTTCTGTTTGATAAATTATGTTGGATACTTATAAAAAATTCCTTTTACGTTTCTAAATTAATACTTAGACATTTTTAGGCTTAAAACTTTTACGAATCATAGAGACGGTTATTGAAAACTGAATACGTGGACCCAATTTTAAGCTCATAATCCACTATTATAATTATCTTCACATTCACAGTAAACATGTATATCGTACAGGTCCTGATCTCAGTGGCCATTATATTTTTCACCAGATTATTTTTTTTACTCAATCTTAGATATAAGAAGATACTCGTAAAATTATTTTCATATAATGAGATTGCACGTCCAATGAATATAGCCTAGTACCACCAACTTCTTCAATAAAGCATTACATATAAGCACAAAATATTACTACAAATTCCCAAGAAACGTCTTACAGGTTCCCGGGCACCCCAGATTTCACCGAATACTGTGAATTTCGAAGTCTACGAATCTTTAGCAACGAATTTGCCGCGAGGAAGCCCTTTAAGGCTGGCACGATTTTCGCCGTCGAGTAATGCGCTACGTCATCATTGATTCTCCAAATCTTCGAATGCGCAACGAGATTTTGCCGGGAGAGTCGGCGCGGGCAGATTACGCCTGAAAGGGCGCCGTCTCACAGCGCTCCAAAGCCCCCGAGAAGATTCAGCGCCGCCTGAAAAGGCACGGCCCCCTTCTCTCTCTGGCAGACCCTGCAAAGCGACCCGCAAGGCCAGTTTTCACACACTGATATCCGACTTACTGCGCGCTTTCTAATTTTCGTTCCTTTTGTTTTAAATATGTGGCTTGATAATGTGATTTTTATTAATAAGGTATTTGCTACTTTAAGTAAGAAATGGATGTACACGTGTTATCGAGAGTTAATCGCACATGAACCAGTGTAGTCTTGAAAAAGTGTGGTCTTTGGAAGTTTCATTCCCGGGTCTCGCCTGGAAAACTCAAAAAAATCAGAAGTCCAGTTTCCAGTTGATGCTATCCAATCATTCTACGCGTTGTTTTTTTTTAAATTTCAAATTGTATCACAATGTCGCATTGTGTAGTTTTCTCTGTATTCTTAGCTAACAAATTTGTTTTACTCTGATATAAAATTATTTTGGCACGGATGCTTTTGGAAAGGAATGCGATTCGCATTGCTTCCTGTGATATAAGGTTAATCATTTCGCCTTCAATATTCGCTTCTTTTAACAAATTACTTAATGTTTCGCATTCTTCTTGTCTTCCTCCCCATTTTTTAGGTACACTTATTTCTTCAGTAATTCCCTACACTTGTTTTTCGTACAGCAGAATATCACCGCTCAAAATAATTTTGTTCACTTTTAAATACTGGTAAAGCAAATGGTATGTCCTTCATTCAAAGTATTTGTAGCTAGATACTAGCGAACGCAAACTAGTGAGATTGGAGTAGTTGAATGTTAAACTCCATAGTTAAAAATTGAACTACATCTTCTCAGAATCACTAAAAAGTGAAAAACATTGTATGAAATTACAAAGATGCGGAAGATAATTGAGCAAGTAAATGATGAAGCATCTACCCATGGCATGAAAGGATATCAGCATATTTTAAGCATGATCGAAAGATGGCCCTTCAACAATATTGAAACATGGACAAATTGTCATTAATATTAATATTCATCCAACACGGTAAGGTGCGAAGATGAGTGCAAGGGAGAGAGCGAGAACGAGTACGAGAGCGAGACAGAGTGTGAGAGCGAGTGCGAGTGTGAATGTGAGAGCGAGTGAGAGAGCGAGTGTGGTAGGGAGTACGAGTACGAGAGAGTATGAGTGCGAGTGTGAGAGCGAGTGCGAGTGTGAATGTGAGAGCGAGTGCGAGAGCGAGTGTGAAGCTGCGTGCGCTGATGTCGCGGAGGGCAGGGCGGGCGGTTGGATGTCGCATTCCGCGCCGAAGACGCCACCCGATCGCTCATTGCCGCTCAAAGGGCGCCCTCTGCCGGAAGCGCACGAGTCATCTCGTCGCGAGGGCGCAGCGCGAAAGGGTTCCCCGCAATTTCGCGATCAAAGCGCCGAGCATTTAGTGGAACTAGCGCCTCTTCGCCACGCCTACGTCTCGAGCGAGAGGTGGCGCTGGAGAAATGAACAAACAACGGATGATCTGCGCGCGAGCAGAAGAAAAGCGATTATCGCAAAATTTAAGAAATTCGTGGAGTGCAAAGATGATAAATCTAAATACGGATATCTAAATGTAGTTTTCAAGAAATATGTTAATGTGTGTTCTATGCCAGTTCTAGAGAAGGAACAACGTCTTCCAGTTCAAGGGTCTGACAACATACAGAAAATGTTCTTTCAATTAACTATGAGCAAAGTAGTCTGAACGATGCCGTAACGAAGCACTTGTAACGACAAAGAATGGTATCGTTTCGAGTACCCTTTTTTCTTGAAAAATGTATAAACATTTAATACATTGCTCATATAAATGCTATATTCTTTCTTAAGTAAAGGTCATTTTTACTGTCAACGTGTTTGCAGAGAACTTGATTACATCCAGCTTGGCGCAACAGAGGTTGCAAAGAACTTTTAATTTAACGAACTTTTTACAGTAATGCTCTTTTAGCTCTACGATACAAGACTTACACAACCAAGATTAATTGATCTACACTGCATAGGCTCTACGCTGGGATACACACACAGCTAGTCCAATTTTGTGTGAAATAAGATAGATACCATCACAAAATTCATGACGCGTATAAAGGAGATGGATTACATTAATTCTAGTGCAGAGTTGTTGAGATCGGCTTATGTAAACATGGACAACAAACACTTGGCGGCAATCATCTTCACACCACTTGGAACTTCATTTTGATATCGCTAGCAAAAGGAGATAGGAGGAGAGAAAAATTATAGTATTGATATATTTTAAATACTGTTATTGCACTTTCGTGCCTATATAAAAATTCGCCATGTACATAATTAGCAATAATTTTCTTAACACTGCCTTTGACGCACCTTCTAAAATGTAGTATGTCTTGGGAAATCAAGTTTATAACAATGAAATGGAAAAAAGTTGCGTACATGAACTTCATTAATGTAATAAACTTTATAAAACATTGCCTAACCTATTCGACATTTTTGTGTTAAATAATATTACTACCCAAAATTTTACCACACCTTATCATTTTTTTATCACTTTAACGTAAAAATGCCAGCGTAAAAGATGTGAAGGAAATCCTTTCCCCAGGCAACTGAGCCTACTGCACCGGCCGACAGCGCCGCGCCGCGCGTGGAACACAGCTCCCAAGCGAGCACCTTTCCTGTTCCTTGCCGGTCGAGCGAGCGCCTGAGAAAACACACGCGCGGGCGGGTCGCGCGTTTCGCGTGACGTAGCACTCGCGCTCGAGGAAAACGCTTGTCACTCACGCGCGTCGGCGCCGTCCGTCGGCGAGTCCCACCCGATGCCGCCAGACGGCGCCCGCGACGCGTCGACGGCAGCGCCCGCCGCGGAGGCTCCGGACAGTGGGCCACACGACACCCGCACGGCGCACGGCGTATATTGGTGAGATTGCGAAGCAAAGAGTCCAAAGCACAAAGAAGTTCTATGTAAAAATACCAGTGGAACAAAATTAAAAGTAAATGGTAACTAATTACTTAAAATGCAGTGGTAATTGATTGAATAGTGATTCCGGGAGCGTCAACTGCTCAGTCCCGAAAGTTGAGTGCTTGCTTTTTTTCCCGCGGGAGTGGTAGTGATCTTCTCTCGCTAGATGGAGATATTTGGCGTCGACCTACCGTCGGCTAGCGGGGATTTCCCCCAACCAAGTATCTCCTTTCAGCGGAGCACCACCCCGGCAGGGAACAAGCTCTAAGCTTCCGATATGTGTGAAAATGTAGTGCATGTAAGAGTACGTGTGTTGTAAGTAAGGGGTAGGATAGCACAAGGATGAGGAAGGAAACATCGCGCGGTCCGTGGCCCGTTTGTTACAGTACCGCTCCGGTATTCGCCTGTTGTTAATCGTAAAAACACGGATAACTACTAATCAGAGCAGTCAGCCACTGGAATTCTCCACTAAACTTTATTTTATAGTTTATGTTCTTTAATCGTTTATTTTTCTGGTGGCAAATACCAGACGCGCTTAAAACTCATTTCTAATTTACAGAAAACAGAGAATCACACTAAGTTTTTCTCCATTTTGCATTACTCTTAGCTATGCGATACTAGCGCATACATATGAAGAATTAGTTTAATTTGCTGATTGTATATCGCATTTTTGTAATTATTCAATTAGCTTCATACGACTACAGCTGAAAACTTCTAATATTTCAGTTATCATAATTTACTTTCTTTCTCATATAGACCTGTCAATTATATTAACATTACTCTTTATTTGAAAAGGGGAGTAATTAGTTATCGATTTTATTATGAAAGATCAACGATTCCAGACCATCTCGTATGTCACAGAAGTTATATCTGCTTACAAATCGTTTGTATGTTTTGATAGGAAACCTTCTAAACAAGACAATTTTTTCGAATTGATTAGCTTCCCATAGAATGGCTCATAAGGGAACCATTGTTTCTTAGACACCACCTTACACAGTGCCATTAGAATCATAGACCCGATTTCACCATTACAGTTCGTTTAAATGAAAATATAAGGCCCAAAAAACTGGTTTAATTTGCACACACGTTAAAAGGGAGTATTGAATCCTCTGAATATACCATCTCGATATTCAGAGTTATTTATAATTACGGACACTAGTTGAACCCGCGCAAACATTCCGCAGATTGTGTATCATTATTTTAAAAATGCTAATAGCTGCATACTGGAACACAACTCCGAACGTTTCAGATAACCCGTGCAACAGAGTGGGAGTACTCTCGAAATGTAACAGAACGATCAAAAATGCCTCATTTTGTAGAATGCGGTATATAAGAAAACTCCGTACGAGACAAGAGTTACAAGACCTTTGGAATGCATAGTTTAAAAAGTTAGGCACAATAGAAACGAGAGCTGCAACGTGAATTGTGTTGCAGGTTCATCTGCTATTGCCCTTAGATGATGAACTATTAACTTGTTCATGTGTCATAAATATTTTTATGCAGATCTGAGGGACGTACTTCCCTGTTCAACAATATCGCATCAATTATTTTGAGGTGCTTGGTAGTTTTGTATGTTGTGGGGTTTGGCCCAATAGTTTTGTGCCGGTGTGGTCTCGTGGTGCTAAAAATACGTCATCATTCCTTCTGTATGCTGTAATTTTGCAATGTGCGTGCATTTTCTGTTTTTAATGTGTATTTGAAAATGGGCTGGCAGAATTTACCAAACATAGTGCTATTGCAAATATTGTAATTTGAAGTTAACGTGATAATAAGTAAGCATATTCACTAACGACTGAGTGTGATAAGCCCTTCAATACCAGAAAAGTAATAATATTTCATTATTAAAATTTAGACTCACTTAAACGTATATGTGAATTTATTTACATTTTTTTTATTTTTTTATTTGCATTACATTTAGTATATATTAATCTATGCTCCTTGTGGCTCCGACTGAAACCAGCGTGCTGTGCCGCGCGGGCGCAGCTTGTTTATGCCGACGCCGTGTAATGGAAGTCGGCCGCCGCTTTAGATAATTTCCGCCTCGACAGGGACGGCGCCAACTTTAATTAAGCGAGGGCGGCGACGCGCCTGCCGAACCTCCAGGTATGCGACCTGTCGACCCGCGAACGAAGCGATGCGAACGCCGCCACCGCCCGCCGCCCCCGCCCGCCACGGCGCATCCAGAGACGTGGTATCCAGGGCGACGCCAGCATTGCGTAGCATTCAGAAGGCGATTATCATGAAAAAGAAGTCAAAGTCAATTCTCATGTGACCACTTTCGGCAACACGAGAAATATCCTACGTTGATTGAGAGCATTATTTTCATTGAGAGCATTATTTTCATTGAGAGCATTATTTTCATTGAGAGCATTATTTTCATTGAAAGCATTATTTTCATTGAACGCATTACTTTGATTGAAAGCATTACTTTGATTGAAAGCATTACTTTGATTGAAAGCGTTACTTTGATTGAAAGCATTACTTTGATTGAAAGCATTACTTTGATTGAAAGCATTACTTTGATTTAAAGCATTACTTTGATTGAAAACATTACTTTGATTGAAAACATTACTTTGATTTAAAGCATTACTTTGATTGCTTATTACTTTGATTGCGTATTACTTTGATTGCGTATTACTTTGAGTATTACTTTGATTGAGCTATGTTGAACAACCCAGGTTAGGCATAGAAGTATCACAATAATGAATTATCGATAGCTTTGATGGGTAAGAGCAGTGAAAAAATTTCACTTATTAACCACGATTTTTTATAACAATTACAATGTCTTTCCGACGCTTGAAATCGTGTGTTCAAAATGGTGATCGACACTGACGACGAAAATTGTATATTTAAGAATAATACGAATTTTCTAAGAAGAGGTTTGCTACTCCCTATATCTACTTTTCTACTGACACCAATTCATGGCAAACCGAACGACTTACATAGTGATAGAATGAAGAAACAAAATTTCTTCTGCTGAAGAATTTTTATAATTTTTAGGAAATTAATGAAAGCAAGTGTTAAACAGAAGGTTGAATTATTTGTCTCATATACATTTTATATAATTAATGATCTTCACATTTCCCAATATTCTTGTTTACTATAGTTAAAAATATTAAATTAATATTGAGAAAATAATATTCTAAAATGTGTTTCCATGAAGAATAATTATGTTCATTGCATATTGCGAAGGGAACCTCACTGGCTACCACATGTTCGAACAAAAACGATAGGCGGTTTGCAATTGTCTGATGGACGCGATATAAATGCTCTCTCACCCCACACCAGGGGTAGAATACCACCACAAAGATTAAGCTCCAGGAATCTGTAGAGAGAGTGTCAATACTCTAACAGAACGTCAGGCACCGAATCTCACAACATTTAAGTGCATATTTGAAATGGCATTACAGTTCACTTCGAACGGGAGGCGAGAAGCTATCTATATTTGTCTGAAAATTTCATCACAGAATCAATTCGTCCAGAGTGATTGCGGAAACACACATGCGACCATTAGTATTTAACCAACCCATTCCATTTGCAGAGATTTACTTGATGTATCCACCCCTTTCCGCTGTGTCGGCACTAGCAATATTACGAACATTCGTAATTTCTACGTAATCATGTTGGCGAGAGCAATGTGAGTGGAATCATTTGGCAGAGAAATGTATTAGCTTCACACTTCTTTTTCGAAAATACCTTCATTTTATATTTAAAACTAAAGAATTCCTGTACGTATATATCC
This sequence comes from Gryllus bimaculatus, assembly GCA_017312745.1. NCBI lineage: Eukaryota > Metazoa > Arthropoda > Insecta > Orthoptera > Gryllidae > Gryllus > Gryllus bimaculatus. The sequence goes on from BOPP01000056.1 coordinate 1,686,847, forward strand.
TCTCTCTTGCATTAGTTATATGACTTAACTCGCAACAAATAACACTAATGTGTTCCATTCTACCAACGAGTTTGCAACGGTCGATTAATTTCATCAATAAGATGATCACCAAAATTATGAATCCATGAAGTAAAGTATTCTAAACTAAACACTAAAATACAAAAATCACTTTTTACGTGCCATCAGAAATAATTTAAAACGTGTGAAGTCAGAAGTTTAACAGCGAAGATGCATTCTCCATTAAAGGCTCGTTAGCAAATCAAAATGGCTTAATTCATTAGAATAAATTCGACTTAATCCTCAGAATTAGATGTTTCAGAATTTAATATGTTCATATCATAATTTCATCGACAAATATTGTGTATTTTAAAATAATAACTTGACTGTTCTTTCATTCCTATACCAGCAGCACAATTGGACTCTCCTCGCGGGGCTGAAAAACAAACGCAACAGGAGAAGACTCAATTAAGATTATGAAAAAGCAACTCGTAAAGGAACAAAAGCTAAAGAGAACAAAGCGTGGATAATGATGCGGAAAAAATGAGGTTGACGAAAACTGAATCAAATGAGCAGCCGATCTTCTCACAACGGCACACGCTCATTAGAAACAGTTTTGAGTTTCTCTAAGGGCAGATGAGACGGCGGGCGTTGTATGAAATGTTTCAGTCAAAATTATAGCAAAAGCTTTGCTCAGAAATAGGGTTAGGAGATGTTTCTGTCCTACCTCCGAAACTCGACATTTTTAATAACAAAAGATAGAGTGACAATTACATCAGTAACTCGTGCTACATTGAAAATTTGAAGCAATTATATCCTAAATCTAATAAAACAATCCGTATTTCTTTAGTAGAGTTCCAACTCAACAAAGGAAGTATCAGTGAAAAATATCAGATGAATTATGAAAGGGTGATCTGAGAAAACGCACAACCAACTGACCGTCTAAAGAGAGTTAATAAAGAGGATTAATGTACGAGCGCAATTATCAACGACAGAACATAGTGACGATAGAAATGCAGGGCAAGAGTTGAGGAAAAGTGGTTTAAAAACAAAACTGATGTAAACTCATAAAGTCTGTATTCGTAAAAGCCGTAAAACGGGATCGGAGAGCAGCTGCGTCAATCGGGGAATAACGTGAACAAGCAGGAACAACAGCGGGAGCAATATGATCAAAAGTTTTCTAGTACGTGAGTGTAAAAGTAGAATAGTAAATGAATACGTAAATTTGTTATTATTGTTATTTGTATTATGTTATTTTTATTATTGTTATTATTATGTTGTTATTATTATTATTATTATTATTATTATTATTATTATTATTGGCGTATAGGCCATTAATGACCACGCTACACGATTAACGTGTGTAATTTTTCCAGGAACAGCTTTTCAGCTGTATACCTCAGTACGACAAAATTGTTACGCCTTGAATGTGCATTACGACAAGATAGTGTAACGTATTAGCCAGCGGGCCTCATTGCATCTATTTGGGTACGCTTGGGAGCGGATTAGCCTAGCCACAGGAAGTAGGGTTTTTCCGTAAAGGGAAGAACGCGGAAACGGGAGACACAAGGCTTTGGGAGTTTCGCGGCTTATAGAAGCTTTCACTGTTATAACAAGCGAAGGGGTGCGTGACGTGTCAGGTCACGTTGAGCCTGAGCCTAATATAACAGAGTGTACAGAGCCAGTGGGTGGGTTTCTGGAGACATGGGAGACCTCTAAGAATCCGGCGTGGTGCCCTAAAACTTGGCGCCACGACGGTGCATATGCGAGCGCTCGCGAGGCTGGAGTCACTTAGTGAGAAGCCTGGACTTTATGTCCTTGGGTGACTTGCGGCTCACCGGGGGACATTGATGCTGTGTCTGGCGTGCTCCGAGGTGAAGAGTTGGTTGAGTGCCACGATTCACCGCCGATTCTCAATCGGATAAGCATCGCTCCTGCGATCGAGGCAAACACAGCCGTTGGTGGCGCCAGAAACGTGTACTTCTGTGTCCCAGCGGGCACATCCGGTCACGGAAGCTCACGGCTTTTGTGCGCGCTTTCAAAAGTACGGAAGTGGCGAATGCCAAACAAAAAGAGGCACCATCTTCAATCGGTTTGGAATCGCTCCCAGCGATCAGGGATAGTAGGTCTATCAGAGCTAGGATTGTAAGTAGATTATTAAGGTGTATATATTGTTTTGTTTTCTTTGTTTAATAAATATATTGGTATAACTGAATAAAGCTCTGTGTCTGTGTGTAGACTGTGAGTTATCCATGACGTCAGCAATAGGATGCATCGAGGGGTGATGGACAACACAAAATACGACGACCATGTCTATGCTCGAACTCAGCAGCCTTTTAGGCGCAGACGACAACTCTTGCCGCAATTGTCTGCGGCACTGGGCCAACGTTTATTAATTATTATTATTATTATTATTATTATTATTATTATTATTATTATTATTATTATTATTAATACAAGTGAGGAGCTTATCTAAAATGGTGGAATAACAGACAATGAAAACGTGAGAACCCACTGCGAACCTGCACTCACCCTAACTTCAACAAGTATCGAGCGCGATTTAAAATGCACCCGAAGAGGTGGAAGGTGATGGCTTTAAACAAAGCATCCGCAATATTACGGATCGTCCCAGGGGCAGGACGCTGTAGGCAACTCCCACATCCCCGGTGTATCCAGTGTCGCGTCCCCGTAGTGCGTGGAGGCTGCGCCGAAACCCGACTCTCTGAGCGGCGCCTCCCGCCCCGCGGCCCCCGCCGCTCCGCTGGGCCTCGGCGGCATTAGCGCCCCCGCGCTGCGGCCAAGCTACAAAGAACGCGACGCCCCGACGCAAAAATCGCATGAATTAGCAACGGTTGCCAAGTGGGAGCGACCTCTGACCCAGTGAATCGCCCCACGACCCCAGCACTCCCTCTCTCACCTCACTTCTCTCGTTGCCGTTGTCGTTGTCGTTATCGCTGTGGGGACGTGGGTGGAGGTGGTTGGCGGTGGTTGGCGGTGGTTGGCGGTGGTTCGAGGTGGTTCGAGGTGGTTCGAGGTGGTTCGAGGTGGTTCGAGGTGGTTCGAGGTGGTTCGAGGTGGTTGGAGGTGGTTGGAGGTGGTTAGAAGTGGTTGGAGGTGGTTAGTGGTACTGTTATTAAACGAAGACCAATTTCCCTTAAGCGGTACATTCTCAATCAATTCTAAGAATGATCTCTGGAAAGGTTTATTTTTCATTTCATTGATTTAAATATTCACAATGTTGAGTACATTATTATTGAGACCCTTTGTTATAAATTAACTGTGTCCCATGCAAGGACATTTTTTTCAGAAGAAAATTTTCTAGAGGTGGATTTCCTTTGATATATTTTTTAAAAATGTGTTTTAGAACGCGTCAAGTGCTACATTAGTCCCGTAAGTGGAGTCCTTGTTTTTTTTCCAAGGTGGTCCTAGAGACCCTAAGATTGTAAGCTCTAGATCGTGAGCTCTCCTTCAGCAGCGTCCCAGACGGAGCAGGATTTGAGCGACGTGTGAAGTAGTGTAGTGAGTGCGTGTTTGTTTGTGTGTGTGTGTGTGTGTGTGTGTGTGTTTGGTAGGACAGATCACACACATTTCGCAGCCCATCTCTTAGGATAATGTTTCAGCATTCGCCTGGTATTGTTTGAAGAAACTATCGAAAACTGCCCATCACAGCAGCAGGCTGCTAGAATTCTTCTTCAGATAGAGGTTGAAATTGACCTGTAGCAGCTGTCAACCTACTGTGAAACGTTTGCCACCATCGGAACTCGATCAGAGACACTGCAATGGTAGTAAATATTACCATGAGCCATTTCAACCTGTTTCTAGAGGCAGACAATTCCCAAAATCCCATTTTGGCAATTCTCAAGATTTGTTGGCAGCGACGTCCATAAAATTACGTTATCGCCGAAGGCATCTCGTTTTCATCTTTAAAGTTGCTCGCATAATGCAAATCTTCCTGACCACCAATCTACTCATCACCGCTAATATAATGCCCTTGTGAAGGCGCTTACGATCGTTCAAATTATTTATGGTCGCTGATCCATCATACATCAATCAGTTCCTGACATGTTTTCATTTCGATTTATTTTTTAATAAGAGAGAGAATTCTACTAAATTTACTAAAGGACATTACACAGCGCACTCAATAATAGCAACACAAATTATAAAACCTGAACTTACATCCTTATCAACAGAGAAACTCTTCCTTCAATTAAAAATACTGAAGATATTCTGATGTGAGTGAACCATTATAGCGCATGCGTCGGTAAGGAACCTCCACAAATTGAGAGATAAATCAAAATTAATCAATACTCGCACTATTTCGTTCTCATTGAAAAGTTGTCATATCAAAATTAATTAATGCGGGAACTGAACTTTGAAACGCAAATAATGAAATGTCAATGTATAAACTTCAAATAATGTGGTTCTCATGTTTTTCGAATTGATTATATTACTGTAATAATCATAGTTTCCAATTTTGCACCTTGATGTTCATAAACAGATGTTTATTTTCGAAGACCAATGTTTTGACATTTATTTTAACCATGCATACCAATGAGCTGCCCGATTCATTGAGAGGCATAGTTAAATAATTTTGTGTATGCGATAGCATCTACATGTTTGAAGTTGAAACACTCCGAATCACAGCTATTGCGAACATGTTATATTTGTTATTTACACATTCAACATTTTATACCTACTAAATATCTAAATTTGAAGCGTTTTAAATTTCCTTCATAAAATATACGAGAGTATGGAAAACATTCCTTTATATTTTGTCGTCTCTTTCGTCATTTTTATTGAATACGCCTAGAATTTTATCTCGTCTGCGGGTTGAGTGTTGTGATGCAGTAATTCCTTCACTTCTTCATACGTGGTTAACTTTATATAGAGGACGTGACAAATGTGGATGCCAACATCTGATAACAAAGCTGTTCCCTTATTTCAATTACGAACTATTTGTATCGGCAAACGGCCAATGCACTCAATTTTATAGTATTGCTAACGAAATAATTAAGCCTTACTCTTCTTGCATCTAGCAAAATAAAACTTAAATTATTTTAAAACAGTTAACTTCGGTTCTTATAAAAAATTAAAAATAATACTTATATTTTGAAATAATGTGACTGATATTCATTAACAATAAATATTGGAGGATCGTGTTTTTTTCTCTACATTTCAAAATCCTGCCAACAATATGTTTATAATTTTTTATTTCGAAACATTTGCATATAGTACTAATTCACAATTGAACCTAAGTATAATTCAAAGTATAAGCAGGTAACAGCCTCCTTTAAAGAAATTATGAATCTCTACTCGTATATCCCAAATTAATGTTGGGTTGAACCAATAAGCTGATGTGTCGCTGAGGGATACGGCGCGGTGAGAGACAGAGCGAAGCTGCGGCACAGAAAATCGGAGCGAAATGTTACGTGCCACAAAGGAAAGCCTGGTAACACGTATTACAACAAACAATTGGTCTGGAGCCCAGAGGATCTCGGATCGAAACAGTTTAAAAATAATATCTAAAAATATTGGTAGACTGGAATAAAATAAATCTCCGATAATACTCTTCAATATTGGAACATTTCAAATAATCTTGCCTCCTTCCTTAAGTTCCCGCTCCTTTGTTTTGTTTCTTCACATTCTACTAAAGCCTTTTTTAATTTTTTATTTACACCTCGTACCATTTATTGTATTTCATTGTCGAAGAAACGTATGATTAAAATTGGCATAAAATATTATTTCTAGACGTCAGAAAAATTCAAGAGTGATTTTAAAAGTCTCGATTCGTAAGTTTATGAACCCACTTAAACTCTAAAATTTTTGACAATTCTGGTAGTATGACCAGAATATGTTGGCTGGAATTGAATTCACCACAAAGTGTTTCGAATTCCAATTTCACTTTTGGTTAAACGAGGTTAGTTAACTCTGTATAAACAATCACCCTACCTTTGCACACAGACACATGCGGAAGCAATCTCCTCTAGTAAATGATTTTCGTTGTTTTCCCAATTCTCCTCTGTAGCGTTTGTACCTATAATTACCCACACTCACGCGCCGATTTACAGCCCTCATGAAGTTCAAATCTACGTTCATCATAAACTTACTACTGGAAACTGGAAATTAAAAAAATCTGTACATTGAGGAATTAGCGAACATTTCCGTTTATAAAATATTGAGCGGTAAAGAAAACTCTATTTGCATAATAAAAGGCGCACTGCATTCGCTGCATTTACTGCATTCGCATTCAAAATTGCGAGTCCCCAAGTTGCAGTACAAAGTCAATTTGCCTTGTGCAGAGCATCACATGTTTTGAAAGATTGGGAAACGAGTTACGTAAATGATTTTACATAATCGGAAACCCCTAAAATACGTATTTTTATTGTCACTGAATATATTTTGGGTTGAAAATCAGCCTCAGGAAACACTGTTTGTTCTTTGGCGCGATTTTGATACGGGTGCGATATGGAAGTAGAAGACTTTCATTTAATAAAAAATGCACCACTTCTGTAGTTTATATTCTCGGAGTTTGGTACTTCAAAAACTATTTATTTGCCAGAAAAATGTTTTCTATACTTTTCGTTTTGTTCTACTCTATAATGTGGTAATTCATTTTTTGAACCAATAAGAAAGTTGCTGAGATATGAGAACAAAGTTTACGTAGCTTGCATATTAGAAAGGTTTCTTGAGGCCCCCAAGCGTGATTCCTTGGCTTGGAAATACTCTTGATTGTACAAATCTGAGAAAAGACGCCAAATTATTACAAGGAATACTTTTTTTTCATAATTGTCCCTGTAATTTCGAAAATTATGTCCAAAAGTACTAAATATGTTGCACATAATGCTTAATACGTACTCTTTGTCAATTAAATAAATTTTATATCCGCATTGCGTGTTAGAACGTAACTGAAGATAGTGGTTCGCCGACTGCGCACGGACAGAATTACAAACTACGAATACGACGAATGTCACCTTTGAAAAGCATGTCGACTTCGTTTAACAGCAGGACAGGGGAAAACCAATTAGCTCACGCCACCACAAGCTAAACCTTGCATTTTTTTTATTGAAATGCATCGGATCGCATCGAGTCTGTTTCATTAACGCGGGTGTTCCGAAAAACTCGTTCTGTTCTCTGGGACAATAACCGACACGCGCTCGAAATGTTCTCCGCGCCCATCCCCGTGACAAGCGCAGCCAGCCTCCGCCGCGATCCACGTCCCTTCCGCGTCCGACGGCTGCCAAACCGCTGCCACTGACCGCACATCATACCCCGGCCGCTCACTGCCAGCTGACGTCATCACTACTTCCTTTTTCCCACCCAACTTAAGATGCTCTTTCCGAGGCATTTCTTCCGCCAGTAAATCCACAATGATATCAGCTCACTAGCACCTCCGTATCACTACAATCATGTTTTTAATCACCAGCTCACCATCACTGCCATTACCAATAACCACAATAGTTTTTGCCTGTCCTATTTGCGGGTCACAATAATGGGCACAAAATTGTTCCTTCGCATTTACCGAACACTTTTTATTTCTCACCAGTGATAACTACTGCAGCTAATACTGCCATCATCATCATCACCACATCACCCCTCCACCTCCACTTATCACTCCACTTGCACCTTCATTAACACAACAATATCACGTCGCGACTGTATTACCATGCCACCACCACATCACTCAACTTCATTTTACCTCTGACGCCACAACTCATCATTAACACCGGCTATGACGCAATGTGTATTCCCAACGTGCACCCGCCTCCGCGATCATCCGACACCGCATTCTACTTCTGCGCCTCATACCGCCGCTCCCGTCGCAGCCGGCCCTGCAGCCGGTATTGATTCAAGCAGACTTCGTGTTCCCGTGCATTCTGTTTTACTGCCCGCGACCGCCTCTAAATAAAACCAGGCCCACGACAGGCGGCCGGGCGCTGCCGCGCAGAAGCCCCGTCGCGGGGAGCCGGCGCTCGCTCGCGCCGCGCTTCTCAGCTGTTTATGGCGCGGGACTTCGAATGAGTTCGCCCACCCGACTCCGACCCCTCGCGATCTCGCTCTCGCTGCGCGACTTCCGCAATCGAGATTGCACCGCTCGCGAAGGAGGAATTCGCAAGCTTTGGCAAAATTCACTGCTTGGCTACCAGCTTTATCACTGGAAACCTTCTCATTTCGTTTCAGAAGATGTGTCACGAAATATTATCCATACGAAGTCTTTTTTTTTTCAATTTTAGAATTATGACTAAGTATACAGGCGAAAGTTACCAACAGGATTGCGCTTCTTGCGTAGATAGAATGCTTTGCTAATGTCTTTTCCCAAGTAATACTTCCTTGAATGTAGGAAAAATAAAATATACATTAAGTTTTGAATTAGCACTGCTATGTGGAGAATTTTTTAAAAACATTTAAAAATTATAATTACTAATAATAACCATAATAATAATAAATGTTAATAGATAAGCAAATAGAAAGTAAAAGCCACGACATTTGAAATATAGTGAGTTTCAACATTCGAGGCTGAAATTTTTCGTATTACTAGATGCGATCGTGCAAGAGCTGAAATGTTGAATTTCATAAGAAGAATGAAATTAATTTTCATCTTGAAAATATTGATATTGACAAGTTTGTTGTTGAAACGTTAGCTTCTTATATTAATAATGAAGATGACGTTAAATGCTAACAAGAAGATTACTAACGTAATTTGTTCTTTTATGCTGATAACTCAAGTATATCAAGTTGCATTGGGCACCACTATACTTCTTTTCGTTTCTATACTTCATTTCGTTTTCGGTATACACAAACTACTTCTTGACTAATACAAAAACGAATTGCTTCTGCCAATGAGTCCCCGATATATTTTTATTATAAAAGAATGGAATAAGTCGAAAATACATAAGATAACAAAATTAAACAATCATCGCCAACAATTTGGCCTGTCAAAATTCATGTAACACTTTGTGTTTTAAAAAATTTTCCGCTTTCCGTATTGCCCGCTTTCAACCAATGAACGTACACTTGTTCACTAATTCATCTCTGTTAACCTTTAATTCGATTTATCCTCCATGGAGTTCTTGTCGAAGCTCATACAATCCACCGTTTTAGCAACGATCATCTGTGAGAACGGCGCCGCGCGGCCTCCGCCAAAGCCGACATCGCCGCCGTCATTGTCTTCGCCGCCCCCGCAGGGGATATTACGGACTCTGGCGCGCTGCCAGATAGCGTCACCTTCTCTCCTCTCTCTTCGCTACTCCCCGCCACTGCTGCCGCAGACGCCGCAATCGCTACATTCACTACCACTGCCACACCCACCGCAGCAGGCCCCGACATCACCGCCGCCACTGCTCCTGCACCTACGCCGGCAGTCAAGCCTCAGCATTGCCGCTATTGTCACAATGCACCACACTTTCAACACAACCCCGCTTCGTACTGCACGCGCTGTCGTCCCAAACCGCGCCGTGGCCCCTGGCCGTCTTCTTCAACTCCGGCCATCGAGCATCGAACCGATGACCTCTCCGTCCGTTCGCACGCCAGGCTTTAGTATTTACATAATGCGCCCTATAAGCATCGCTCCGGCGGCTGTTACATAAAACCCTCCTCTGAGGCGGAGAGGGTGGGGCTGGGCGGGTTGGGTCGAACGGGGGGAGGGGCGTGCGAGCCTGAGCGAGCGGGGCGGGGCGGGGGGGGCGGGGCGGGCGGGGCGGGCGGGGCGGGGCGGGGGGGGCGGGGGCGGGGCGGGGCGGGGCCGAGCGGAGTGCTGAAGAAACTGGGTCGGGCCGGGGCGGCCGAGGCGTTACCCGGGCGAAAAGATGGGGCGGGGCGGAGCAAGATGGGACGGGGCGGGGACAGAGCAGGACGGAGCGGGGTGGAGTGGTACGGGACGGGGCGGAGCGGGAACGGGGCGGGGCGGGGCGGAACGGGGCGGACAGGGCGGAACGGGGTGGGGCGGGGAGGGGCGGGGCGGAATCGGGGCGGGGCGGGGCAGGGCGGATCGGGGCGGGGCGGGGAGGGGCGGGGCGGGGAGGGGCGGGGTGGGGTGGGGGCGGCGGGGGGCGGGGCGGGCGGAGCGGAGCGGAACGGAACGGAACGGGACGGGAGCGGAACGAAACGGAACGAGAGGGACGGAGCGGGAGGAGCGGGAGCGAGCGGGTTGGCCGCAACGGGGCGGGGCAGGGTGGTACTGGAAGGGGACGACGGGATGGTGCGGGCGGGGAGGGGTGGGGTGGTGCGGGCAGGGCGGGCCGAAGCGGGGCGGTGAGAGGGGCGTGGAGTGCTGCGCGGGCGGGGCAGAGTCGACCGGGGTGGGGCGCGGCAGGCGGCGCGTGGCGAGCGGCCACGGGATCAGCCGCTCGCGGAGAGAAGCGCTCGTTCTCCGGAATGTTTCCTCCGAGCGGTGCTGGCCGCCGCCCGCCTATCTTTTGTCGCCCGCCTACGCGCACTTGTTGAGCGCGTAAAAAAAGAAACGGCCGCAGAGTGTTTCACGGTTTATCAGGACTGCGGGAACGAATGGCTTCACTGGCAGAATGCGGAGAACATTCTTGACGTCGTAGCTGTAAGGGAAGTTGGTCCCATGTGTATTGATTTTATCTCGTTTCCCAGTTGCAATGGTCCATAGAAGACCAGTGTTGTAGAAAATTTTCATTCTGGTTTGTTTTCCTTTTTTTTACGAGAATGAGCTTTCCTGTTAGACTTTTGAAAGCCATTATTCATGAATGAACTCGTATACAGGCAGGAGTACTTGATAACGATCAGGTACTCCCAATTAGCGGTAGCGTTTTTTATATTTTCCTTCTAAAGTCAACTAGGCAAATCCATTTCGATCCTGCTCAGTAACATCTCTATAGGTTCTGGACCTAATTAGAAAACTGAACAGAATGATCACAGGTTAATTTCTAGATGCAAAGGTTTTTCATAGTGAATCAATGCAAAGGTCATTGTTGGTTAACCTATAATATTGCCAGAACAAAATAAAAAAAATTAATTAAAATTTTGTTCTTTTCTATATTACAGTCCAAAACTAAAATTAAATTAATGCGCAATTAAAATAAATGCTTTTTTTGATAAAAACAGCAGTTCACATCATCATAATAAATTCACACGCACACCATTCTGACAAACAACGAACACTATTTGTGTCTGTTCGGATCTCCTATACTACAGGAAAGGGAGGAAATCTTTCGAAATCACCTCTTCAATGCTGTCTATAAATTTCATATATAAAGAACATGTTTAGAGATCGCATAAGCTGTAACTTTGCACACATCAGAATTAAAATGTTTTACATAAGATGTTTAAAATTGGTGCAGATGACAAAAAGATAGTACAATTATGTATCCAAAAATTGGGATGGGTGTCTGTATGGATGGTAGGACTCTGTACATGTTATGAAAACTCTGTTACATGAGAAGCATTTGAGATGAAACTTGATAAATATTTAAGGAAAACATCCCGTTAAGGATTTTCGAAAAACATTACGTTATTTTAATTTTTGGGGATACTTTACGTGAAGCCCCTGAGACATTTTCAAAATTTTCTGGAAAATTGTTACAACTTCCTTTAATTTTTTCTCTAAAATAGATGAAAAACGAGATACAAATATAGTGTAGTTCCCATTTTCATTAAAATCTCAAAAAATCTGAAAATTACAAAAGTTTAAACTTATTTTCGAACCTGTTAACATCTCTAATCTCAGGGTCAGACAATTATTTCTTAATGCAATTGAATGTTCATAATGTTGCTTAATGCTTCTTAAAGCTCAGTTTAGACCTTTAAATGAAGTCATGCACTCTTTAAAAAAACAATGAGTAGTTCTAAAATTACGTTCACAACACCAAAATTTCTAATAATAACTTTAATAACCATCTAAAAAGCGTTCACAACTAATAAATGTGTACAAGTTATAACTGCAATAATTACAGTACCTAATCAGTAAGCATTTGTTTCTCTCGATTCTATTAACCATTAAACTTGTCACTACATCAAAATACGTCCAACTAGTTAATTATGAACAATATAAATAATTTACAAACATTACAAATTTTCAAATATAAAAACTGTCTGTATTAACATAAAAATGAATATCATGTGTCTTAAGGGTGGCAACATCATTCTGGGTAAATATGCAAATTACAGAACCAGTTAATGCGCAGGCGCTTCCAGGCCATTGCCAGCGCATTTCCACCCCGCGGGGCCCCGAGTCTCGAGCGCGTGAAGACCCCGAGTCGCGAGCGCGCGAAGGCCCCGAGTCTCGAGCGCGCGAAGACCCCGAGTCGCGAGCGCGCGAAGGCCCCGAGTCTCGAGCGCGCGAAGACCCCGAGTCTCGAGTGCGCGAAGGCCCCGAGTCTCGAACACGCGAAGGCCCCGAGTCTCGAACGCGCGAAGGCCCCGAGTCTCGAAGGCGCGCGAAGGCTCGAGCGCGCGCGAAGACCCTGACTCCGCCGGCGAGCGCCTCTCGCGTATAAAGAAGGCGCGGCGCCTCGTCTCCTTCACCCTTAATACCTTGTTTCCTGCGCGCCGTATCCGCGCCCGTCGCCCATTACTTTCCGCGCCTGGCAGATGGGCTGGGGAGGGGGGCGCCCGCCCCCCTGCTCTCTCGCACCGCCCACGCCTCCTGCCTGCGCCGTCTCCACCGTAACCCACCCCTGCTTGCCCTTTGTGTACTTCATCAATCCACCGGGGGAAACTATGGTGAAGTTATCGTTCACTCTCGCTTTGGTAGCTGATGGCACATCTGTTGTTTCGAACATCAATCGCTCATTGATCTGGTTACTGAAGATGGTCTCGAAGCGCGTACCGGATCATCGCAGTCTGCCACAAAATAATGATGTGCCGAAAAAATAATCATGGAAGCGAAATATGAGCATATAATAAAATATACGTTAACGTATTAAATATTACTGTAATGTTATTTGTTAATATTAAGGCTTAAATCATACAATTGTACAGCATATTCAATTAAGAATATTTTGTCATTATTTGTGTTTTTAATTGCATAGAAAATGTAAGTTTGTTCACTTTGGGAAAATAGAGCAATTCGATGAGTAATTACAAAAAAGTTTATCCATAATTTTTCATCCACAGAAGATAGTGGCTTACATTTTACTAATGGGACTCACGGTTCTATACATTCTTCTTCGTACAGTTTGGTTGTTGAAAACTGCTTTTTAGAGTTTGAAATGCTAATCTAGATATGTTTGCTACTTCTTTATGGGTGTACCGGATCGTTTCCATGACGAAAGTGTGACGCGAAACAAAAGGTTTGAGAAACACTGATATGCGTGAACGTCCTCGTCTTGTCTTCGACCTAACACTTTCGTCGGTCCTGCCGTTTAATATTCTTGCTCCTGCTGTTCCCCATCTTTTTTTTTCATTTGTCATCAACAACTTTCATCTTCACGCTTTGTATGTTGATGTCTAGTACACTTTAATATCGTTCTAGCCACCCTATTAGTTATTTTCTCACTTCATTTGACCACCGTCGCCAGCAATATAATAACAGACGCATATGTTACCGTCGCAGCAACAAAACATCTCCAACGTTCTTCAGCTCCCACTTTAACCATTACCAGTACCATCACTACCATCTGAACGGCGCTAAGTACCAACTCCACCAGTCTTCCAAACCTACCAATACTACTATCATCATCATTAATTAACCCTACCATCATTAATTCTCTAACCACACCACCATCACCTGTCCCCAAAACGCTCCACCAATTTCTTAGCCACCCCATAACTATAGTCTCCACCAATACAATCCCCAACAACTCCACTGCCTCTACAACTACCATACAACAAATATAACCACCATCTCTGCCATTAGGCTACACTAACATACCAGTACCATAATCACCATCACCACCTCTATTCCTGTCATCGTTTCGCCACAATCACCGCCCTGACCACGCCGTTGCCCCTGATGCGTCTTCACCGACTCTAACCATCGCCCCTTGCACTCCCCACTCTGCGCGGGCGTCGCTCGTTGCTTCTGTTCTCCACCGCCAGCCGCCGCCGACAGGTGCGCGCGCCTAATAAATCACGGGCTCGTAATTTGTTCCGCAGCCTGCGATAGCGCCACCTCCGAGGTATGAGCCCCGACACGGAGTCACTACGTCTCCCTCAAGAGCAGATTCTGCGACACACGGACGCGCTCGTGAGACTGCTTGTTCTCTTTTGTTTACTTCCATTTTCTTTTCAGCAAGATATCTTGTAGTTTTTATATTTTTAGTATATATAGTTCAGTATATATAGTTTCAGCGAGATATCATGAGATTTTAGCGTTTCTTCGAGTATTCGAGTAAAATTATTTAATCTGTAGAAGTTGTTAATTCTGATGTTTTTAAATAAAATTTAATATTTTCTTATTACGTTCGAAATCGTATGAATATGAACTGATAAACTGTGTAATGACATTTTTTAATTATATTATATATTTCAGTACTACAGTGATTCGAATACAATACTCACAATCTAATATCAAATTTAACATTGCGGGGTGATGTTTTTTTAGTCCTATAATCATTTTACGAGATTCCCGCACAATCGTCGGGGAGGAATGATTTATAGTTCACAACATAGGTATTCAATAAAATATCAGTTTCAAAAGAAAGCCTGCACACTACGCCAGAACTAGTAAAAAACTGTCGTATAACACTACAATAAATTAAATATTTTAACAAACGTCTCTGTTATTAGTGCAATAACATAATGTAGTGTATATATAGTACGATAGTGCTTTATATACCAAGATTATCAAAACAGTTTTTTTCTGTAAATCAGCACATCGATAGCAAGTATTTAATGGCAAGCTACGTCCTCCTTGGACCCTTGCTGTTGCATGTGGTCAGCTGTGTGTAACCAGTAAAGCATTTAATATGAGAATAGGTGGAATAACACAGTGAAATATTTGTATTTTGTGTCTAAATTGAAACTGTATTAATACGAAAATATAAATTTTGGAATTTTCCCGTGTTACTGGGTATTTACTGAAACCATAGACATCCCTCACGTGGCCGGATGCCAAATATTTTTCCGTCAATTTCCAGGCGCGTTGGTTTTTAGTAATTAGTAAATATTATTAAAATTAAAATGAATCATCACCCGTGTCGGCTCGCGCCTTGAAGGTTGGTTAGGCAACACAAAATAATAATGAGAGTGGGACCTGCCAAGACGTCTTGGCCAAAAAAAAAACGTCCATCGAGTCCTCATAATGCCAGGTTTGACCGGTGAATACGAGTCGGTCGACACCCCCCCCCCAAATTATTATTTTGCTATCTATCAACATCAAAGCAGCCACTGATAATCACTACATTTGTAAGCGCTATTCAACACTTGAATCAATGGGTGAAAGTAAATACGATATAATTTTGTAAAGCGTTCTAACGCATGTACGTGCCAAAATATTTTATAATAACGTGATTACTAAACATCCCAACTCTTCCTTTCATTCGAATTCACATTCGCGTCCCAGCACGTGGAACCAACTGGCTGGGAACACGTCGCACAGCAGGCGCCGCGGCAGCGGGCTGGCGAAAGGGCGTTAGGAATGTCGGAACTCGACCCAACTCCCCGCTCCACCAGCCGCCGTCCCCAGAGAAAACGGCCTCCGACGGCGAAGTAGCGCCCGAGCGCCTGGCGACGGCAGCACAACAGTCCATTGGGGCGTCTGCTGTCCCCTCGCAGCCACCAACAAAGCACCGCTCGTTTAATACAGCCCCTCTGAATGGTTTTACAAATGAAGTTTTACCCTGGAGACATGGCGATTGCTCTGTTGAGAGTTAAATCAAGTTAGGCTTTGGTCAACGCTGCCGTCTAGCTATAAACTGACTGAATAGTGTCTTGCGTGAGGAAAAGCAATGTTCTCGGGTCCACAGCACACAAAAATAGTGAATAGATGAAGCCAAATGCACCGGTCACGACGCAATACATGGCATAAGACGTAATCGGTTAATACACAACTAGGGTTATTCGGTTTAACAAACTCAGCATTTGATTGAAAATATATGAAAATAAGTAAGTAATTGTAAAGCTTGAAAGTAGGAACTAGCAACACAGGTGTTATTCTTTCTATAAATAATTATGGAAGTTGCCTATGGTCAAATGAAGCACACCTTCAAACTTATTGTAAAAAATACCTTATTAATAAATCGGAACTGGCATTGTTGCACCAAAGAAGCCATTAATTTAGGCCAATATGCAGGTCCTTCTACAATTTCCTAAAGGTACAAATTTTATTCTATATACATTTCATTTGGCCAATTTTGTACACTTTAATATATAAAACTTATTTTTATATTTTATATTTGATGGTCCATTATTTACATTCTTCTATATTTATATGCACAGAATTTCGAAAATTAAAAATATCTTAAAATGCCGTAATAACTTTCAATCTACTGAAATCAATGTGAAAATATTGAAAAACTTGTAATTAAGTGTCCTAAGTTTATCTACAAATGCGTATAAATTGAGAATTACTGTAAAAAGTAATAAAATGCACGCAACTCTCGAACCGGCCTGCAGTTGGTTATTTTTTTCAAATAATACAACGTACGTTTAAAACAAAAATTCGCACACCCACAAAGTAATAAAAATAATTAACACCGAAATGAGTATTAACTCTTCATGCTCGGAATCCACAACAAAGGGGAAATAATTATGAAATCTCTTGGTATTATTCAGTCATCACCGAACGTGCCATCTCTGAGAGCGGATTCAAATGAAATTTTATCTTCGCGCTTCTGCGCCAAGCATTGATTCAATGTTTGAAATCACGAGCAACAAGGACTATCCCAACAGCATTTGTTCTCGTTTTGCCACAAAGGGCGCCGAGCTGCAAAGCGTCAACATAAACGCCGAGCGCGGCTCCGCCGGACGCCTCCGGCGCTGCAGCTTAGCGCACAAATGTAACTGCATCCACCCCGGGGCGACCATTCAATCACCCCGATCTACACGCAGCCGCCGACCGCGTGTTGTGAGTTGGCGTTGTCGAAAACACGCAACTGTTTCCAGGGACAGCACGCGCTGAAAGGAAGGGACGCGCAGCACCGACGAACGCTTCCTCCATGTTGCATTGTGAGGTTTCGCCTCACGATCTCCGCTCCTCGCACGACTAACCACTCTTTCGTCTGTCCTAATACACGTGCGACAAGCGAGCACACGTCCAAACACACAGCGCACGACCCATCTGCCAGCGTGTCCGACCATCCGTCCAAACACACGTACCGCCACACGTCGTAACATGGCCAAACACAGACAGGCCAAACATACATCTAACCATCATATGCTCATTTAGAGACCAACCGTTCTTTTTCACTTCCTATTTCACATTTAATTATCTGTCATTCGTCTTCTGCCCGTGTCAATGTTTGCGTTGCTTAGCTTGGTTCATTAGATACCGTTTCATTTTCTTAATTCTATCATTTAATGTTCCATAAACACACAGCCTACAGGTCTATTCCTCCCCATTGCTACCACGTCTACTTCAAGAATGACACGAGGCACGTCTTTGGATAGTTTCTCTTCTGTAATATAATTAATAATTTCATTCCAAACATTTTACATCGCATTGCACTCCTCAGAACTCTCAGTCCTTCTCTATAATCGTCCACTCATTGTTTTTTCCGCCTGTCTAATTCTTGTCGCCTGTTCTGTTTAACATACTGCAAAATTTTGCCTTCCATTTTCTAATCAGTTCAAACTCAACTCGGTACACTGAACGTGTTACATCGCATTCACTCCCCCCCCCCTAGCTTCCTCCCTAAACCACTCGCACAAAATATGCTGGACTCACTTTCCCAAACTAACGGCTGGGTGTGGGAGTGGTACGGACGATTTGCAGCCAACCACACACGCCAACCCCCTCGCTCCCACATACGTCCTCACACCCTCGCTCATACCCGCAACCTCGCCCGTTCGCTCTTCAACCCCCACGCCGTCCTCGCCTCCAGCCACACACTTCCCGCTCGTACGCCTGCCCCCATACAACTGCCGTCAGCCCACGCTCACTCCACGCCCACTCCACGCCCACTCCACGCCCACTCCACGCCCACTCCACGCCCACTCCACGCCCACCTCCACGCCCACTCACGCCCACTCACACGCTCCACTTCCACGGCCCGTACTCCACACCCACTCCACGCCCACTTCCAACGCCCACCCACGCCACTCACGCCATCCCGCACATCCCGCCCACTCCGCACACGCCCACTCCACCACCAGCTCCCACGTACCACGCCCCACGCCACTCACGCCCACTCACACGTCGCCACTCCACGCCCACTCCCCCACCACGCCCACTCCAGCCGACCCACCACTCGCACCCGCCCACTCCACGCCACTCCACGCCCACTCCACGCCCACGGTCCACGCCCACTCCACGCCACGTCAGCCACTCACGCCCACTCCACGCCCTCACTGCCTCACGCCCACCACCCACTCACTCCAGCCACTCCACGCCCACTCCCACGCCCACTCACGCCCACTCACGCCCACTCCAGACACTCCAGCCGCCCTTCCACTCACGCTCAGCTCCACGCCACTCCACGCCCACTCCACGCCCACGTCCAGCCCACTCCACGCCCACTCCACGCCCATCCCGCCCATCCACGCCCACATCCACGCCCCACTCCACGCCCACTCCACGCCAGCATCACTGACGTCACACCCGAACCACATCCGCCCCAAGCGCCCTTCAAAGCACCGTCCTCGCCCACGCCCGCCGCACGCGCTCCGCGCTCACCCCGCACGCCGGCAATCTCACCACCGCCGCCGCGCCAACACGCGCCCAACACCACCACCCGCACGCACGGCAAGCGGCTCAGCCGCGCCCACCGCACACTCTTTCGCTTCCGCGCTGCTCGGGCCTATGCCACGCGCCCAATCACGGTGGGTTTCAGTGGTCGCGCCGAGGGCGGCGGGCGCGGCCACCCGCCCCGGTTCACGCCTCGCGACGCCCCGTTATCACCCCGTGCGCCACCGGAAACAGTGCGACGCGCGCACTGAAAACAGCGCCCCAGCGCGCAGCGCTTCTTAATGTCAGAAGGGGCAAAATTGGAATAGAGCGGAGGGAGCGCCGCCCACCGCGCTGGCATACGCACATACGCAGTGCATACATGAGGTATTTTCTTTGCCGGGGCTTAGTGTGGTCACGTCTTTGCGATTCGCACACGCGTGTGCTTTTTGCGTTCAGAATTGATCACCATTTCATTTACATCGAAATTCGTGTAAAAATTAAACGCGTATTAATTTTTGCAACGCATTGGACAAAAATTTTATAAACATCTACCAGTTTTATAGTTGGAAATATAATTTAACATTAAATGTATTATTAACATCTCTATCTTGTTTATTTAATATTCAATGAACAAGCGATTTCAAAAAGAATCTCAAAATAATATTTTAACGACGTATTACAGATGTTTAACTCTGGAATGATTTTTGTCACATACCCCGCTTAGTAGAAGTAATAGGTTACTTTTCAATTAATTTCAACTTAAAATTACGTTATTGAAAGAGTGTAACATGGCTACTACGTTAAAAACTATTCCAAAGATACAATACCTTCTTTGCATGAGTGGCTCCGCAGTTTGAAACGGTTTTTTTTTTTCTTTTAATCGCTCACTCTGAGTTCGACAAGAGACTAGAGACAAAGCTCAGACTCTACTATATCAACCACATGAAAGCAAGAAAAGTCTTCTCAATGTCCATTCGAAATTTTCACTTACTCCGAATTTCATCAATGTTCATTTACTTTTTAATTAAAAATTGTATAAAAACATGTCAAAATAAAAACCAGTCTTCTCTGAAACTCGTTACTAATTACTTGAAGTCTCATTCGGGAGTCTGTTCTCTTTCGGCAATAGTCAGAACACAAAACGGTTTTAAGCATCACAAAGGACACTGAGCCCAACAGGACCCCGCCAACATCAATCGACCTTGCGCCGAAGTAGGCGACTCCATTATTCCATTAGAGGTCTGAGCGCCCGGCCGGGCACAGTGGCTGTGTGAACCCGTGCGCTTGAGGGGCTCGAGCTGCCTCTCGGGCGACGGGTCTCGCGTCTGCGCAGAAAAAGTATAATGGTCTTGCTCGACACCGCCGCGCCGCCGCCGCCGTCAAAGAAGTCCCCGGCCGCCCGCCGCCCCATCCCACTCGCCGCTTTTCCCACACCGTTTCGTTTCTGTCGCTCTATCGAGCCCGCGCACCGCAATCCAGCTGCTCGCACACCGTACACCCCGGCATCCACACATTCACATTCACCCCCCGCTCACACCTCACCATATTGCCTTGGTTTTTCGCCCAGTAAGGCCGGCTCGGCCCCGCTGCCCGCCACACACATTTACTAACTTCCGAATTTACCCCACTCCGTTGCCCCTTCTCCGCTTCCATGCGCCTGATCCATAAAGCTTTGTTCGTCCATTCGCCTATCCGCACTCCCTCTCCCACCTACGCCCCCGCCGCCGTCGACTGCTTTCCTTTCCATTCGGGTTGATCTCCGCTACCTACCACATGTCCAACTCGCCCCGTTCCTACTCCCATCTCCACACATTTTCTTTCTAAACTCACGTTGTCTTGCCACCTCGTCCACTACTACTAGCTGCGCCCGGGCCGTTCTACCCCGTCACCCGTCCACCCCCTGCTCTCTCCACCCCTCGTGCATTCACCCCTCGTACATCTCACCCTCCCTCCCACTACGCTCGTCCACCCAATTCCGTCCACCCATTCGTCCACCATTTCGTCCACCCTATTGCGTCCACCATGCACCCATTCGCCTTGTCCACCCATTCGTCCATGTCACTCATTCGTCCACCCATTCGCTCCACCCATTCGTCCACCCATTCGTCCACCCAATTCGTCCACCCCGACTCCTCGCGATCCCACCATTCGTCCCACCCCCTCGACCTCACTTCCAACCCCCTCAGGTCCACCCCCTCCCCCACCCCCTCGCCTCCAACCCCTCGCCACTCCCACCCCCTCGACCCTCCACCCCCTCCGTCCCCTCTCTAGATCCCCACCCCTCGACATCCAGAGACCCACCTCCACCCCCCCTCGGTCCACCCCCCTCGTCAACCCCCCTGCTCACCCTCGTTCAAATACCCCCTCGTCCACCCCCTCGTCCAGCCCCCGTGCCTTCCACCCCCACGGGCTCCCGACCCATCCCACCCATCCACCCATCCCAAACCCAATAGGCCACCCGACCCCACTGCTGCCTGACCCACCCAACAACCACCCACCCGCACCCCCTCGCCACGAAACCGAACCCCACACCGCCGCACCCCCCCAAAACACCGGTATCCTCCGCCCACGCCCCTCTCGGTTCACAGCCACCCTATCGCCCAACAACCCCCCATACCCCATCCCCACCCCACCTTCCGACTCACCCAACACCAACACCAAACAATCCGGCCTCCACCCCCAATCCGCCATCCTATACACCCCCACCACCTCCACCACCAAAGACGGCTCTATACGCCCCACGCCTCTCGCCAACACCTCCACTAGCTCACACCCCGCCACAACCATGCCGCTGGCGTATCCCCCCTGCGCGCACGCCGCAGTCGACCCCACTCGGCACACCCCCGCCCCATACCGACCCTCTGCGGCACCGCCGTATCCCGCCCCCGCTACTCAAAGCCTGACCTCGACATTGCACGACATGCGAAGCCCACGCAGGAGCGCCAGAGCGAGCCCCACGCCTGACTAGATAAAACAGCTGCGCAACCCCTGCCTAAATTAAGGAGTGTCTTATAGTGCTATCTTAGTCATACCAACAGCTCGCACCTCAAACACTTACAGCTCGAATATAATAAGTGCACTCTAGTATTGGCCAAATCTTAGGAACCCCTCACACACACACACCACTAGCACAAGCGCTCGAGAACAACAAACAACACATCGCAAACGTAAACTATATACTGCCTCAGCCACCAGCGTGCCAGGCAGTCTCAACACAAGCGACTCTCAGTCGGGCCCACACAGGGCTAAAGAAACACACACCCTTTGGGGAAACACCAGCGGAGATGCCACCACCCGAATCACCTCAGCCATAACAAATGGATCTCGCTAACCGCCCACGCCTGACCTGCCCACGGGTGCGCCACAACGCCCACACCCGAACGCCACGCTGCCAACTATCTCACTACCTAAATCACCCTTAACACTCCTATCGATAGTCTCTGCGTAAGACACACACTCGGGCTTGCCCCCATAATATACATTAGTTTATTATTAGTAGAAAGATCGGATAGTATAACCTCCATACTAATTCGCTACTCCATTCAAGCATAGTCCTCCGGTTATTATATACACTATAATCATCTGGCGGGTCTATATATTATAAAATGTTCCTATCTACTCCGGCTCTCATGGCACTTCATTGTTTATTCTTCTTCTTATTGTTGTACGTAAATTGACCTTCATCTATATGATATATCTCACTACCTTCTAGCTTAGGCCGACTTCTAGCAAATGCGCAACTCGCCCGCCGACGTGCAAAATCCAACGCAAGCCAATGCAGAGCAGACCTAATCACGCGTGGCACCAGCTCGACAGCGGGAACACCCAATCATCAGCATGACATAAACAGCGAAAAGACAGCTATAGCCCCTGTTAAATATAGCATAAACAAGAATAGCGACCCTCATATTTACATGTATTATATTATAGCGAGACTATAGCCTACATGTGACAAAGTCTCACAACATCGAAAGCGTGTTCACCCCAAAATAAGACTCCGCACAACAACAACTACAAAATCCTTATGTATATCTCTGCAATTCCTTCTGTTAGGTTCCCACGGTGCGAGAGAAATGTACGTAAATACACTCTTTGGCGATGCCACCACAAAATACACGTCGTCAAGGCACATAAATAACGCACCGAACTGCAAATAGAAAAATATATCACCATTACGACACTCACGCAGCAAGTGCGTTGGAGGTGCACTTGCTGTGTAGCAGACCTGAGCCGGAGTGCTGAAATTTAAAAGAAACATAGCGGAATAGACATCAGCCAAAGCGTAAGCGATTCCACCACAGCCAGCTGAGCCACAAAGCGCACATTCCGCACAAATCGTCAACGGAAGGGCGAAAGCACAACAACAAACGAAGACCGGCACAGCAAGACAGATAAACTGTCATCTTAACTGCACTACACGTCCACAAACGTATGTCGGCAAACGCGCTGAAGACACCAGAGAACGGTGCAGCCTACGCGGTGACAGCAAAGCACAACGAACAGAAGCACAGCAAGCGCGTGACCGCGCAGGGCGAACGGGGGGACTTGGACGAATGGCACACAGCGTTGCTAGCGCCGGGAAACGCGAGGTCCGACCAGGAGAGAGAACTGCTATCGCACGAAAAACAGCTATACAAGCAGAATACCAGGGCAGGCCGCAGGCACCTCTCAAGAGCAGAGCGGTCGTCTCTTAATGTGCCCTCGGGCTGGAAAGCGATATCAGCGAGTGAGTAAGCAACGCGAGAGCAAAGAAATGACCTTATGAACGAGGAAACCGGTGCCAGGCACCACCCACGACCGCGTAGAAGTGTAATACACACGCATAACCCACCTGCTAAGGAGAATAGGTAGTGAATAGCAAAACTTATCAAGTAGTATCAAAAGAAGAATCGAAACAGTATTTATCGAATACTCTCTTCCCATACAAAAATGGAAGCGGATTCTCCTACGCTACCAATACCGTTACTTCTTCTTGACCTATTCATTCGCATTACTGCATCGCCACATTCAAACAGGCTGACCAAAATCACTCATTACATCTTCTCAACACCTCGCTACCACCCTCGAGCCAATTAATATAATCTATCAGAACACAAAACGACTGCACACACAATATCGCCATCTCCAGATAGATGATCCATATCGAGATACGAAACTGCTCCCGTACATATTATTCGCAGCCAGGGAGACGTGGTTAGCTACGATCGCACAAGCTCACCAACCGTCTCACACTTAAGAGCATCATTCACCATTATCCTATACACACGAGGAATCAGAAACACGGCGAGTCTAACAACACACACCCTTAACGACTCTCGTGTGCACAATCAATCGTCGTTCCAATAACACCACAGTCCCAAATGCAAAGCTCCATCACCACCTTATCATGCACCACAAATTAAGCAGGTTATGCCCAAACTCAAAGCAACACTCCACTCTCACCACAACAACTGCTAGCCATTTTGAGCGATAAGTCAGCCTGCTACACGGAGCAGCCGCTCCACCTAACAGCAAGGGACAAACTCCGCCCTTCCTCCCCCCTCCCGCCTCGGATACCCAACTAAACCCAGAACCATAGCAGCACAGGCTAGACCAGACACCCCCACAGACGAGTCACCACTTGGAGCCGACGACCGGCCGGACAGCGAGCGAGAGAGTATGTTCAGTAAGACACGGTGCAGCTGTATGTCCTGCGGAGTCGTAATACTTCCACGAGACCTCGCGGTCCAGCCGCGAAGCTATCACCTAGATGTGTAGCACATGCAGCCGCAACACTAGCACCACCAAAAAAATATGTTCCCTTATACACAAGCTGATGACATAGCCTGCGCGACTGCGCGCGCCTGCACGCCTCCGCCGCGCGCCTACCGCCAGCCACACCCTACCGCCAGCCGCCTCCGCCAGACCGCCTCCGCCGCCCGCGCCACTCGCCGCCGCCCTCCGCACCGCGCGCCCCTCCACGCCGCCGAACACCTCACAGTCCGACACCACAGCACCGAGCAACGACGCCACGACACCGCACAGCCACATCCGCGCCTACACGCCTACCGCCCCGCCATCACGCCTCCGCACTCCGCATCAAGCTCCACCGCCTACCAGCCATCCGCCTACACAGAGACCTCCGCCATCCGCTCCACTGCCTCGACTCTCCGCTCCGCCCCGCCATCCCACACTACCGCAATTCCGCCATCCGCATCATACGCCTCCTCTCACGCCACTTCCTCCCGACATGCCTAACCAGGGATCCACGGACTATCGCACCTGCAGCCAAGAGCAGAACGAGACAACACGTCGGTCGCACCGGCGGAGGACACCGCTGGCCCACGCTATTCAAGCGCTCCCGCCCTCCCCGCCGCACCGCAGTCTCTCGCAGTCAGTCCGTCTCACCTCGCCAGATCACCACTCCCCTACGTCCCGCACGCCTCGCCCTTTCCACACATTACCATCCACGTCGTCTCGTCCTCCTTGTAGGTCTGACACCCCCCCGCCACTCTTCCCACCATGTAATCTATCAATCCTGTCGTCTGACATCCCTGTCGTCATGCCCTCCCTGCAAGTTCACTCACTCCGCCCTCACTGCAGCTTGTCGTCCCTGTCGCATCTCTGCAAGCTTTGGCAAGTCTGCCGGGCCGTCCGGACCTGCCAGCAGGCCATCTCACTCTGCCTTCACCGCATTCTCTGTTATCCCTGCGACACACTCACGCACCTCCTCGCAAACGGCCATCCCCGACGTCAACCATCACTTCCTGCATGACCTCCCCCCTCCCCCCACCCTCTTGGCAGTGTTTGATGACCCGCCGCGAAACCGCACGGTGTCATCGCTGTCGCCTCCTTGAGGATCTACGAATGTATGCCTCCTTGATCCTCCTTGAGGATCTACGCTCTCTGCTGCTCTCCTCAACCCCAGTCCCGGCGGCCCCACCCTCCACGCTCTCCGCCGCCACTGGCTCTGCGTGCTCTTCATTGATTTGTGGCAAAGTAATTCATACAAGAAAAACATCCGAAGAGAAAAAAATTATAGTTACTTGTCCTCGCATAAAAAGTGAAGTTTCTTCGTCATGTAAATTGGGGGAGTGTGCGCTATTAGTTTCTCAAAATAAAACACTCAAAAACATACAAGATAAACAAAATACTCGAGGAGATAAAAAATGTTTTCATTTTGTCCATTTTTTAAGATCTTAACCCTTATTTAATTGATATGTAATAGTTTCACGTCCCGAACAAATGTAATTCAAGTCTGAAAAGGAAGAAGAGAAAAGTGTATCGTTGTTGAATTTTGTATCAAAAGAGAACATGTTAATAGTTTTTTTCGTTGAAGATGGAAGATAAAGGCTGGGATTCTTCACAGAAAAGAAACATAAATCCCCTTTCAGATCATTTCCATTATCTGTTCTCAAAATATTATGATATCTCAAACTTCGGCCTACCTTGTATTACTTCTTCATAAGAATCTAATCGCTCGGCAATAAAAAGTATTAAATGCTTAAAATAGTCTCGTCTTTGAACTTTCAAGACTGATAATGTTTATGGTCTGGGCAATAAAACGGAATTAGTCTGGCCACCAATCCGGGATGTTGCGATAACACAATATTTACAAAATTTGGTCAAATATGCGTTGGCTACCACGATTATATTTCACCATTTGTGTTATCGACAGTTTTATCACAGGAGATAAAACGCCACTGTACACATATAAATTTCAGAAAAGACGAATAGCTCAAGAAAACGCTGCCGGTTCCAACATAGATCCACCGCTTATACATTTCAGAGCAAATATGAACTCAATTTTAAAATTATTTTGATTGCTCAAATTCAAACATTTCAGCTTATAATCATTTAACTCTAAGTCCTGTAGATGGATGAAAAGAGCGCGGTCTCAAATATAGTAACCGACAAATGTAATATCGCATTGTATGTACTACAGCAAAAATTACTAAAAAAGTTATTTTCAAGTTAAAAAGTTTACACTAGGTTTTGAAGAAGTATTTTTGGAAAGTATAGAATAGAATCGGATATTCGTACAATATGTGCTTAATTTGTAGCAAAACATGTAATGGATGTTTCAACTTGAACGTATTGCTAACTAAATATGCTCATTGCATTTTACTCAATCTAGATTCATACTTCAATATTTTCTTAAATATGTATCTTTTGAAAATGTTTTAAGAAATTTATTTGCATATTAAACTAATATAATCTAAGGCCTTGTTCTTTAAAAGAGTCCTTCATTGACAAACGTAAAGGAGAGCCACTCTCACCCTCCTAAGCTTGCTCCAAAATGAAACCCTGCTAGTAACTATTTGACTCATGGTTGGTTGGTTGGTTGGTGGGTTGGTTGATTGTGATTCCGGATTCAACTAATAAGGTCATTAGTCCCGTAAGTGAAGTGCATGTGCTCGGGATGCGGCGGTGGTTTTTCCTCGCTGGATGGTGAAATTCGGCGCCGACCTATCGTCGGCCAAGGGGGTGGTCCTAATAATGTATATCCCAACAGCGGGGCACCTCCCCAGACGGGCCAAGCTGCCGACCCGTCTCCCAACCTGTGTGGTAGTGTAGTACATGTTAGTGTAAGTGTGCTTAAGGAGTGGGGATAGAACAAGGAAGAGGTAGGAAAGAACGCGCGCGGTCCGTGGCCTGTTTATTAGACTACTGTACCGGCATTCGTCTGGTGTTGATCGGAGAAACAACGGAAAATTACCGATTGGAGCAGCCGGCCGCTAGAATTCTCCTCCTTGCAGCGACTGAACTCCACTTAGCTGACATGCTAGTGTCGAAAATCTTGCCACCATTGGAATTCGAACCTAGGACTTCCCGGTCAGCGGGACTGCAGTGACATCAGTTGATGACCTGAGCCACCTCTCCCAGTTTGACCCATGGTAGGCTATAGAAACAATGTAGAATAAATTCTGTGTAAATCAGCAACCTTTCCAATTGTTTTCCTTGTCATAAAGTGTTCTAGCACTACCAGCTGTGAATGCTCTTCTCATTATCTTGGATTGGGTAACTAATCTATCGTTATGAACCATCTCTTGTGGAATATAGTTATACATTAAAAACGATTGAAGAATCTATTACAAAGTGTTGTGCATACATGTGCTTGTGGACGGAATAAACATTTCTGCCAGTTCTATACCACTTACATCAATATGTGTAGTATAAAAAGCTTTCGTAAAGAGTAAATTGTTATTCGTCATAGAATTATTCACATTCAAATACAATATCTAAGGGAGGTCACATCGTAGGGAAGAAACCAGGAAAGCGTATGACTAATTTACCCCTCACAAATTACGCTTAGAATATTAACTATTGGTTAGAATTTGATACTTAAGATGTGGAAAAAGTTTTGCGATCCCGTATGTAATTGCTTAGTCCACAGAAGTCCTACGTTTGGGTCCTGGCCGATTTTCGATACCAACTATATAACTGAATCGAGATATACTACTTAGCGAATAAGAATTTTTAGACGTCCGTTGTACTCATAAGTGATCTTCTGTATTTTTCTTTTAATCAGCTCCTATCAAATTCGGGATTACTACCTTAAACAAAGAGCTATGCGCGATCGTTCCTTCCCTATATCACCCTCATCGTTTCGCTGGTGATTGAGATCCCCGATATCTTTATCCGTTAGGTAAAAGCCTCCAGGAGAATTACAAGTACGTATAAGCAAGCATTTGTGCTCCGAAATTTAGCGACCTTTTTTTTAGATTTGTTTTCGAGTTAGTAACTATACGAACCTAGCGCGATGACAACAGTTGGGAATCCGTCGGAGCATGCTGTATATAATCCGGGTCCCGGGGCTGAATCGGACGCACAAGGGCCGCATCC
Source organism: Gryllus bimaculatus (assembly GCA_017312745.1). NCBI lineage: Eukaryota > Metazoa > Arthropoda > Insecta > Orthoptera > Gryllidae > Gryllus > Gryllus bimaculatus. The sequence continues at coordinate 1,715,396 of BOPP01000056.1, forward strand.
ACAGCACTCCGCAACAGGTCTGGAGTGCAACAAGTGGGGTGCGACCCGCGTTAATTCGCGCCGCTACGCCCCAGCACAGGCTTCGCGCCGTAGCCCTCGGCTGCCCGAGGAACACCACACGAACGTGCCTACTTGTGTCGGGCTACGAACCTGCCTGTATGAGGAAGTGTAGCTCAAGAAACGTTCCGACGACGATGTGCATTAACGTGGGTTCAGGAAATAAGAAGTTGATTCATGGTATTCATTTTCAATAATACAATTTTTCAGATTAATTTTCTATTTCGGTTTTTAATTTAAAAAAGCGTTTTGTTTCATGCGTTCTGTTTCTATTTTAAAATTGTTTCAAAGGTTTCCCTACATTTTTTTATTAAAAATAACATTCTGTGTAACTTATTTACTCTGCGATGAGATTCATCTTTTACTTAGGTAATATCTTGAATTTATCGTGGCATTCGTCTGAATATTTTTTTTCTTATTTATATATTTGTGAGTCGTAATGACTATCTTTCTTATCTAGCAAAAAATGCAGTTAATTTTAATTACGAGAAGGGCAAAAGTGTAAAAAAATTTTATATTACGAAGCACTACTCGAAATTATGGAGAATTTTAAAGAACGCTACCTTCATCGTTTCATTGTAATGGCTCCAGTCACACAATGAAAGAAAAATAACGTTTTGGATCTCTTTATTGAAACGGTTTTCAACATTTACCGTTACGGTTTGCTACCATTGTTCTAAAACACTTATCTAAGCAGGCATGTAATCTTACCCAGCAAACCACCTAAATAATTCATGGACCCGGGATTTTTTAACATACAAGTTGTTGGCAAACGATTGACTCAATGAAAATAATTGTATAATTTAAAAAAGCTACCAATACATTTTAATAACTTGTGTAAATATTATTCACAAGAGGGCAAAATATGGATATTTCTCTCAAACCAATTTATTTGCAACGGTTCCCTCACATAGGTATGAAATAGCATGCAAGGAATTGAAAGATAGAACATTTTTTATACTATCATACCACGCAATGTTTTCTATATTCACTCCAAGGTCTATTTCAGTACGTTTCCCTTATTTTTTAAAGATTTATTTACTTATGAAAACTTTGTGTTGCGTCATAACAAAATATTGAGGGAAATTTAGAACACACGTGAAAATACCTTCTATAACTTGTTTTTGTTAATACGAGCACTTTGAGAGAAAAAATAATAAATTCTTTAAAAAACTGTGCAAAGTTCATAACGAATATTTATATCAGAAAGTAAATTTACGCATTTAAATACGAAAACACAAACCATGTGATATTTCAATTACTTTCGTATCTTGGAATAATAAAATTGGTGAAAGGTTCGGTGGGTGATTTCTAATCAGAATAAGCACATATAAATGACAGTTTCTTAATCACATAACCAAACGAGTGATTAGAGGTGCAAGGTTCATCAAATCGGTTGTTCAAAATTGCACAGTAAGCTCCGAACGTCGCAGCATTAAGTCTTTTGATAAACTAATACCACCAATAAACGTTCCCCACCCCAAATGGCCTGTATATATTTCAATTAGCAATACAAGTACATGAAAAAAATGATAAACGTTTGCCAGTTGGAGAAGAGATAAATAGTTCGCGTCGACTCAGAACTATGGAACTTGGCTCAAAAGAAAGAATCTTGCTAAAATTGCTAAAGTTCTTCAGACTATTTGATGCTATGTTGAAAAATATTTTATATAATTATGTACAGAAAACAAAAGTATTGAGTGATATTTGTGGCTACAGAATTGAAAAATCAATGAAAGTCGAAGTATTGCCTAACTCAAAGTCTTCCATTTCATTCTTTCCGCATGTATCACGTACATATGTGGCCATGATTACTGTGGAACACTACCCTATGTATGAAATTGATTATACGAAAATGTGTGACAAGTTTTGTTTGCTACTGAATAAAAGCGTATTATAAATGGTTACGTTTCATTTTGAAATTAATTCCGTACTTTTTTAATCTACGTATTCATTTATCAGTTCCACAAATATATACGGCAGGATGAAACCTGGATAATTATAACATTTCCAGGAGCCTTAAGGGATAAATAAATCGTCCCTCATATCAACCTAAATGCTCTTCGATAATCCTTTACAATATATTTAATTATTATGTCATAGGAAAACGTTCAAATAAGCTTGTCTATTGTGAAACTATCATACAATTTTGTGAAATTATTTGGGTGTTTGTATTAAATGCTGTTCTCGAATAAATCTCAGCGAATTCGGATTTTTCACATGTTTCAGTTCTTGGGGAAAAACAAATCACTTCTCCTGTAGCTGTTGTTTATATTTTAAATATATTTCCTAGAACAAGTTCATCACTCAAGCATTTTTTGTGCAAATAAAGTGTTTGAATAAATAAAAAAATAAAATATTATTCCGCATAGAGACAATACAATTAACGGTCGCAATACTCCAGTCATTTACTTAATTAACACGAAGAAACAATGCGTTCGCAAGTCCCTGAATACAATAAGTTTTATAATGTACAGGGAAGCTTTGTATTTTGAGTCAGCAGTGGTTTTGAACAAATGGCAGAGGAAAACATGTCAGTTTGCGTGTGAAATTGTGGAAAACGTTACCGTCTCCTGAAACTTGTTCACGAGTATCCACTTTTATTTTGAAATTAGTTATTTAACTACATTCATTTCGTGGTGGCGAAAGTAAAATAAAGTTACACGTACTGTCAACAACAATTACCTGTGTCTCCGAGAATGTGGCGAAACATTTTCGCAAACAGAAGCTAGTTAGAAAGATTTTTTCTAGCATATTATTACCTGTGGTTCTTGGATTTGTTTCCAAAAAGGATTTCTGGAAAGAACTTCACAAGAAATAAAAAATTGAAAAACCCACCGGGTCGCTATGAAATGTATTGATATTGCCGCGACATAATTCAACACAATTCGAGAGTTTTTGCGGCGTGTAATTCGGCTTCGCTCATTTGTGTTCTTGCTCTTCAGGTCTTTCACACGCGCTGCAGTTTTAGTGCAGATTGGATCTACAGTCCAGATGTGCAGAATGGACGTGCAGTACAAACTGCAAAATCACTACATAGAAGCTTTTGAGCATGTTCAATTTTTTTCCATGCATGATATTTACAGTTTGACTAACACCTCTAGCGAAAGAATCGTTCACTAACGTATTTGTTTACGGCGTAAATCGTCGATCCCTTTCAACTTTCGTTACCTTATGTGTGATTCATGAGATTTTGTGTATTGACGTGGCGTATTCGAGTTTTGGGCTTTCTTATTGAGTTTTTCGTCGTACCGCAAAAGCCTTCGCAGCTACAACTATGCTTGTGTAGCTGTTAGATAATGGTGACAGCCATTCTATTTTTTCCTTTCCACGTTTCATTAATGCTTAAAAAGTATAAATAAAATAACTTAGAGCGCATAGACACAAATGCCGCGAATGAATGTACTCGGACGGCACAATTCGAAAATTAATTTGTGTTCAGGAAGAGTCTTGGGCGGCATCTCATGGCAACTCTTACAGAAAACATACAGACCGTTTAAAAACGCGATTTCTAGCTTACTGTATTTCTAGTTTGGGATCTTAAAGTTTCTGTACGGTTTCCGTACTGCTTCTGTATGAGAATCTGTACGAAGACTGTACCGAGTAAAAAAGCATTTACAGATATTCGTGCAGGAAGCCAGCCAGCCTGAGCAATCGCACGCTTCGGAACTCGAGAGCAGTGGAGACGGAAGGATTAATTTTCCCGCGGAGCACCCATGTTCCGTAGACCACTGGTTGGTGATTGCTGTCTTAGAGCAGTTACTTCGTTTGTAGGTGAACGATGAAGCTGTACATATCTACACATCTCGGTGAACCACTAAAGGCAGGCAACAAGCGGCCGAGATGCGGGGTGCACATACGGCTGTCAGAGGGAGTCGGGCCATTTGGAGTGCGGCGCGCGTGCCAGCGACGAGGCCGGCAATTAGACGCGTGGAGGGGGAGGGGGAAGGCGTGGTTGCCGGGCGGGGCGAAGCGGGGTGGTGAGGTGGAACGGGGGTGGGTGGGGAGGCAGAGGCAGGGGCGGGCCGAGACGGAGAGGTCCACGAGGGTGGAGTTAGCGCGGAGGAAGGATTGGAGTAGCTGGGAGTGGGACGGGGAGTCGGCGGGGGCGGCCGGGGGGCGGGGGCCCCCCATCGGAAAAAAGCAGCGTAGGGGGCAGCCATCTGCAGCGGACAGAAGCGGGGCGAGCGGCGAGCCGCGGGCGTCATTAGACACCTGCCCCGCCCCTCCTCGCCCGCCCAGCGCCCCCCGACGCGCACCGCGAACCTCCATTGCGGACACGGCCCGCCCTCTCGCGTCTCACGACTACATCCAGGGAAGTGGCCGCTGACATCCACCCCCTCCGGATTCACAGAGCTGGATTTTTCATCCCTTATAGTTGCCGGTGCAGCTAGATTCCGATCTAATACGATAACCTTTCTACAACGATGACCTCCCTACATTGACGAAGAATGATTTACATTCTTGCCAAATCTGAATAATTTCCGCCCTTTCTAATTATTTGAGTATTTTAATTTAAAATTAACAAATGAAATGAAGTTAAAAAACTCATAAATGTTCATAGCGGTATTATACGCATTATAATACCGTGTCACGTTTCACCTAAAGGAACTAATGCGCCGTAGACATTCCTTTATACGCCTCAAATAAATTCCTCAAAAAACTTTACACCGGGGATATATTTTTTATGTATACTCTCATTCCATTTTAAAGAGTGGAGGTTCAGAACAAAAAAGGTCACATGTCGACATTCTTTCTTTTTTGAAAAATAAACCTTTTTCTATTAATAAAAAAGTTATTTTATGTCAGTTTGTATTTTTTACGATAATTTTACAGTTTCTTTAGATCTTTCAAAGATGTTTACTAGGCAATTGCAACAATTTCACAGACATTAACCTTTTTATCACGTCACTATGGGCAAGTGCCAGTTTGTTATGACAAAACAATTACTTTATATATTCAGACAAGTTTCATCGTATAAACAATGAGAATAAAAAATTACCCATTTTTTCAGTTTCAGTGTCCAGTTCTTCCGTTTCTAATATATTTTTAAAACACAAACTGATTCCATCTATTGTTGTCAGAATTGTTTCACAAAATCTTAATGACATCTCTTTTCTTGCTTATTAGAAATTTTATAGCAATTTCCGGCAGCTCAACAAACAAGCGATCGTAATTTTAAGCAAATGTTTTCATTTGAAACGTCACTTTTAATCCCAAAAGTATATTTTTTTATGTTATTCACTCCGTAATTTTGTTTTCTTGAAAATTTAATTTTACGCTTCATCAGATGAATTTTTTCTCAGCTTCAGAACCCTTCTTAACAAAATAAAAGGATGATCTTGGTCCTGTCCATTTGGTAAAAGGGAATTTCTTTTTTATGGTTCTTTTAAATGAAAAGTGTTTTTTGTTTATTAGTGAGTATGTGCGTATGTGAATAATCCTTCTCATTTAACAAAACAAAAAAATGTAAAATTTAACGATGATGAACTTGTGATCTTTTTCTCTGAAGCTCCACAAATATACTATACATACTCAATACATTTTAAAAGAAATAGGTATTAATTTTGAAAAAAAATAATGGAACAAGACTGGTATTTAAATCTTGGCCAAATATTTTTTTTATAGTTTCTGTAAAAATAACTTGTGGATCCATCAAATAATGAGTGTGCCAGCCAATCTTTTATAGTGCTGACTGACAACCAATGGAACACTCGAACAGGCCATCAAACCATTCAGCGCTCTCCGCAAGTAGGACCGTCCGTGGCACGGATTGCTCCCTTTGGTCTACTTTCAAAGTACCCGAAGGGCTCAGTACATCCGAATGTTATCGACGCTTTGCAAAGCATTACGAGTACATCCACACAGCATAGGCAATGCTGTATCTCTCACATGCATCTAATCGCAATACCATCAATGTATACAACATTGTATCTGTCATCAATGGCCCCACTGCACCCATCCTACCAGTTCTGCCATCTGCTTTCCTCTAAATAGCAGCACATTTCCATTCAATGAGCATGAAAAATACCAACTATTCTTCCTGTCTCTTGGCCGTCCGCAGGGCAGTGATCTGTACAGACGTTAATATTGTCAGCATTATTGCGTACATTTTCGTGCGATTTGCAGTCAATATTACATATGATGTGATTATGGCTACTCGTCAATACTCTGATGCTCTAATGAGAATTCCTATTAGTACTATACGCATTGTTGACAACTATGTTCGGCAAATTAATCTCACGAATCAGTCAAACATCGATGTTCCTTTGATGATATATCTACCAATCAAAATTGTATAATTATTTGTCTGTAATATTTTCTGAAATTTTGTTTAACTGAAAGAAAAAAATCTTTATCGCGGTATATTTACATAAGAGACTTTAAGACTTTAATAAGACTTTAAAAAACGTACCTCTCAGCATTTATACTTATCCATCTACATGACGAGGTAAATACTTATCATTCAGATACTATCCCACATTGAATACACATACACATCCTTGTGTTTTAATATTACTTTTCTAAATATCCCTTGAATCTCATCCTTATCTACTACAACTTCTCAAGAATCGCGTTTCTAATATTACCGAAGCGCTATTGCCTTTCGGTTACCATGTAACAATCATACACTTTTCAACATACTTTCTGAACGCACCACGCGAAGATCAATCGCGTCTTCGCTTCGATCTTGAACATCACCTCTCTGACAAACTACAATCGAGCTGTATGATTGTCGTCCTCCCCGCCCGCTCGCCCACGCGAACGCCCTGCCCACCGCGCAACGGCCCGGCCCGCCCCGCCCTCGGTGCGCGCCGCCCCTTGCGGTGACCCCGTTTGCCCGCGACTCCGCCCGCGCATTAGAGTTACGCACCCGCACAGCGCAGGGCTCGAAATCGATTGACGAAATCGATTTAAATAGCAATTGACGAGATTTCAAATTACTACAAATTGACATATAATGAAATAATAAGTTGAAATGTTTTTTGCTTAACTCGAAACTGAAGTTATTTTAGAAATTTCAACGTATAATAGACTCTTCAGAGTTAAAATTAATGGGTATTAATCATGAAAAACTGATTATTTATAACATTTTTCAAATAAGATTTGTAATTTCTACAATTTTTCTTTATTTTCTACTTTTTATGTATAAGTATGTATCTTGTAAAATGTCTTATCTTTTCAAGAGATAGTTTATGTTGTGATTGTATTAATTAAGCCATATTCAACCACGTCTGGCAAAAGTGTAACTTGTTGATCTGGGCTGATCAAGTAATACCGGGTTGGATGCGGAAGTGCCGACGTTCGACCAACATATCGCGGTCTTCTTCAGGGAAGTGTGCGGAGTGAAGAAGACCGCAATATGTTGGTGCAACGTCGGCACCTCAGCTTTCGACGCGGCGTAACCGGACAACTCAGATCATGACTCTGGCTGCGGAAGTCTACGACAGTGTAACTTGTTCCAATTAAACTTCTACGAACAATTTTAATTATACGTACTGTAATAAACAAACTCTCAGACATTTCCTAGTATTTAGCTAGTTGTAACTATGTTTTAAATGTTACATGATCACTACAATTGTCTAAAATTTTTAATACCACAAATCACGTTGACTTATTTCACTTATCACGATCGACATTATATGCTGTTTTTACGTGTTTGGAGTATATTAAATGGCTCCTTATTGTAATATTTGTAGTGTGTAATAAATCTTCCTGCAATAGGGCTCATAATGCATGCATAAAAAGGATCATAAGTAAATGTGACACAATAACGAGTACTACCCAAGTCATTCATTCCTGAAATAGAAAGTACATCATAATGTTAAAAAGGCGATTGAATAAGTTAAGATATGGTATATTTCACGAAGCTAAAAAAACATGTGGTCGTTAGTAATTAGATTCTTGCACTAGTCCACTCGCGAATAATCAACCAGATTTCACAGAATAGTTGTTTTTTAGCCAATTGTATGGTAAATAGTTCTAAACATGTAATACAAATCGGTCGCATTCTTTTGCGCTTTCGGGACCTTTCAAGCCCAGTGTGCCTGGCCCTCCGGGCGCGGGGGCGGCGCGGGACGGTGGGGTGCGGCCGCGAGAGGCGAAATTGTCACTCAATCAGTCGCGCGGCGGAACGCGTCTGGGCGATTAAGCTCGCACGCCCATCTAGTCGTAGTCGCCCCCGCCCGTCACAAAGCGGCGGCGATGGTACGGTTAGCGAACCGGACTGTTGTACCCAAGTTGGCGGGTTCAAACCTGATCGAAGCCGTGGATTTTTGAGGGCGAAAAAATTCTTCGTACGCCTTCCTTCGGAGGGGAAGTAAAGTTCTCATGTTAGTAGATTTACTTGCATGTAAAAGATCCTCAAGCCTAAATGACGCCTCTGAGCTAAATTCAAACCGCCAGTTTCTCGCCCAAGAAATACCTCCTTTTTCTGCTAGTTGGTGAAAGGAGCGTAGCGAAATTTGCGTGGTCAGAAGGAAAAGCGGGCCTGACGGCCCGAGTCTCACCACGTAAAATAAGGCATTAATTTAATTCAATTCAATTCAATTCAAAATGCCCGGCCATCCCTCCCGCGGACGTTGTACCTTCGGTCACTCGGACGCCGGCGGAGCGCGCGCTCTCACGGTTCGCTGTCTGCCATTTCCTCCTGTCGTCGCACCAACTAGGGTGACGTGTTGCGACGAGTGACGTCCAACGACCCGTTGCCTCTCATGTAAAACTGTCTGAAGCACTTACCAGACTCCCTCTACGATGATTTCCTGCTTCTCCGTGCCGGATGAGATTCGAAATTGCCAGAGTTGATTAGCAGGTTCCACGAAATGCTTTTCATTTCCTGTTTGTTCGCATGCTCAATTATAATATTTCTTCCATTCGTTTATTTACTTGTTCGCTCGTTTCAATATCCGTTTACTCTTTTTTTTTTTTGCTTTTTTACTTATTCCCCCCCTCCTTCTAATGCTCCAGATACGTCTATCCCATCATTCACGTTTATGAACAATTCGCTTTTCCTTCTCATTTTTTCTTCACATTTTACATCTTTTTTTTCTCTGGAGATCTTCCTCGTGACACTCGAGAGTTACCGTGATCTTCGGTTATTTTCTTGCAAACTTCTCTGATCGGTAAACAAACGACCTTCACCCATTTCTATGCAACACTTGTCTCCGTATGTCTACACCCTTGTTCTTTCTTCCCCTCTGTCTCTCTCTCTTCGTTCCTCTCCCCAACCCTCGCCAAACAGTTGACACGTGAGTTCCACGGCTACTGGCCGCAATGTACGAACGCGAAGATCTTTGATTAGCCATATGCACATGCTTGACACCATCGCATTGTTCTTTGCTGATTAAACGAAATATAGTGGATGGGAGTACACCGACAGCAATCGAAATGTTCACATAGAGAGTTTTATGGGGTCGCAGTAGAGGTAAAAAATATGCAAATGTTTTCACTCAATTAATTGTACAAAAATCTGATTTCGGAGTGCGTCAGAAAAGTGGCACATCTCAAAAATTTCCTATAGGAGAAAATTTAATATTAATTTGATTGATTTTTATTGATTGTTAGCGATTATTGGCGTGGCAACTACAAAGGTCTTTATTCCTGTGAGTGTGGTGTATGTTTTTGCCCTGGATGTCACTGTGTTCTTCCCCCACTGTATGGCGAGGTCCGGCGCCTACCTACCGTCGACAAGCGCACTTTTTCTCAACCGGATATCTCCCACCAACGGGGCGCAGCCCCAGCCGGGACAAGCTCTAAGCTCCCGACGGGTCTCCCTATAATTCCTCTTCTGACAGCGACTCAATTCGCCCAAGCTAACAGGGAAGTCGAACCTAGGACCTCCTGTTAAGAGAGACTGCAGTGACATCAGTTGTTACCCTGAGAGCTATCTCTCCCAGTAACATCAATTTGAATTTTACGTCTAACTCATTTATTACATTGAGTGTTAGTTCCGAAATTTTATTCTCATTAATATTCGGGATTCATGCATATACCTGATTTTTCTTAAACTTCAAGTATATTATTTTATTTCTAGAGAACACTATTTTCTTTTCTTCACCCCAGGCTTTTCCTGAACATTTCGTTCCTTGTTAATAGCTTTTCTATATTTTCCAATTAACGCAATATATTTGCATAAGAAAACATTAGACCGTTTGAAATATAATTCAGAGATAAGAAAATAACTTCAAAATATCAGTTGAAATTACTAGAAAATTTAAAAGTCGAGGTTTAAAACTAATGCTGAAAGACAAAATTTATATACAACGACCCTGCTAAGGAAAAGTAAAATTTCAAAAAATTGTCGTTGTGGAACTTCATCTAGGGTCCAAAGAAGCCTATTTGCGTAATGAACTGGAATCCTATGAGGAATGGAAACACTGCAGTACACCGTATCTCGTCTCCCTTGACAGCGGAGATTCAGCCTTCCCTTGGCTTGATAAAGGAGAGTTGGAATGGTAGCGTGGCCGTGATGTGCGTGATCTGACAGAGGTAACTACGCGAAAGGGAATGTTTTCCAATTTACAAACACATTTTCTTTTGTTAACCAGACAGCATTGGTGAAAACTGTTGGTTAAACATGTTCTTAAACGCTGAAAATGTCGGTGGAAATAATGGAAGTTATCTTTCGGAAGTATTTCCTGTAAAAGAATAAGAAAACGTCTTCCGCAGTATTAACCTTGTCCGGGTAAACAAATGAAGACCACTCGCAAACCGTATTCGTGAAATTTATATAATCTGAACGTCAAGGCTGGTAAACTAAACAGGTTGGCATGTTGTTACAAGAAAATTATGAATCGTATTGGATATCTACTAGATCAGGGAAAAAATGGAGCGTAGGTAAAAACATTTAGTATGTTAGAAAGAAATAAGAACATTTTGGCCCTGTAGTTGTACAAAGATCGTGCTACCTGTAAAGCTCGTTCCATTGGTTGAGATTTAGGACGTATCAACAGCTTTGGTCTTAGGGCTTCTGGCGGCTCTGGCGAAGGAGAGGGCAGAGAAAAGGAAGGCAAGATCGCACGCTAACCGTGACCCTCTGTGTAGCACGAAAGTGATGAAGGAAATTACGGAAATCGCTTATTAGAAGAGGTGTCCCTCAAAGCCACAAAGGCAACGATAAGGCAGTGGTGCCTTAGCGATTTCGGACCGAAGGGTCGCGGGTTCGAGTCTCGCCTCGGGCATGGTTGTATTGTGTTCATCCTTTCACATCCCTATCATCATCATATCGTGTCATCCTCATAGTTACCATTCAGTTAATAGTGGTCGCTAATGCCGTAGTAGTTGATGCGACCTTAAATAACAAAAATTTAAAAAAGGCAGTGAGATTTATCACAATAAGCAAACAACATTAACACTGCCATTCTCGAACCTGCGTTCTCAAAGTGCGCTCGACCGAAATTGTATATTTTGAGAGAAAGTCAAATAAATAGTTTGGCTAACTTAATCATCTATCATTCTAAAAGAAGTAATTACAAAAGAAAATCGTAAAGAAGTAAAAAGTAATAGTTACTCGTAATCACATCGCTATGATTGCATGTTTTTATTCAACCGGAGTTCTTTTGGAGGGCCATCTGACATGTGCATGAAGCTCAATGAAAATTGCACAAAATAAATAAAATAATTTTATGGACGGCAAATTATACAGCAGACAAAGAAGTGTGTATTCAGAGAAGAGGTTTGCGAAGTTTTTTAACTGGATTCTAAATCGCGCCCACCTACCGACCATTCATTTCCCTTGAGCGCGGCGATGCTAACACAAAGCATACTGCGGCGACATTGCTAACGACTCACGCAGCAAAATCTCTGCCATAACGTTAATTAAAAATCCATCAGAGATAACCATCTCTGTGTTCGCGCTTCAACTGTGTGCGTAACATTAGGCAAACGCGAAACGACGTCCCATTAGTTTGACAGCCAGTGGAGTATGAACCGGCTGCGGGGGTGTCCTTTTTTGGCTGACGCGTGGGCGGTCGGGCAATGAAGGTGCGAGCAGTTGCCATAACACGTCCGTTGGATGACGGGCTGAAGTTTGCAAGCTAATTACCTTGCGGACTGAAAAACAAGTGCCGTGAGCAAAGCTTGTCGCGGAGCACGAGAGAGAGAGAGAGAGGGAGAGAAAGAAAGAGAGAGAAAGAAAGAGAGAGAAAGAAAGAGAGAGAAAGAAAGAGAGAGAAAGAAAGAAAGAGAGAAAGAAAGAGAGAGAAAGAAAGAGAGAAAGAAACAGAGAGAGTGAGAGAGAGAGAGAGAGAGAGAGAGAGCGGAGGAGGAGAGCACCAAGGGACAGTATACGACAGAAGGAGAGGCAGGTTGATGGCTGAACGGCTGACTAGGCTCGGACACATGTACAGAAGAAGGGTGAGGAGGCTCTTGGAGCAAGCGAGGTGTCTAAGGAAGACATGAGTGAGCAAACGATCAGCGTTTTAACTGTTTAGCGGGTGCAAATCCGACCAAAGCCGTGGATATATAAGGGCTTTCCAAAGAAATTTAGAGATGACAATAGTCTTTAAAGAGACCATGAGGTCACAGGAATAATAACGGGAAATGTAGTAAGAATTATTAGAACTTCAAAAAAGAAAACTGCTACATTTGTTTAAGAAGGAAAGAAATTTCCAGTTTGATAAGTAGCAATTAAGTATATAAAATAAACAATATTAAAAGGCAAAAATACGTCAGTAGTACCCTATCTGAAGTAAGTCCTTGTACGTTACATTGTGTAAAGCATTAAAGACCTTAGACTCTAAAATAAAACCACGAGGGGGTAACAGGTAAACTCGAAAATGCAACGCAATGTCAACTGTCTCATAGTAAGATAGGGATTGTTTTTCGGAGACTTACCACCACACTTACCAAGCGTATGACTCGAGTCAATGCTTTCAGCCGTGCAAGCTGATGGATGCAATTTTGATTAATAATTATGCTGAACATGGTAGATTAAATGTAATTACATGAAATGGCAAAATTGATTCCAGGCTAAACGAAAATATCCCGTGATACCATCCAGTATTGTCCACCACAAATTGCATTTGAATTGACCGCAATTGGAACCGTGATGCCAGAGGTAAAACGGCGAGCAGTAGCTTGTCAAACAGTCGGAGAAATAATGAAAGTGGGTGATAAAGAATTACTCTCTCAGCAAACGACATTGAATTAGTGTTGATAATACGGAGAGCAAGCAAGGGTATACGGACCATTCATTCATTCCTCCATTTACTGTGACATTCAACGAGAGAACTATATAATGATCAGACGATATGTAATCAGTTTGTTAGTGGCACGTTTTTCAATTCCCTCTAGTGGTTTATTTATTTAATTAAATAATAAAAAAACTGAAATTAAATTCAGGCGTACGTAGTTATTAATTAACAGTAATCAGAATTAACTTTTAAAAGATAACATGAATAATTAAAAATTGTAGTATGTTATAATTACGCGGCTATATGGAGTGCAGAATGGCGGGTTGAGCGGGGAGTGGAGATGCCTTGTGGCACGCCGGGAGTGGTGGCCCATACCGGTATGGGAAACAAGGGCGGAGAGCGCTCGGCAAATGCGGCAGACGCACGTCAGGTATCGACGCTTCGTATCTCCTACCCGCACGACACCCAGCTGCCAAATGCCGCCGCCGTCGCCACCAACACGACATCGACCACGACCACCGCCGCCGGCCCCGCCGCCACGCACCCGACCGCTGTCCCACCTCGGCCCCGGACCGGACAGCGGTCCCGTCCGTGCTCCCGTCCGTGCTCCCGACCGTGCTCCCGACCGTGCTCCCGACCGTGCTCCCGACCGTGCTCCCGACCGTGCTCCAGACCCCCAACAATACGTCTACAATTAAGCTAGGTGTATGTGTCCTCTGCGACACAATTCACGCACGGCATCCAGCGCGACTGCTTTGTTCGGCATGCAGCTAAAGGTCTTCAAGTTTTTCCACTTACAAACAGAATTGAGAAAAGTCCATGACTCCAGTCTATGAATAATTGTTTTTTTCGAAAAGAATACCCTGTTTTAAGGGCCAATATATTTTCTCATGCTTATGTATAAGTATTCCGCGAGTAATTAAGTTTTAGATATGCATCCTCAATTCAAAACACTACTATATTGGAAAAGGGGGGGGGGAGAATATGGAGTTAAATCAAGTCTATTTCTATTTTACTTCGGGCAAATATCATTGTTATATTTTAAAACTTGACAAGTTTGATATTGACTTGATATTTTTAACCTTTTCCTTTATTTCCCTACCAATTTCACCCAGAAATGGTATTCGGAAAGCATTCAAAATAAATTAATTCAGCACTAAATAGTGGAATTAACGATTCAACAGAAATGACAAAACAATTGATTTCGATCGATAGAAAGAAGAGAGAATAATGTACAGATTGGGACTCAAAATCACTTGCCTCCTCTTTACTATTTTGAGAAGAAATGTACAACTGAAAACAATGGCTTTTTTCACTTGTCGCACAAACGCGATGGAAAACACTCACTTCCGTGAGAATATGGTAAATGACAATATGAACTCGCAAGTGGAATGGCGTCATGCGTCAATTCCACATGCAAGTAGAATGGCGTCATAACCTCAAACTTTTAAGGCAAGTTAATGCTTCGCTACTTGTATTCGATTTCATTAAGTGGTTCCTTCGACCTCTGCGATAAACATAAACATCCTCCAGTCTTCAATTCAAATTATCTTTCATAGTACACGTCCGTGATGTAGTGGAAATATTTCCAGACGTTTTGTCCGCAACTGCGACATTTCTACTAGACCACGACCGTCCAGTCCGGAAGGTAAATCGAATTGTGAATCCAGCCGTGAAAGTCTACATTGATTTATTACCCTTCAGTCAGTACAACGCATTATTTACATTTCATTTCAAGTATTTTTTTTAACTTTTTAATACGTAATATGTAAAAATTTACGAATTGATTTAAAGCTACAAATTAATGGCATATTTTATGCAATAAAAAATTATTATTTTAACACATGTAAACTCATAACTTTTTAGAATTCTAGGTTTTTCTATTTTCATGCACCCCATTTTCGGATCGCAGACTTTAAAATCGGCGCACTGCGTGTTTGAACCTAATAATAAAGGGAAATCCAAACAAGAATTCCCAACTTGAAATTCCTCTCCTGAAAAGTAGCGACTTTTTACAATCTCTTACATCCTAGCACGGAAGTTAATGTATTACTACATATTGACGAAATAATTTTATGTCTGAATAACGAATAAAACTATTGTGATCAGAGGAACAGCCGGACTACTTCGCTGAAAGAAGAAATTTCAATAAAAAATAGAAATCACAACGAAAGAGATTTCTGTAGAAAAGAACATGTTGGGAAAGCGAATATTGTTTCAGAGTTCTAATACGATAGTTGTGAGTATAATGGCTACTAACCTGTATCTTTGAAACGTGCAGTTTTGTTCAACACATGGCAGAACGGCAGCAGCAACTAGACTGATACAATAGCAGTGGCAACTTTCGGAACTAAATAAGACACGTCACTCTTATGCTTCTTCTGTGAGAATGGAAGCTGTAATTTCTTTTATGTAAACCAGAGCTAGAACCACAACGTACTTTCAAATAAGTTTACAATTTAGACCTAAAAATAAGAACCATTGTTAGAAAATTTATGAAAATGAAACCTCAAAATAATGTCTGTTGACCATAAACACATAATTCTACCCCCATAAATAATGATTATAGAGTGAAACAAATTTTATGATTTAAAGTATTATCAAAATATTATTGTCACATTTGAAGCAAATATTCATATATTTTACGTTTGTAAAGAATTGAAAAAAATATACACTATCGCCCAATTTTCAGCAAAGTCTGTTTGCATTTACTCGTAATCATACTCGTATATTAGAACGATAGAAAATACAAATCATATTTTAAATTACAAAACTTTTGTACAAAGTGATTCTTATAAAATAACCCAAACAAAAGTCCACTGGAAGATAAATAGGTAACATTTTAACATAGGAAAAATAATATGATCATATTATTTGAAAAATTTTTATTTTTATTTATTATGACATTTCTTATACTACTACACCTCGATAAAGTCTTCAAGAACATAACATTAAATTAATGCACTAGTGATTAAATTATGATTAATTTCATTACAATAAACTTTCCACAGCAACCTTTCTTTGGCTGTCTGTATACTGTTTTTAAACTTTTATTAAATGCCAGTTCAAGTGTAATACAATTTTTCAAGGACTTTAAAAAGATTTAAAATAACTTTTAGGCAAGGTGCCAGTAATTTATTGTAAAGTAAATCAGTAACCTATTTGTAAAATGGTAGTTTAAAGAATACATAGCTTAAAAATGATACTGGAAAAGATAGAAGATTGCAAATATTTGCAATTGAAAGGTTCTGTTTAAAATTTGCAAAAGGAAAGTTATGGAGGGCGAAAAATATCTTTGGAAAATCTTGAACGAATACGAAGTCTTGACCTAAAACAAATTTTTTTGAAGCTACAGTAGAAGATGATAAGTTATAAAACTTTGTAGACTGTGTCGTTATGTATGTTTTAATGAGTTCCATTTGTAATTCGCGATGAATTTGCTTATTTGATGTAAACCATTCTGATTGTAATAATTTTCTTAAAAAAATATTTTGTAGTGTTTGTAATTTATTCATATGAGTGGAAGATGCATTGCATCATATAAGACAAAATGTAAGTAATAGATTTTACTCGTAATTTTGAAGTTTTATGTATTAAACACTTACGTGTGGTGATGGTGTGATAAGTCAATAATAATTGAGACTGAGAATATGTAAGATTTCCAAGTTTAACCTTTAGTAAGGGATAAGGATAAATGTTTAACAGCGATATTGCTATCTAACCACGGAATTTTAACATTATTAATAATTAGGAGAGGAGGATTAGTAGGTGTGCATAGGGTGATTTTTTTGCTTGTATTTTAAGTGATGACTGTATTCTGAAACAATCACAAAACTCATGCACTCATTTGGTATGAACAAACGAAATTAAATGCGAAATTATAAATTCATACAAATGCATATAATTGTATCCAGCCACTGTAATTGTTTTCAAATCATGGAGAGAATTACGGGATAGATGATCTCATGATTTCGCAACGAAAATTTATGTACTAATTTGCCTCCGCATCTACTCCACACAAGGCATCGTAAATACCTAGCAGGCAACTCGTTCCTCAGGAGCAAACCACCTTCATTCCAAGGGCCAACATTATTTACGTCTTCAGACATTGAGAAAACAAATTAAATTATTGTTCCTTTGTAACTGGAATTATATTGTATGAGAGAAGAGTTCCATAAAGAAAAATAAATGTTAATCCGTTATTAATAGTTTAGAAGTAGTTGCATTCCCATCATATGATTGACTTATTCAGCAGGATGCTTTTGAATGTTTCTTTATTTCCTGTTTCCGGCAACGGTTATTAATCCCGTAAGCGTGGTGCATTTTATATTCATGGAAGTTGCCGTGTTCCGCACCTGGTAAGATCGAGAGCCGACCTACAAGTCAGTTCGTTTTACGAGGTTTCTCCCCTCCTAGCACCTCTGCCAGCGGGGCAGCGGCCCAGCCAGGACAAGCTCTAAGCTACCAAGTGTCACTTGGGAGGAGAGGCAAGGAAGAGAATAGATTGCGTGCTGTCCGTTGCTCTAAAATTCGCCTGATCTGAAAACTCACAATAAACTACCTATCAGAGCAGCTGACATGGAGAACTCTCCTCCAGACAGTGGCTCAAACTAGCTAAATAGCTTGGGTCGAAAAACCACAACTGTGAATTAGAGTCTTTATTTATTTAGATATTTAGAAACTACATAGCCTATTGCAGAAAGACGAAATTTGCTGATAAGACGAATGGATAAATTTAAGTGAATTAGAAAAGTTACACGACTCTTTTTAGGAAAAAGAAAACTACTGTAAAATGAAACATTCTTTTGAGCACATGTAAAAGAAATAAGTAGATTCGTTAGAATATTAGTCGTATATAAAAGAGTAAAATATAAATCATTAGTTACATTTCCGTTGGATTTTTTCTAATTTGTATCTATTTTCTAATTTGTGTACATTCTATCATTTTAATCAAACGTAACTCTCCAATATCGGGACCCAAATTTCGAACTACACTCTTCACAACATATAATTTAATGCAAGATTTTTCTTAGGTTTCGAGGGCCTCCAATGCATTTCAGTATTCCAAGTGCATTCATTCCCACTACTTCTCCAAGATTTTCCATTTATTTCTTCTAGTTCTTTTCATTATAATACATATTCGTTAGAATACTGAAATCGCTCTCTCCCTTTATATTTCGAATTACAAAAAAAGTGTTCTCTGGATTCTATAACCGTGAACCAATAAACCAGCTCATCGAATGCTCTTAATCGAATCATAAATAAAGCTAACTCCATTACCTTATATTCATTTACGACTGCACTCGTCCTAGACGAACAAAAAGCCACGCGTGACATTTTAAATTCACTATCGGTTTTCACTAACAAACCGCACGGCCATCTCGGCGCAGCAGCCGCTATAAATAGCCGCGCCGCGCCCACGTCGCCACTGAAGGATAAGACTCATTCACCGCAGGCGGTCTATTTCCGCCGCGAGCGCACCGCCGTGAAATCGAAGGCCGCTGCCGTCGCCGATTCGCCTTGTCGAGGTCGCGGCGTCGCCCATGCAGTCGACGGCGATCAGGCGGCCAGAAGTGGTGATAATGGGAACGGGATATTTTTTCAAGAGGCTTCCGTGGTTATAAATTATTTCTTTGCGTATCAGTACACTACATATATAAAATTTAACTTACATTTTTCCTCAAATGATTATTAAGTTTCTGAATTTCTGAATTGAATTTTCTTTTGTTTCGGTGTAAAAATGAATCAGTTTTATTTTTTTAAAATAAAATTAACACAAAATTACTGTTGGAACCATGAACAATTTGATATGAGGTTTAGCAATTTTAGAGGACATTAGTTAGCGAGGTTAAGATAAAGTAAATCACATTGTTAACTCGTCTCGTTGGTCAATAATTATTCGGTTGGCATTATTCATTGCGCAATATTCTTCTCTGTTTGCCCACTTTATTTAAGTTCTCATTTGTGGGCACCGAGGGATCTTTATTTTTCGCAGAGATATAAAATAATTATATTAAATATTATTGTATTATTTTTATGTTTAACATGAATATCACAAAAGCTGTCATAGTATCATAGTTTAGGTTACGTATTGAAAAACAAATATATTACAACTAAACAAAAATGCTTGGGCAGTCCTGGCCAGGGAAGGGCGGTGTTGCATTTTCCTGAATGTGTGTGTGTGGGGGGGGGGGGAGAGGAAAGGTCACGGTAGCTCAAGAGTAGTCCGCTGCCTGCAAGACAAGGCGAGGTAAGGCAAGGCCTCAGCAGGGAAACGACTTAATGCGTGGCGCCGCTTCCCGGAAACGGCGCAGGCACCGCTCCTGCACTTGGAGCATCGATAAATATTTCATCGGCGACCAGCCTCGCCCCGCGCGCTAACGGGGCCTCTCCGAATGGCAGTCGCGGATGCGAATAAGTCCTCCCAGCACCGCCTCGCCGCGATCGCCCCGCCCCCTGCCGCGATGGACTTGTACTAAGCCTCTTCCGCACGAGGCAGCTCCGGGAGGCGAACAAGAAAGAGGCTCAAGCAGGCGACGATATTAGCGGAAATTCTCTGAATTTCAAACGTCAGGTCATGGCTTTAGACAATACATTATTAATCTATTACTATTCCTCTAACTCACGACTACTCACGATGTTACGAGTCGGTTGAATATAAAATCTAATCCGGGTTGCAAACAGCTTCCTTAGGACCAGATCTAAGGACGGTCGGTGCCTCTACAATGCGTTGGGCAAAATGTGGGCTGTTCCCAAATCTTGCATGTCCCAGTCTTTTGAAATACCAGGGGATTTAGCGTAGTTCTTTAACAAGGAACAAATCCCAGAGCTCTGATAACTGACAGAATGACCTGTGCTTTTTCGCCCCACACAAAACATGGATTTTGACTACACAACGGTTTAGAGAAAGTAGTTTACTATACGTAGTAAATGAACAAGATTTATCCATGTTTTCGTTCCCAAGAGCCGGTACGACATAAGAGTTTTTTCTTGATGAAATAATTGAAGACATATTCGTCAACTTAAGTTAATGACGAGTACTCCAATTATTTCATCATTCAATTACGTTAACAACACCTCATCAGCATTCCCACAATTCAAGAGTTTTTTTTCAGTCGGAAATTTGCCATTTTCCGGCGTATGATTACAATACTACTCTTCTTATGAAGTAAGTGCGAGAAAGTAAAATGTTTTCATTCTATGTCAATATTACCAGATCTGCAAATAAGCACATGATTTTTTTATAATCAACTGTACATTCACAATTTGTTCCTTTGATGAACATTCAATAAATTATTTATGAATGGAATTAACTTCAGCAGCACTCAGATGCAAATTAAATTATTTAACTTAGTTCAATGATTAAATGATTTATACAATTTTACAAGACTGAGATCTAGGGGGTGTTGTCGTTTTAATCTTCAGATATCTTCACTGTTGTC
Organism: Gryllus bimaculatus; assembly: GCA_017312745.1. Classification (NCBI taxonomy): domain Eukaryota; kingdom Metazoa; phylum Arthropoda; class Insecta; order Orthoptera; family Gryllidae; genus Gryllus; species Gryllus bimaculatus. The sequence goes on from BOPP01000056.1 coordinate 1,736,028, forward strand.
CAGGATGTTCACTGCAAGGTAATTTGGATGGGTTTCGAGCCAGTTTTCATATCTTCTGCTTTATTCTGTAACGGCCTGATGGATAGTTGGAATCTGCAAATCAGAATGGAGATTATTTTTAGATACATGCCATAGTGCATTTGTTACGTATCGTAAAACATTTGATTGAAATCTTTGCAAGAATTTCAATATTAAAATGACTAGCTGTTCCCCAAAGTTGCAACCCGTAAGTCCAAACGTTTTTAATATCGCCTTAAAAACTAATAATTTATTGCAGAGAGAGAGAGAGAGTCGTTTGTTTAAGATATAGGCCCTCCAGATTAGTCTTCGGTCGAGATGCAGACCAAGATACTTAACTATTTCAGTTTGTGGTAATTGTTTGTCGATCATTTTTACGGGAGGACAAGTATTGATTCTTAGAGTGAAGATTATGTGTGCGTATTTGGTTTCATTTGGTGAAATTCGCAATTTTTTAAATGAATGAAAAATTTCGACGAAAATCTGAAAAAGCAGTCAGCTTGAATAAATTCTCATAAATACGGAACTTTTCTATCCACTCGAAATTGTTTTCGAATGGTTAATGCGTTTTTAAGTTTTGAAACATCATCTTCTACAAAGTTTGTGACCAATAGTATTTAAAAATATTATTGTTGTTATTATTATTAATAATAATAATAATAATAATAATAATAATAATAATAATAATAATAATAATAGCTTAATTGAAACGATGCAGTCAGGCCTCAATCGTTTGACGATCTTTGATAGTAGTAATTATTATCATTATTTTCTATCAATATTGAAATACATTTACGGTTTCCTATCCCTTCATTTTATTTCAGTTTGTCAAAAATAATAAATATAATGACATAAATAAACTACGATTCATTTAATGGCTTTAAAAAAAGCATAAAGTTGTGTTTGTTGAGCATTATGTTCGTATGATAATATTTATGCACACTATGTAATGCTGTTGTTGTTTCTGCTGTATTTCTTTAAATAATAACTTTTTACTTACACATTTTTACCGATTTCCATTATTAGATTATATTTTTTATGTATAATAGAAGTTTATTTAGATTCGATTACAGCTTTCAGGTACATCCAGAAATGTTTAGATCTATAATTAAACGTACTTACATTTTTATATTCAAGGTCCGCAAGACCAGTATTTCCATTTATAATGTATGATAATCCTTATATTCGAGTTATATTTACTTCCTAAATAATTATGGTTATTCACGAATCTGTCAGAAAATAGAGAACGTCAAGAATAATAAAAAATATTTTAAACCTTACTTTTTTGTCTTTTTTAATGCATGCGGAAATACGTTTTCTTAAGAAGCGTTCGTCAGAGCATTAATCGATTTCCTTAATCTATTAATCAACAACTACTTAACTACATATTTCGAAATTGAAGTACGAAATGAAGTACTTGCAGTCCCAATAGACACAGGTAGGCTGACTGTATGAGGAGGCTAATCCGGCGGAAATGGTCTGGAAGAGACGTGAACAGAAACAGACGACCGGATGTCTGCGCACAACTTTCTCTGCAGGAGATTCTACTCCTCTGCCAGGGCCCAGATAGAGGATTTGATTTACATTTCATCATCGGTACCAGGTGCGCAACTCATTACCTGGAGGAGCTGGGGCCCGTTCTTGAGCCGCATCTGTGCTCACAAGACAAGAGCGCTCAAGTGCTACGCAGATGCAGAGGTGCGTTGTGTGACGTGCGCCAAACATTAGTACGTCTCTCTCTCCAAGCACCATCGTACAACTGTAGCGCGACTTCCTAAATCTATTTGGTTAAGCAGTTGTATTAAAGGTACTTTTCCGCTCACAAACTCGCACTGAATGCAATCGCACTGTATAAATACAATAGAACATCCACACCGTTACTCCATACGTTAAAAATGTACGTACTTACAGCCTTACATTTACACCATTTACATCCTTAAAATCGGTCCAATGTAAGTTCATATGATAAAACCGCGTGTAAGGAAAAATTATTATACCTTCAATAATATATTGCATCCATGCCACTGGAGCGCCATATTTAAGCGTCGTTTTGTAAAGAAAAGAAGCCATTCTTCGATTACTCGTGTATTGCGTAAACAAATGACGCCGACGCTTAACTCATTAGAAACTAGATTAGTCTCACGGGTAGATCTTGAATGAGGCGTAGCTTTTTTCTTATCCTAGCAGGCAAAGGATCATTTGAGAGAACTCACTTGCCCATAGTAGTGTGAATAGTAACCAATCAAACTGAAATCGGCGGTCATCAGACTTAAAAGTAAGTTAATTTGTGTGCTGAGATTTGACGATGGCTACAGACGCACCCTCATTCCATACTTCGGCCGTTCATTGCGTCGTCATCAAAGCTAGAGACGATTAAAATTAAATTTTATTTATTCAGTAATATTATACTTTTCAGTGTTGATGGAGGGTTAACAAAAGACCAAACAACTGTCTATTTTATTAATATAGATCAATTGATTTACCTTAATATCAATAACTATCAACTAAATATTCGTGATGCCCGTCCGGATGGCCGAGATTGCTAAGGCAGTAGTGCCGTAGCGGTCTTTACCGAAAGATTGCGGGTTCGAGTCCCTCGGGCATCGTTGTATTGTGTTCGTCCTTTCACCCCCTATCATCATCATATTGTGTCATTCTCACAGTTACCATACCGTTACACGCAATAGTGGCCGCTAATGACCTAGAAGTGGACGCGACCTTAAATAACAAAAAACGAACATTCGTGATAAATTTAGTATCCGACCAATAGGTTCAAATCCACGACAAGCAAAATAAGTTCAGTTGTCGATCTCGGGAGACTGCTTGGCGTGACGGCGCGTGGCCCTTGGCTCGCGTTGTTTGTAAGCGTGTGCGACGAGTGACGGCAGCCCCTTAGCCCCATTTAGCGCTATTCCGCACACCGCACCTGGCACCGAGGCCCCACTCGCCCACAGGCACACGGGCCCGCATCGCGGTGTCGCGTGAGACGGCAGTGCTTCGGAGAAAGAGTCGACATTCACTCAGGGTCTCCGCAAAAAGGAAATTCAACATAAAAATCAATATAAATTTAAGAGATGTATTTGGTGTTTTTCTTCAATTTTTTAATACAAAATAAGCTAAACATATTTTCAAGTATTGCAATATATTTTACATATCACGTTTCATATATATATATATATATATATATATATATATATATATATATATATATATATATGAAATATATATATATATATGAAATATATATATATATATATTCAAAAAATCTGATTTAAACTTTAATTTATATTAAGCAAAAAATTATATTTCGAATATTATTTCATCCATATTATTCATAATTTAAGTTATTTTATGTACTGATTTCAATCGCGAGTTTGCAGCACAAGCTTCGTTGACGGGGAAGCTCTAAATTCGAGTACCAGCAGTGGCCGGAATGTCGACACTGAAAATAATATTAAGGTGGGAATCGACCTCTGCCTAGTCGAGAATTCTAAAGGTCGTCTGCTCTGATCGGTTGTTGGGACTATAACAAGATAGATTTCATGTTTTATGTACAAAATATATATTTTGTAGCTTCGAGTGCTCCCCCAATAAAGTAATAACTACTTCAATCAGAGAAATACTTCAGGTTTGCAAAAGAATATTTGAAACTGAGTATATTGTTACTTGGGGATATAAGCCCGTTTCTATGAACAAACATTTGAGAAAAATGTGTAAATGGTACAGAATACGAGAATCTTTTAAAATTATTACCGCTTTCTTATTTCGTCATTCAACTAATAGGTGTAAATAATAAATAGTTGAACTACTATATCAGAAAATTGTTTGAAATTGTGAACATAAAGTAGTGCCCTGCATTGTGAAATTTATATTTTTCATTTGGCCTCACATATTTTGCAGATGTATTTGAATCAATTGATATTATGATAAAAAAAAATGAGCACCAAAAAGAAATGTGAAAGATGTATTTTAAACCTAAAATGTAGACAATATCAGAAGAGATGTACCAACAGGATACATTGTTAATTAAAGCAAATTATAGTGTTTTAGTACCATTATGATGATAGATTACCTATGTTGGATAGCCAACTGGAGCAGCCTAATCGATGCCAGTTCCGTGCTCTTCATCACCTGAGTATGCGCATCGCTCCCTCGCTACTCGTAAGTCTTAATGCTCCTTCCTGTCTCCACTTCAGCGTCTAACAGCCATTGTAACGACTAGTGCCATAATAATGCGCCTTAAGGGATCGGATATCAGGGCTGAACTGTTTAGTGATCCCGTGATTATGAGGTAGCGTCAAATAAATGGGTCTTGAAACACGTGCATTCGTTTTTATTTTGTTTTCCGTTTAAAGGAGAATTGCATATAAATCACCTATCATTTCGTAATAAAGGAATAGTGGCTATGGAATAATATAATAAAACATCAACACTGTTCTTGATCATACAGAGAGTAGATTGCAGTGTTCATGAAACTTAATGCATTCTGATGAAATTTTCAAGTTATATTTTTCAAAACGAGGTTTCGTTTGAATTTGAATTGAATTGAATTGAATTGAATTTGCCTTATTTTACGTGGCGAGACTCGGGCCATCAGGCCCGCTCTTCCGTCTGACCACGCAAATTTCGCTACGCTCCTTTCACCAACTAGGAGAGAAAGGAGGTATTTCTTGGGCGAGAAACAGGCGATTTGAATTTAGCTCAGAGGCGTCATTTAGGCTTGAGGATCTTTTACATGCAAGTAAATCTACGAACATGGGACAGCCGGCTTTACTTCCCCTCCGAAGGAAGGCGTACGAAGGATTTTTTCGCCCTTAAAAATCCACGGCTTCTTTGCATTTTTACATAGAGTTTTCTAAACTAGTTTTCGAGATAATATGTTTACGTTATTTTCCCATAGTTTAGCAAATGCATTGGTTTGTTTCGCTCTAACACTACTGTAAAGTTAAAACCGTTAACTAAAGTTAATCCAAATTTAAATGGTGTAGTAGGCATAAGCGCAATTCACGATAAGATGATTGGTTGATGTTTCCGAGCAGGTCAAGTGCTACGTGCTTCAAATATATTCGTGTAGTGACTGTTTTATCGCGGGAGATGGCGGTGTTCCTTATCTCGTTGGATGGTGAGATCCGATATCGACCTATGCCGCCACCGGCGGTTTCCAGGTGTTCCTCTCCAGGTATCTCTTCCAGTGGGGCACCGCCTTATCCGGACAAGCTCTAAACTATCATTTAGTAGTGTAATGGCTTTAAGTGTGTGTGGAGGGTGTAAGGGGAGAAGGAGGAAAAACTTCGCGTGGGCCGTGGCCCGTTTTTTAGGGCACTTTTCTGGCATTTGCGTGATATTGATCGAAGAAACTGCAGAAAAATACTGTTCAGAGCAGCCGGACGCTATAATTCTCCTTAAGACAGCGGCTAAATTCTTCTTAGCTGTATAGCTAGTTTCCTAAATCCACCACCATCGAACTCTCTAACAAGCAGTACCTAGGACGGCCTGGACTAAGTCGCTGCAGAGACAGAGGCAATGCTGTCTCTGAGCTAATTGTGCTGGTAATTCGTCAAGGGACATCGCAACATTAGCGACTCGCGTTTCCACGTCAGTACTGCTCGTACTTTGTTCCACACAAGTAGCATCGACGCATCGCAAAATTCAAGGTTTCCTGGCGTCGAAGCTCTGCCACCATGCGGGTAGACCTCAAAATAATACTCTTTTAATGTAAATGTATGACGCCCTTTCCCAGGGGAATCCATGACGTCACAACCCCCTCGCCGCGCCTGCAGGCGACGGGCATGACGTCCAATGAATATTACAATGCACGCAACGCGGCTCGTATTTCACTTCGTATTTGTAATTATATTTTAAAGGACACGCCGCTCCACGTTTTTGTGTGGACGCGTTTGGATAATGGAAGCGTCAGTTTCGCGGTATTAACAAGCTGGAATGCGCGCGAGTACCACCGCGGTGATGGGGCGGGGCCGGGCACAAATACCACCCCACTATTTGGAATGTAATGGAAACAGTACCCGAGAAATGTGGAGCTTTGTGCACTTCAATGAGCGGCTATTTTACATTCCTGATTTCTTTAAAGGCGATAGACCCATTTTGAATATGATTTTAACATTTATACGCTTTCTACAGGCAGACTCCTACGCGAAGGAAGCTTGTGAAATTCGAGTGGTATATGGGGAGGTAGGGGTTAGAAACCTATAATGGATATCCTGAGTAAGTGTTTCGTCTTAGAAGTACGTCTGGTACACTCATATCTTGTTAGAATTGAGAATTAAATGTGGTGCCATCATCGATTATTAAAAAAGAAAATACCAACTAAAAAAGATGTCTCACTAGTAAGTTTGGAAGATAATCGGCACGACAAGCACGATATGTTCGCAATTTGTTGTTCCAGAAATAATGCTGTGATGATGATAAAATACCTTGCAACAATCCGTGATGCTCCTGTAGAAACTATGGTAACTTCGACTTTTAAAGCCATTAGGAAAGTATAGTTGTAAAGAAAAAGAAATCAAAGAAGGGAAGTGCTTCCTATCGAACATCTTACAAGTTTCTTGAGAAAAGATGAAAAGACGTTGCTTTTAACCTGAAACATAACTCGTCATGTAATACTTACTCTCTTCTCAAATTTTGAAAGCTAATATGTCCTTCTTCTAAGAATTCGATCAACCATTCTCCCTATTGCTTTTCTCTTTGAGTGACAGTTTGAAAAAGGTTTCAAAAGCCTCTGTTGCCATTTACTACAGGCTAAATGTCAAAGAACAATTAACAAAGGTATATGATACACCAAAAAACAGTCTCCTTTACTCTGCCTTGAAAGTAGATAAATGAGCGAACAAAAATCAATGTAATAACGCCGTTACCTCTTTCTTATTGTCTGAGCTCCAAATGTCTTCATTACTTCTATGGCATTCAAGAGCCATTATTCCACATCTTGAAAGCATAAGTCAAGTTCTGAATTATTTTATGAAGAATTTGTGCTCAATAATTAGAAACACTCGTAGCTACATGTTTTTATGAGACGTTTTCACTTCACCCCATATCTTTTAATTTTTCGTGACCAATCAATCTAATTCATCAATCATTTGGAATATATGAGTTTTCAGAGAATTTCGTTACATAAAACTGAATAATCAATACTGCGTGGGTCATTTGCGACAGCATTTTTTACTCGGCCTGTAGCAGTCGCGACGACATACATTGACCAGTGGGTCGGTCAATGTAAGGTCAATGGCGTTTGTGTGTGTGTGTGTGTGTGTGTTTGAGAGAGAAAGAGAGAGAGAGAGAGGACTAGCTCACTAAGTAGCAATGCGTACAAGCGCCCAACCATGTTGTCGTCTGCGAACCAGAACTGCAATTTAGGTTCCTCTGTGAGTAATATAGGCTCAGTAATTCGAAACTATATATATATATTTCGGTGACACTTCTATTATCCTATAATTTTATAGTATCCTATGTATTACTATAATAAAAATGGATATGTGACGTATTGGGGGAAAAGTGCACGTTTCCCTCAGTTCTAAAGTCTACCCCATTGTTATACTTCTCATAAATTATTTTTATATAATAATAATAATAATAATAATAATAATAATAATAAATAACTAGAATTGTCAGCAACAATCGAAAAATATAAATAATTCTGCGTAACAGATTTGCTGAAGCCAATCACTGTCAAAATAACAATCCTTCCTCAACACTACAATTCTCCCTACTAGCAAAAAGAGAGCTCTACAAAAAGTGTATTATGGGGTTACATTTATAACCAGAATTCAGACAAGGGGCAAACTCAGCTTATTCGTATTTCAATTCATCCTATCATGGCCATACTTGATCTATATGGAATCATTGTTGATTCAATTTAATATCCCATTAACTAAAATGTACATTAAAATGCAAATCATATAGTGAAGCCGCAAGTATTGTTTTAGCAACGATTAATAGCAGCAACTCCCCTAATTATTTTCTACACTAATTGCTGCCCATCAAAATCAAAGGGTAAGTGCTAAACTTCCTTTACAACGAAGTATGGAGAGCCGTCGTTTCGCCAGATGCGACAGGAGTGAGAGGTTTGATTATTTTGTCGACAGAACTATTATATCAAATCTGTAGCAGGTTTTTCAATGCAAAATTGTTTCTACTTCACGAGAGGGAATAAATTTTGATACCAAATTTTATCGACAACGATCAGTTCCTATCATTGATTTTCAATTCAACTAAAGTTGGTAAATGAGTGGGGGGAGGTATTCCGGGGGCGCAAAGAAATCGTGCGGGTACAATAGCAAGAGCGACAAACCGCAGCTTCCTAGCCTCACCCGGGTTACAATCGCAGTAGAAAACAGTAACAGGGTGCAGAGGACATCCTTCCTCAAAATTGAATAACCAGCAGACGCGGAATTTGCAATCGTATTTTTCGCTGGCGAGTAACAGCTGCGAGGATGAGCGCGCGGAGAGAGAGCCGTGTTTGCGGAGAGGCCACAAACGAGCAGCGGGCAGCGGGCGGCGGCGGCGGTGCGCGGCCAGCGCTGTGTGCTGTCTGGTCGCCGCGGCGCTCAGAGCAAATGAGCCAGCAGCGTTTGTTTGGCGCGATGCGGCCGCCGCCGCCGCCGCCGCTGCTGTTTGTGGGAGGCGGCGGCGGTTAGAGAGCCGGCCGTCCATCCACCTGCCGTCTCTCCCCTGTCGATCGGCTTCGGCCCGCGGTTCCCCTTATCTGCACCGGCCTACCGCGCCCCCGGGCTGGCCGACTACGACTCGCGGAACACTTACGTGGCCAGTAACCCGTGTGTCCAACATGCTCGCGTGAACGTTTGGGCGACCTTCAACCTGATATCCCGGCTAATGCTCTTTTCAGTGTTTGTAACTTGCGGTTGTTCCCTGTCTCATATTGATCTCAATCTTTTTTTGTACTTCATTTATCTGCTTCCACCTTCCCGACTTGGTCGTCACTGTTTCTGACTTTTCGACAATGATTTTTTTCCCCGCGGCCATTTCATCACATTCATTTCTCCCTTCGTCTGTTACGCTTTCCAAATTCCTCATCATCTCGTTGATCAGTTCCTTGCTTTATGTTGCACATTAGTCTCCATGACATTGGACACTCTTCCTCCTCTCACTTCTCACAACGAAACATAGTTGCGTTCTTCACATGAGTTCCACTGATTCACACATTCTTCCACGTCCACTGCGTGTTCGCGTGTGGTTTTGTACACCTGCTTTAAAGCCTACCCCCAAGTTGAGCCATCCAGCAAAATTCGCTGATTGTTAGAACTATTCTCCAGAGAGTTGGTCATGTTACCACTTGTTCTCAGCATAACAGTTGTTAACAACGCAACAGTTGGTGCGATACTGACTGCCAATTATTACTCATCGAACAAAGCAAAAACTCACACCATCATTAGCCTACTTGTTGAACCTCACCTGTACAGGTAACTCGCTATTCTAAATAGTCGGTTATTATCTAATTCACCATCTATAAGTCGCATCCTTTGTAACAAGTATTGATCATTATGCCCTCTCTTTCAATTCCCTGTAGTCAGTTTTAGATTTTTTTCTCACGTAATCATCTCCTTTCATCTCTCTCTGTACTTCTTTCTCTCCCTTACCTTCTCTCTCTCACCCTCTCTTTCTCTCTCTCACACACACACGCACATATTCACTCTCTCTCTCTTACACACACAGACACACACACACATGCACATACACCCTCGCTCCCTCCAGCCCCACTCATTATTTCCTTTTTCCCTTCCATAACACTCCCTTGGTCTCTACGTCTCCCAACCATTCCCTCTCTTGCCAAAGCTAATACACTCACCCCTGTTCCCCCACACGAGCAACGAACAGGCGGTTGTGCACCCGAAAGAGGAGCCAGAAACAGGAGGCAGGGTGTCCGCCCGGAGGCCAATGACAACTGCCCGCGGCAACTCAGGCTATTACAAACAGCTCGCTTTCCCTCTGCCCTTTTGCTTTCCCCACTGCGCTCCGCCCAGCCGCGCTCCCTTCCTCCCCCGCCCCCGCGTTCGCACGCCGCAGCGCCCGGCCGCGCACGAGCGCGGCTATTACAAACACGGCGGCGAGTGCGGCTTATGCGCGCGGCGTCCCGCGCAATGCAATTATCAACTCCGCAGAGAGCCCTCGCCTCGCTCCACGGCGTCGTATCGCTCTCTTGACGCCGCGGTCAGCGCCCGGCGGCGGGCACGGTGACGACGCGAGCGGCAGTGGGGGCGACGTGGCAGGGGGCGATGGCAGCCGCCGGAAGGGATGGAGGCGATGGTCACGGGGAAAGCGGCGGTGAGAAGCGGTGGAGATTGTTGGGGCCGTGGCGGCAGGGGAACTGTGGCAGTGGAGTGGGTCGACGGCGGGGACGGTGACGACGGTGAGCGGCAGGGCGATGGAGTGGTGGTAGGGGAAGGTGACGGCGAGGGGCGGGGCGAGTGGCAGTAGCGGGTGGGAGTATCAGTGACACTGCCATGGCGATGGTAGAGGCGGTAGCGGCAGTTCAGACGGTAATGACGGGGGCAGTGAGGTGGTGGCGGTAGTGAAATACGTAGGAACCACGAGACTGACAGCAGGGGAAACTACCGCGATAGAGAGAAAGTTATGTAATGCTGCGCGAAAAAACGGCGAATTTTCGGCACAAAATAAAAAAAAAATATTACACGGCCCTGGTAACGAAAAAGTGGATATATACAGATGTTAAATTTAGGGGAAAAATCATTTAACACGTGGTGTAGCCAAAATTCATGTGTTCTGGGTCCTTGATAACGAAAAATTGATTGACGTAAAACGTGTCTGACCGTCTGTCCGTTTGTCTATGAATAATGCTAAACCATTCAGCCAATTTTCTCCAAAATTGATATCCCCCAATCAATCTGCTTGGTGCCGAGTGCCTTCAATTTGTAACCGATATATTAATTTTAAAGTGTATACTTTAAATAAAGAACTACGACATTTTCAAAATTTTCAAAAAAAATGGCTCCAATTTTTTTAATTAAATTTTGTTGCTCAATAGTGCAAAGGACGTTTAAGACAGTTGTGCAGATCTCATTTTTTTGGCATCCCCAATTTTCGAAAGTTGGAAAAAAAATAAAACTTCAAAATTGGAGATAGAAATGTTTGTCTCAGTCAAAGTCTGTTGTACAAAATTAGCTCTTCAAAAAAGGTCATATAAAATTTTTGAAAAACTAGTCGTTCTTGCTTATTTTGCGATATAATTCTTCAATGAAAGCTGTTATTCAACGACAGATGTTTAAATAAGGTCATAAACAAATTTCAGGAAACGAGAACTTTTCTTGTTATTTTGCGTGAAAATTAGATAAATTTTAAACATTTAATTTTTTCAAAAATGGATTCAATTTTTTATCTCAGCTACAGCGAAGGAAGCTAAAAATGGCGCAGGTTCCATTTCGGAGAATCAGTATTATCGAAATTTGCAAAAAATTGAAATAGCAAAGCTACAAAATGATGAGGTTTTTCCTAAATGAAATCAGTTCTTCAAAATAAGATCTTTAAATAATATCAGTTACACTTTGTGTTTTAGTTGTTTTTTTAACACAAGTAGTTTTCGCGTAATTTGTGCGTGAAATTAATGCAATTTACAAAAACGTCTCAAAAACGGCTTTAAATTTGTTCTTTCAATGTTTTCTTTGGATAGAGCAATGGGCGCTACAAAATGGCATAGATCTCATTATCATTGCACTCTTTGAAACTTTGAAAAGCTTGAAACAACAAACTTAGAAAATCTTGAAACAAATTCGAAATTTATTGCATTTGTTTTAGTACCACTATTTAATATTTTTTCGAGGATAGAGACGAACCTCAAAGAGCTTTCTCCTTGTGCAATGAAACATTTCTAACAATATTGCTTGTGATTATTTCTGTTCCTGAATGTTAATTATTTGACTGTAGTTATTATTTGTTATTAAGTAATTGTTTGAAATTAGTGTTTCAATTTATATTTTAAATTCCTATCTTTAGTAATGAATATTAATATTTTAATTTATTCTCGAAAAGCGATACTATGTTTTCTGAAATAGATTTGTTTGTTAAGTATAACCAGTTCATTTCACCAAGAGTGAGTTTTGAAATTTGAGTTTTAAAATTTGAAACCCTGTTTTGCTTCATTATCTTTATTCTGTCCTTAATATAAAGGAATCATCTTCAATCATTTTGTACAGATTTCAATCCAATTGGAGAAATTTTCATAAATGGAGATGAATATGTATTTATTTTCCCATTATCAGAGTATGTGAAATACAAGCATTCGTAGCAATGTTTCAACAACATTTTAAATAACATCAATTAACTGAAAGCAGATTTACCATGTATTTCCTATCACAAATCTAAATGGAAATCATTATTTTTTATAATATATTCACAATTTACCATGGACTATTAGCATTTGAAATTAACCTTTAATTTCTATAATATTAAAATCACCTGAAAATCAATTTTCTATTGGACTTCGATATTGCAAATTGCATCCCATCAATAATTCAATATAAATTGGTCAATTGCATAGCAGAGTAATATACAGAATAACATACGTTTAGTCGAATATGATAAACTAACGAGAGTTATGCGCAGCAATATAGTATATAACATTTCACAATGTAACAAGGTACTTGAGAGGTACATGAGAGATCTGACGCTGAAATTCTATTTAAATTTCCACTTGTTTTAAAATTTAAAAAATATTGGATTCTATAAGATTTGAGATGTTGAGGTCATGAGGTCAAGATTTGAGGTCGTGAAAACAGAATAGGTCCACAATTAAATGGGGTGAATATTTTTTTTCAAAAGCGCTTAACACAATTATATTTTTGTACTTAACAAAGTCGTTTTTAATAATGCCCAGTACTAATAATCGAATTTCTTTGTGTATTATCGAAAGAAAATTATATCAACAAGTTTGTTAACTATGTTTACGATAACGGTTAACTCAACAGTTATTCCGTTATTGTAAGTGTGTAAAAATAATTAGTCATTGCGAAATAATATTTATTAGTAACACAAAATCTGTTATAAAACGAACTGTAGATGCATCTTTTACTAAAAAGCTTTGAGAAGTATTTGTGTGTTCACTATCTTGTAGATTCCTGTTCCCTTTCAACACAATGCCTTCGTCTGCAGGCATAACGTAACTCAGAGTTTCCACAAAACGAAAAGCGTGTATAACAAGCATAGCATCATGTAAAACATAAATTACGTTTATATTTAATATACAATAAACATTATTTTAACTCAAGCACCGCATGCTATGATTGTAAAACCCGTTTTTGCAATTCGTTTTAACTGAATTTTTTTTAAATAAAAGAAAATAGTTTGTCGCTCTTTGTGATTCCATATTTAAACTATTCCTTTATAAACAATCAAAAATACGTGTCAAGCACATAAATTTCCTTAGAGAACAAAAAACATTTCGAAAAATTAAAAGAGTTTCTCAGAAGCTGAATGAAAAACGAGCGAAACGATTGCCAGTAAAACAATTCCATAAATATTTTGTAGTTATTTGAAATGTTCGGACTCTTGAAAACATTTCCACTCACCCGCCTACTGATTAAAGTGGAAAGTAACGTAGAATTTAATATCATCTGTCATATCCCAGGGTCTATAATATGCCAAAAACGAATGACAGACAGTACGAATCTTCGATACCTACCCACCTTCCCAACCGGATTTGAACCCGCGTAATCGGATTTTTTAAGCCAGAGGACTCCACACCATTGGAGCAAGAAAGAACGAATATGAAATTAGGAAAACACGTTCCACGTCTCGGGGGGTACGATCTTCCGGAGCGGCGTCAGGACCCTTCCCCAGCGCCTGGCCTGTCCCCGCCGCCGCCTGCCCGTCTCGTCGGGCGTGCGTCGTGCCAGGTCGCCGGGGGCGGGCGCGAGGTTGTGGAGGGGGAGCAATTAGATTAATCCGCGGGGGGACGCCGTTGTCGGCGGCTTTGAGAAGCGTCTTAAGCCAAGTGTCGGCAAGTTTGGCAGCAGGAAGAGCCACGTCGCTAATGCAATTCCGCGCGCGCGGCGACAAGTTTGACGACGGGCTGGGGCCCGCGAGGCGCGCGGCCTAAGTGCCGCTACTGCGCGGGCGTCGACGCCCGCGATGCCGGCGCTTTCGCCCCCGGCGGCACGGCCCCCCGCCACCTGCAGCGCTCTCCAACCCGNCCGCAGCGCTCTCCATCCCGCCCCCGCACCCCCTAGACATGTCCCCACTACTCAGAACCCCGCACCTCCCAGCATCCAGTCTCCGCACCCTTCCCTCCCACCATCCCTCTGCACCCCGGCCTCAGCCACGCCAGGCGCCCACGATTCCCCTGACGACTATAATGCTCCGACGTCCACGCCGTCTCTGTCATCCACGACCCCAACAGAGGTTCTAGGATTTGACTCCACACGATGGCAGGATTTTCGGCACTAGCTAGGGAGCTAGGTCGAATTCAGCCGCGGCTGTTCTGGAGGAGAATTCTAGCGGCGGTGTTCTCTTGTAATTTTCCGGTTTGTTTTTTTTTTCTTTCTTTTTTCTTTCTTTCTTTCTTTTTTTCTCGGTCGACGTGAGGCGAATGCCAGAGCAGTACCCTAACAAACGGGCCACGAACCGCGCGCCATCTTTCCTTCCTCGCCCTTGTCCTATCCACATCCCTTACCTACACTCACAGCCTAGAGTTTGTCCTGGCTGGGGCAATGACACGTCGGTGGGGGAAACTTGGTTGGGGAAAATCCCCGCCACCCGTCGTAGGTTGACGCCGGTTTTCGCCCTCCAGCGGAGAAATATCACTACTACCTCCTGCGACGAAAATGCACTACACTTACGTGACTAGCAATCATAGGAGTTGACGTGCCTGGAATCACTAATCAGTCAACCAACGCCAATCACCATTCCCACGAATGACCTTAATGCTATTTTCTTTCATAAATACGAAACTTCGTGCCTTACTCTGATATTCATGACTTGGGATATTGTTCTAAAGTTTTATTAGGACTACTGAGCTTGACGCGGCAGACAAGAGGATGGATGGTGTTTCAGCTGCCTTCTCACTGCGCAAATGAATATCGTAATAACAGCTTTTTTTATATTCCTTAGTAAGATAGGTTTTTCAAGTGAAATTATAAATGCAACACAGAGGAAATAAAGTTGGAAAAATTTGGTCACTGCTACCATTCAAACCGGTAGAGAGTATATTTACATTGTAAATGGCGATCAGAATCACTATGCCGTGACCGAAATAAAAATTCATTTTTTCCGACCTCCGTTTCGAAATTTGCAAATCAAAACCAAGGCGGAAGTGTGAAGTGCGAGCTTAATAACCCGTCACTAGCTACTTGAAAATTAGGTTCAGCATCTACAAGCAGCATCGTGCCACTATTAAATCATTTGTGAAAGTTTACCCGTGGTTATTGCTTTTAGCTATTATCCATTCTAATTACCCCCCTAATGCCATTTTTTCTGCCTTTTGTCAGTGTTTTCCAATTTAAAATTCGAAGTGTCTCAATGCAACGAAATAATCGCTGATGCGAGTGAGAGGCATTACAACGGCAGGCGATGTTCGATACCCGAGGGAGTAAGCTCTGTCGTCTCTGCTCCTGCCCCGCAAGGTTCAGGCAACAGGTGGCCGAGATGCGCAGAGCCCTCTTGGAGCTCTATACGAAAGCTCAGTAGCTCATTCCCTGCATAAGAAGAATAGAATTTTAACAATTCCAGCCGACGTATATAGTTCTTGCTTTTATTATTATTAATTTAATGATGATTATAATGATGTTTCCAACATAAGTCCAAAACATATATGCGAAAGAGAGATGGGAGCTCTAATAAAGGCAATTTTTAAAACACGATTTCCCCCAAAATAACTCCAAATATGTTGTTGTTTTGATTTTTTCATTCTTTCCTCGGATAGACCAAAGGACGCTTAAAAATTTTCCAGGTTTAATTTTCGCTTAACTCTTTGAATTTCGCTGAACAAAAGTTACAAATAATGCGAGAAATTGTGCATATGGTATGCACCACTAGTTATATGAGTAAGTGTTCAGTGCTCGTCTATAGAATAGGTAATTCTCTAATTTGATTTTCAGCCCAAATATTTCATTGTAGTGCTAAAGCTGCGCTATTATGTTTCGGTAGCCCTCTGCATTTGATGGCAGTGAATACCTTTCAATATTGTTAAAATACTTTTTATTAAATTACATGCAGCTAATTTTACTTTCCCGTAAAACTTCCAAATATTTGAAATTGATAATGCCGTTCACAAAAGAGAAAGATCTAACACAGTAACAGCACTGCTCCCAATAATAAACTAACTAGATACAGATCCAAGAAGAGATTGTGACACTACTAAATAAATAAGACAAGCATTGGTAAGCGATAAGGTTAGGAATGAAAATACCTTGGACAGTAATACTTGATAAGTAAGTACTTGAGTCGTATGTACACTGTACTGAGATAATACAAAAGATATGAGATTATTTCAACGAAACCTCGTTTAATCAAAATAACATCACCAGAACGGAGAAGATCGTATTTCAGTTATCTGGCAGAAATAAGGTGACTTACTGAAGAAGTTCATGATCAAGGTAGTTGATTTTGATCTATCATTTCAAAATGTAGTTTCCTCTGTGAAATCCTTCAAAAAAACTTTAACGTAATCCAACAAGCAACACGTCCAATGCTCTTTAAGGACAAAGAGTATTTTTGCAAAGGCTACAACCCCAATGTTAATGTGAGAAATATAACCCCAAAATGTTACAAAACTAAATACAAAAAAGGCATCCTTGTAAACTAAGAACAAACATTTCGCAGCATTTCGTAAAACAATAGCATATAATAAATATTATATCATGACAAAACGTTTTATAAAACTTAACTTGGCAATGAAAGTAACATTAGTGTTTTCCATCTCTAAGTACATTTTTGAATAGAACCGCAAGAAATCAAAACGGACGCCAAACTATTTAAAGTGATTTGCTACAGTCCGAGAACTTTTCATGCTATGCATAATAAATATGGATTAGGATGACAGAATTTATCTGATAGTATGATAATGATGATATGGCAGGATTTATTTAATTCGTTTTTACCCCACTTTCCTATTTTTGACAAGTCACTTATCAAGTTCCTATTTTTGTAAAAAACGCAAAATGCACACAACAAAAGTACTGACATGGTTCCACAAAGTCCCTCTGAAGCAAGAAAACAAAGTAATATTCTCAATTGTATCATTTCCGTCCACTTGTTTTCAAGATAATATGATATAAATAACAGGAAATGCATCTCTCGTCACTGGACGTTTGCCTGGAAAAGTCTTTCATCGAAACATCACTTCTTGCAAAAATGACTCCCAGTAGTTCAATTCATCGCAGTCGCGTATGCCGGCGACATTCGGAAACTCGTTTGTCCACATCACAACGCAATATCACTCCGTATAAAAGGGACAAAGCTGAGTGTCCGCAAGAAAGAGATCTAAAATATTTCATGTGAGTAGCCGTAGGAGAAAGAAAAAAATGGAGAATAAAATATTCAATGCACAACGTCGAGAAACGGTAGCGCGAGGCGGAGGGAGAAGAGAACAAAGACGGCCGCGTGTATCCGCAGCGTGGACTAGCCCTCCCACGCTTCCCACTTCAAGAAGTCATTTATCAAACCCACGACTCATTGGACAAAGCAGCGGCGGGCAAAGCGCGTTCTAAACTGAGGAGGCGCGGCTTTGAAAGGAATCGGCTCTCTTTCTTGAGGAGGTTAGACAATGGTACACTTGGGGCTGGAGAAACGGCAGAGATGTCGGAAGGAGTGAGCGGAGGGGCGGGGAAAGAGACGGAGGGAAGAAGGCACTGTTAGACGAGCAGCCCACTCCAGCCGCCGCAGAAATTCGAACGCCCCCAAACTTCTTCCTCTTCCGTCCGCCTTTCCACGTGCACCCTTCCGCCTCCCTCGCCCACTGCCCACAGACGAGGCCCCAGCGCTGCCCTTCGTTAGGGTCCCCCAGCCGGAGACAAGGAATGAGATGGGAGCTGACTCCTAAACACGACGATACATGAAAACAGTGTCCGATAGAGAACGGTTTGAGAAATATTGAATCGAGGTTTGTTTGTTTGTTTTTTTTAGTTAATAGAACGCGCTTTTAGGATTGAAGACATTATTCCTGTTCTTCTTATAAACACTTCCCAGCGCAAGACCATTTTTCGATTCACAGACACTTAGATATTACTATCGAACTTAACTTACGGTTTTACAGTGTTTAGTAAAATGTTTCAATTTATTCTGTGTCTCCTCGCAACCGACATTATCTACCCTCACACGGAAACCACATTCATTTATTTACTCTCGTAATAATCATCATAAATGACCTGCATCAGTACTTGATAGTGTTAAATAACCGTTATAACGATATTTCATGGATGTAATACATGATATGAAAATTAAATTTCATTAAAAGAACTATGGTTTCTCAAACGTCTAATATATTTATTACTATATATATTATTTAAAATCTTATTTTCGAGTCATTGTTGAAATTTTTGAGCATCACTTAGTACAACGAATGCTTACATTCGAAGTATTGTTCAAAAGAAACAAAGTTAGAATGTAAGATGAATGTTCGTAGCAGTTCAAAAATAAATGGGCAACGAATCATAATGAACTCACTGGACGTGAATAGCATTAATTAAGTTCGCATTAGCTGTTAGAATGATTTTTCTAATGCAAAGGTTGTGTATAATTACATATAAGCGACGATTATATATCATATAATCTTGTAAAGAGTAAATTCTACAATAATTAAAGATGTTGTCATTGCCAACAATATTATTTAATGCAATAGCAGCTTTCGATGGCTTAGCCATCATCATCAGTTGTCTGCTAGATGGAAGCCACAAACGACCACTTGAAATAAAAATAAAATTCAGCACAGGTGAGTTAATGAATTTAAAACGACAATAATATATTACAAATATTCGGCAAATGACCTAAAATATTTTTGGGGGGAAATTAAGCAATTTTGAATTCTCGTCCACGGAAACCTTTTTCTAATTTTGCGACAACACTCAAATACAAAAAGTTTCCATTACAGATGAATTTGAAGCTCACGTGGAGGAATGTTTACGTTATGTGTTCACAATGTGAACACCAAATGAAACTAAAAAGTCCACATAGTGCGCAAGATGCTGATGCTCCAAGGGCAAGTGCTAAGTCAAACTGAGAGAAATAAGAATCGATACACAATTAGTTTTATTAGATAGTAATGGTACTGATACATGAAATAGCAGTATAATTCTGGGAACAAAAATTATTCTCAAGGATACAATGTGCGAACGTCGAACAATCCTGAGGGCAAGCAATATTAAGATGGAGCTGACACAAAGTTAATGAATACTAAAGACAACTCTATATTTGTAGAATTATCAGCCGTTGCTGCTTTTAAATGCACGGCGTTACCGCATCATCTGGTGCGTCCTTTCCAACCAGGTCTGAAGACCGAGAAAGGCATACGAGTCGTTGCAAGGAGCATTTCCAAAGGCAAGCGCCGAGGAGGAGGAGGTCGGGGAGGGGGGGGGTCGGCGTGAGGAGGCCTCGGGCGGGAAAGGACTTCGCTGCAGCCGCCGCCACAGCCGCGCCACTATCGCACCGTCAGCCATCGCCTTCAACTCCGCCACCACCACCAGTCCGTCACCTCCGCCACCGACATGCCTATGCCACGCCTCCCCCGCCGTCACCGACCCCCCCACCACCACCATAGTCACCACCACAGCGGCGATCGTCACCTACGTTTGATTGACTAGTGATTCCGGGCGCGTCAACTCCGTAAGCGTAGTGCGTGTTTTATGGGAGTGATATTCCTCCGCTGGATGGTGAGATTGGACACCGACCTACCGTTGGCTAGCGGGGTTTTCCCCAACCAGGTATCTCCCATCAGCGTGGCACCGCTCAGCCGCGACAAGCTCTATGTTTCCGACAGGTCTTCCGATATGTGTGGTAGTGTGGTGCACGAAAGTATGTATGTAAGGGGTGGCGATAGGACAAGAAAGAGGAAGGAAAGATCGCGCAGGGTCACGATCCCTTTGTTAGGGTAGTGCTCCTGCATTCGCCTGGTGTTGACCGGAGAAACCACGGAAAACTACTGATCAGAGTAGCCGGCCGCTAGGATTCTTCTCCAGACAGCGACTGCGTCACCTCCGAAAGCACGACCTCCGCCGCCGCCGCCGCCGCCTCGCCACAAGTTCCCATGATCTGCCCGCGGCTTAGCGCGTCCCGACGCTTTCGCCCGTCATCCGTCACAAGCGTCTGCCTCAATCTACGGAGGCCGGCTCAGCATCCCTACACCCCACGCCCAGCCGCGCCCAGCCCCCGCCCCCGCCCCCGCGCCTTCGACGGAAAGCACACAATCGTTCTGCGACTGTTCGCTCGCCCGCCCACCCGAACGCAACGCCTGCCCTCCTGCCGACTTTCCCTCTTCAAGTTTCACTGCTCGGTCGCTCGTTCTCCCGCGCTCCCGTTTGCTTGCTCGACTAGCAGATCCGATCGCTGAAAAACGATAGCACGAGGCAAAATCGTGAAAGCAGAAAATCAGGATCAGAACATTTCAAAAATCGCGTTTAAATAAAGTAAATGGAAGAACGGGGCTGGTTCGCTTAAGGGGCTGGTTGCCACATCGGTCATGTAGCTTCCAGAAGTTCAAGCTTGATTCACGGGTGCTTCACGACCTAACAAACTTTCTACAAAAGTCTCAGTATGATGGAAAGATGGTAGAATTTTGATCTCAAATGTGTTTTAGATCTTGAGGGAATATATTTTCTTAGGACTTTGATGGTCCGACAGATGGTCTATCTCTGAACGCGTTTGGTAGCGGAAAAGCAATGTCAATATAAATAATATATTTCATCTTATTCTTTAAATATAAAATGAGGAGGGAAATAAATTATGTTAATCTCCCTCTAGAAAGCACAAGCTCTACAGTGAGTAGTATCTACAACAACGAGCCGTACTTCGGTCCTAAGTAAAAGGTTTGCCTCCTTTCGTTACCCCTACGGACAACTTAGCAAATAGTCCAAAGAGCTCTAACATTTTGCCATCAACCGGTTTTCGAAAGCGATATCGTCCATTTAGTTTTAAAAGTTTACTTTCCTTTCTGTTAAACCTATAGTTTTCTTTTGCTCGACTATCGTTAGTTTAAATTCTCTTTTGCGGGAGTATTGGGGGGGGGACAATAAAATGAGTTTACCTACCCAATGTTCCAAAAAAATAATTTAAAATAGTTAAAAGTCTAATTAACTCAAATGAAATCTGACTTTTAATATACTTAATTTTGTATCTATCAAGTCTGCTGTAGTTGCTAATATGAAGCTATTCTGCAAGAGCAAACGGTAATAAACTTGTTTGCATTTATTTATGCAAATAAAACGTTTTAAAATTATTAATTTGATGTTGATTATTACTCCACATTCTCACAGACGTGGTGGGCCAATCTACTTCAGGCTAGTGCCAACCTACCCAAGACCTGTGACAAGAAAGCCCGCAAGTGGGATTGGTTGGCCCATCTTGATTTTAAGACTTTAAACGACTTTTGATCCACTGCATAAAAAATACCGTACGGTGCCCGAATAAATGTAGTTTCCGTTGGTACAATTAAATATGTCGAAACTAAACCGAAGTTGCATAAAAATTAAAAACTACCAACTGGTTCCAATCAGCCTCGCGTCTCCCCATTAGAAGGCACAAGCTTCCTCGGTCTCCCCTATTGAAATTTTAACGTATCTTCCTGGTAACTCTCTAGGTACGGAATTTACACACTCCGCCAATATTTCTTTACTCAAAAAAATCCACCATTTGACGGCTTTATTATTTTCCAGTTCCTCATTCATCCTCCAAACCCTCGTAAAATTGGGAAATATTATATTGTTTGTTTTCTGTGATAGTATTTTCTACAAAACGAAATATTAAAATACTTCTGATATTTCTATAAGGGATGTTGTGGATTCGAGTTTCTTTCTGAGAATCACTATAATTTTGTCTCAAGAGTCAAAATGATCTTGCCTAAAGAACAATCGCTTTTACCGAGTGTCAAGTAGTCATTCCCATTGGTTCATTGATATCACTTCAAACTCACTCGTCTTTGGCATTAATGTTCATTCTCTTGAAAATTAATTCATACTCTAATTGGTTTTCTTATATTTTGATTTGTGAGTAAAGTGGCCCAAATAGGTATTTTTTTCATTGTATAATTTGGATCTATGTGGACTGCTTACCATTCACTTTTTTGTGAATGTGATTTTTTCACTCTCAACCCACTTCCGAGTGGTTCGTTGTTCTCCTGCTGGCGATTTTTCTTATTTCCACGCGTCTCATTCTTGTTCTTTTATCGCCTCCTCTTCCTCCATATATTTCCTCATCTAATCCTTGAAACACTAACAAATGGTTCTGGAGAGCAAAAAGGTAAAGGAGTTTAGAACAATCTGTAAGTGTAGTACCAATGGTCCTACAAAACACTTCTATTTACGTGGGACTTAACTTGGTGATACAGTCTCCATTAACTCTTCAAAGACAAAATTTCAAAATTTTGGAATCTTTGAAAGCTTGCTTGTTAAGATATGAAAATTCTTGTGTGAAAAACACAACGTATGAAACAACATCCCTTGAAGGGAGACCAGTTACAACATGCAAATTGTCCTGTAATCAGAAAACAATATCATTGTTATAGTATTCAATACTATAACAATAACATCATATTATTCAAACTTTTTAAATGTTACACAAATACATTTTTCGTCAAATAGTGTAAATAGCTTTAGAATACTGTTTTTCTGATAATCGAATTTTAAATCCTCATTACCCAGCTATTAAAAGGTTATCAACTGCGCATTCTACTTCTCAGTTATCTCTCTATTATCTTCAGTGTTATATTTAGGAAATCAGATCATTAAAATTACATCTACTTAAGATAAAGGGCCCTTGAACATCAGTGAAGAAATGCCACAAGGTTAAGCAATTTTTCGAAGTGTCATTTGTTTTGTTAACTCACGCGATTCCTGTTTCACCCACCATTTACTTCTTACTCGTACATTCACGATTGAAATTGCTATTTTTTGCCATAAGTTAAACGTTTCTTAACAATTAATTGTTAGTATTGTTTCCTTGTCTCCTTATTGATGGCGCACAGTCATGAAATTTCGAATCTCTCAGACATCACAAAGCAAGGCATAAGATATCAAATCATTTGTCCGCACAATTTATTAGACTCATTGATTACATGATATAATTTAGGGTACTTAAACCTAAACTATACCAAACTCGTTCATGTCCAATTTCAATTTTTTTTCAAAGAATGTATATTCTTTAACTTTTACCGCCTTTTTATCCTTCCTCTTACTTTATCTCTCTCTGTTTTGCTTGCTCTTACTCTCTTGGTCTCTCTCTCTCTCTCTCTCTCTCTCTCTCTCTCTCTCTCTCTCTCTCTCTCTCTCTCTCTGTCACTTTTTAATCACTCACCCAGGTTTAATATCTGTCCTCTCGTCTCCATCTTCCCTTTCGAGTAAAAATGACATCGCATCCTTACACTTTTTACATCCCATTCCGTTTCCATTCACCTTCCAATAACATCGTTCTCCACACAAAAGCCAATGCTACTGAGCAAGGGGTGGATAACATCCCACGTTCCTCGCTTTCGATTCTTTTCCTGATGAACACCAAAACCGGAATTGCATGCCGTTGTGTTTCTCTCGAGGAGAGGACGACGTCAAATGGAAGCGACGCTTTGATTGGATGGCAATGTCCTTATCCCACCGCCATCGATTCGCCATACACCCATAGAAGCTGAAGCAATAACTGTAGGATGAAAGTGGACAATCGTTTCTGGGGAAAAGGGAGATGCTTCTCTCTGAAACGTTCCATGCAAGCCTGGGATCAATATTGTATCGGAAAGCCTTCCGGAATAGAAAATTCTCAACGTATATCCAACACATCCATTGGAAGGAAATCTCTACAAAGCTTTAAAAGCTTGTAACAAATATTCTGCGAAATGCTTTATCGATGTAGTTATAACAAATGATAATCCGCAAAGTGTATGTCGGTGAAAAAGAAGGAGAGTTTACAGAACTAATGGATTCCTTTTGTGAACAAAATGTACACTAGACCAGCTTTCCTGATCGATGTCGACACTTCACCTTAACCTCTTATTCACTTTAACATATTGGGAGGCTGTTCTTTGAATGGATCTCACTTAGATTGTTATTGATAAATTTTCAAGCTACTTTGTTTTACTATTGAAAATTTACTATTATAATTTACAATAATATTTTTTAATATTTAATAATTTTTACAATTAATTACATTAATAATTTTTACAATAATACATCTTGTTCCCTACATAGTTCTTATTCGAACATAATTGTTTTACGCAATAGCTATTTTGATTTTAGGCGAAATAACGCCGTCATGTGATTTTCTTGTTATAGTCGACACATCGTCTTGCAATTTATAGAAATCGTAAAATACATTCCTCGTACACATCCTAATTGTAGTAAATCCTTCAAACGCGTTTGGTCAAACTTTCACAAGGTGTTATTGATTTCAAAACGATAGTTGTTTCTGTTGAGTATATATCGAAAGGAAACATTACTTAAATTCTTCAAATGGTTGTTTAAGATTTGTCTCATATTTTCTTGCTTTGCATGTTTGTTCCTTATATTCATTCTTTTGTTTTATATATTTATTTACTTATTTACGCACATGAGCAAATTTGCTTTACAGGGACTTTTGCAATTCAAATGTCAAATCAAAAAGAAAAAATCACAATACATTCTTAATCATACATTCCTGTATTCCTGATGCAATTTTTATTTAATATTTCTAGATTCATTGCTTGTGTTTTCAGGAATGGATACCATTAATTTCAGAAAGGAACATTTCCTAAATAAGATAAGTGTACTATTTAAAGTTGTTTCGTGGCAAATAACACTATGAGAATATATGATCCCGCACAAAATGACATGCCAACCGACAAAATGACTTGTCACCTATCAGAAAGAGGTACATATTTATCCCACGTTAATCAACAGGTATTTGGAATAAGGTAAAATGTACTTCTGTTATATTGACTAGATAAGATTAAAAGAAAATTAAGCTACTCAGAGCACAAAGTACTTAGAAATTACAGGGTATATCGTCAAGTAATGAAACGTACCCCTCATGGCCAGAGTCCAAATTTTACTTAGATAAATTAGCCTCAGATAATGAGATATCTGCCACAGCCACATAAATTACCTGCCACATAAATTAGCCACAGATATCGTGTTTAAAATGTTAATACACGATAAAAGACAAGTAAGAGCATACCATATTACCAAAAATAGAATGTAAGCACTAACGAATTATTTTTCTATTAAGTTTTTTTCTGTTTTAATCCATAAGCAGTATCTTGAACACAAGAGTGCCATTATCATGGTCCAACAAATGATTGTTTTCGGCCGCGTATGGTTACTGGTCCCATATGTATATTAAGTATTTTATCACGAGAATGGCAGTGTTCTTTTCAGATATATGGTGAGAAACGGGGACGACCTACACGTCGACCCCGTCGTAGTGTAGTGTATGTATGCCTAAGTGTGATTAAGAAAGGTATGAGGATGGGACAAGGAATAGAAAGGTAAGATTTGGTAAAGAACTGCTCCGGCATTCACGTGGTGTTTATCGGAGAAACCACAGAAAACTATCGGTCAGAGTAGCTATAATTCTCCTCCAGACAGCGACTGAATTCGACCAAGCATACAAGCTAGTGTCGACAATTCTGCCACCGTCTGGACTAGAACCAACGACCTCATGGTCAGAGGCACTGGAGTGACATCATTTGATGCCTTGAGCCCTTGCTTCTGGTTGTGGGAAGCGATTTTGGCCTAATTGACCTCATACCGCTCACGAATTTTTGCCAGCAACTCCCAATACCATAGAAAGTTAGTGATTGTGAGGAGGAACTTATTTCGAACTACTTGACCTCATACCGCTCACGAATTTTCGGCAGCAACTCCCAATACCGCGGAAAGTTCGTGTTTGTATGGAGGAACTGATTTTGACCTCAGACCGCTCCCGAATTTTCGGCAGCAACTCCCAATTTCACGGAAAGTTCGAGTTTGTATGGAGGAACGAAGCTGCTAAATATTTGGGAGCGGTCTGAGGTCAAAATCAGTTCCTCCATACTAACCGAACTTTCCGTGGTATTGGGAGTTGCTGCCGAATTTTCGGCAGCGCAGCGCGTGGCTGTCACTGCGCCTGGGGTCGCGCCGCGCAGCGCCGGCCAAATGGAGCGCTGCGGCCTCCCGCCACGCCGCTTCACGGCCACGTGATTTCAATCAAAGCCGCAGGTGGGGTCGCCGGCGCTTCGAAAGGTTAACAAGCGAGCGAATACAATTACCCCGCGGCGGCCGCGCGCAAAACTGCGGCACAATGACCGGAAGCGGCACGTGGTGGCATTACGTCGAGTTAGCGCGCTCTGCAATATTTCTCGCCGCGTTTGGATGCTCCGGAAAATGAAAATGATGGCTCGGTAGCAAACGACTGTGCGGGTTGAATTGTGCAGAAGATTTGGCTATTGTAGGAGGATTTGTTACGTTTAGATCTGGGTATTGGATAGGATCTGTGTTGGGCGAAGTAACGTCGCAAAGATTTCAAATGGTGTTGTTGTTATTTGTGAAATTTTAATATTTCTCTACAAATGAAATATGATGTTTCTAATAATCTAAAAACAATAAAATTAAAGCGTAATCAAATTAATCTTACCATTGACCCTAAAGAAAGGCACCACGATTTGTTGTGTTAAAATATTGGGTAATTTTCTCATTAAATCGGCCTATGATAAATGGTAGTACATATGATAAAGGATAACAAGTCGGTTGACCACAGAAACTTTAATAACAATGGCCAGGAATGTGTTAGAAAACCACATTCAATGCATATGTGTGCAATAATTTCATTAATACGTGGCAAGGTGAATGAATTATGTATCTGACTGGAATGCATTTCGTAAATTATAACTATGTCTACGTTTATACATTTATATGGTATTCCATTGTCAACAGATGTGAATGGAATGCAATTAAGTCATCTTTGGTTTATTATTTCGCATTTTATAACATAATGTACCACCATGACCTTTCCCTTCATTGGAATACATTTCTAAAAAACAGTGTTGCTCATTGTAAATAAGCTTTACAATGTGTGTTTGACTGGCATACATTCATAATAAATTGATTAGATTGTATTAAAAACTGTGCCGCCAGGAAATACTGAAAAAATAATATTGAAATATGTATATTCTGGCGAATTAAAAGGAAGTTCC
The DNA here is from genome assembly GCA_017312745.1 of Gryllus bimaculatus. Taxonomy (NCBI): domain Eukaryota; kingdom Metazoa; phylum Arthropoda; class Insecta; order Orthoptera; family Gryllidae; genus Gryllus; species Gryllus bimaculatus. The sequence goes on from BOPP01000056.1 coordinate 1,763,368, forward strand.
GTCAATCAAATTGTTTATTAGTTGTGTTAAAAAATACTTTTTACAGCACCTACCTACAACATTTAACTGAATTAAAATACTCAAATAAATTGTTCATACGTCTGACTTCTTCATTGGCCCATTCAGTAGTCGCGATTCAATAAAACCAAAACACCCTACAGGACCAGGCCCTCTAAATTTCGTAATCAATGCTCGTTAAGCTGTGAAATGTGCTGCCTGACAATATTAAATGTATCTCTAACTAATATTTGACCTGCTCAATATCTGTTGAAACTATGTATATATTCTACAGTTTACAACAATACTAATCCTTTATGGTGATATATAATAGTTATTTATGATACGAGTGTTAAAAATGACTGATTTTATTTTCTACGATTCTACGAGCAAAATAAAATCACATTTACTACGTGTGGCATACATTATTTTTAAACTTACTGACATTCATTTTATTTTAATTCAACAAGTATACAAATCGCTTCTTAATACATTAAGGTCAGTAGAAGCTGATGCGGTCAGATGAAAGTTTTTTTTTTCTTTGTTGCATTCACAGATTTATCTGAACACTTCTTCCCACTTTTCCTCATTAGTGCTAAAAATTTAAATTTTAGCATCCTATATACGCATTGAAAGAGGCGTTTATTAGTGGCTGTACAAAACCGTACGTTCGTAATTGTACAGCAAAGTAATACGTTCACAAAAATCATAATATCGTTTGAAATAAATAGAAACTTCATCTTGTGAAATTCTTAAGCGAGTACAGGGAGAGTGAGTTTCTCACAAAAGCCTGGCAGACAGCGTTTTCCCAACCGCCAGCTCCAAGTCCGAAGGCGCTCACCTCGACACACTTGAAACGCGCACGCTCGCTTCGAGAGGCCGATTGCTAACTAAACGCCAGGGGAGCAGGCCTCCGCCGCGCCGCATGAAAGAAACATGGCCCAAACGGCGTAAGCAGGTTTTTCCAGGGCAAATGAGCTGCCCTTTGCGACAGGGGGCGGCCGACGCAGCGCGGCGTCCAAGGGCTGGGGAGGACGGCGACGAGGCCGGTGGAGGCGCGCGGCGTTGACAGCCCATGAAATATGGAGGCGGGCACCTGCTTGCGCGCCGCGCTCAAATATTCATGCGTCCACGGGGAGGACGCTGCGACCAGCGACACGCGCGTGGGCGGACGGCGACCGCTCCCTCGACGGCGGAGCGCACCCCGCCTCGCCC